>CM062290.1:94073393-94459117 GCA_031216915.1 Pictodentalium vernedei | reverse complement strand
GGTTGTCACTGAGCACTATTCAGGAGAAAATAGAAACTTTTTAAAAATCTAAAAATAATAACAAGAAAAATGACCACAAAGTATCAACGCGCTGTTTTATTTAGTACGTCATAAGACGTACAAAAGTATCAAAGGGTAAATTCAGCCCAGTGGATTAAACGAAGTCAATATTGTAAAGTTCATGCCAGAAGGATGGACGACAGACAGAAAGTGATCCCTTGAGCTTCACTCAGGTGAGCTAAAAAACTCACGAGGTTCAAATGAGCCTAAAACACTTGTCAGGATGTGCAAAAAAATTAAAGTGGGTTTATTGGGGTTTAAGGTTTTCTTATTTCTGCACAATGGCTAATCATGACTGTGACAGTTTTACAGGTGGAGGAAGCCGGAGTACCCGGATGAAAACCACCAAGATCACTTAAGCTCTCTTCACTCAGGTGAGCTAAAACTCAGAGGTTCAAATGAGCCTAAAACACTTGTCAGGATGTGCAAAAAAATTAATGTGGCTTAGAGGGAGGAAGCAAGAGGATAAGGGTTTAAGGGTGTTAATATTTAGGAATCAGTGCGATTGTATACCAAAGGTCAAAACATTATTTTTTATGGAGGATCTGATGAAATGATTCCATTTAAATACCCCTCATATTACACTAAGAAAAAGTTCAGGCTCCCAAAAGGTTCCCAATATGAACACAGAGACTTGATTTGAACAAACGTGGATCTGCCCCACCTCCCCCCCCCCCCCCAAAAAAAAAGCCCAAAAGATGCTGAATACAAAAAAATCAAAAAGTTATGATGACTGCAGGCTCTGAAGAAAATATTTTTAAAGAATATTCCTCATATTGCAGAAAGCAAAAATTCAGATTCCATAGGGAACCCAACAGTGGGCCTTGATTTGAAAAACTTGAATCTGCTCCCCTCCCCTTCCACCCACCATCACGGAGACTAAATACTAAATATGGTGGGTTACTGCACAGTGGATCAGATGGTGACTTTTTCCTCACTGCCTTCAACTAAATTTTGGCCCCCACAGGGAATTAAACAAGAGGCTCCAGGGGGCCTGAGGGCGCTCACCTGACATGGTAGCCTAAATATCAATCCAGGGAATTGATTTGAACAAGTTGCATCTGCCCCTCCTAAGAAAAAGCTTATACCAAATATCAAAAGATTCTGACCTGTGGCTCTGAAAAAAAGGATTTTTAAAGAATATTCCTCATATTGAACGAAGTTATAATTTGGGATCCCACAGGAAGCCCAAACATGAACCCAGGGACTTGGCTTGAACAAAGCTCCCAAACATGAACCCAGGGACTTGGCTTAAACAAACTTGAATCCCACCTCCCTAAGGATGCTGTATACCAAATATCAAAAGATTCTGACTACAGGATCTGAAGAAAAATATTTTTAAAGACTATTCCTCATATTGAACTAAGTTATAATTTGAGCTCCCACAGGGAGCACAAATATGAACCCATGGACAATGGCTTGTACAAATCTGAATTCTGCCCCCCTAAGGATGCTGCATGACAAATATCAAAAGATTCTGATTGGTGGATCGGAAGAAGATTTTTAAAGAATATTCCTCATATTGCCATAGAGAGCCCAAATATCGACCCAGGGATTTGATTTCAACAAACGCGAATGAATCTTCCAAAGATGGTATATGTGAAATATGAAAGCCTTAGGAGCAGTGGTATAGGAGAAGATTCTTTAATGTTTTTCCCATTACTCATAGTGTTAAAAGATTATGACTCGGCACTTTTTCTAATTCCTGGAAAAATACCCAATGATAAAACCGATGTCAATTTTTTTTTACCATTCCTTTTTGCTGTTCCTAAGGAAGCTTCACACAAAATAAAAATTCTCAGTGCCCTGTAGTTTTGGACATATGGGTGTTTTAAATTTTTTCTAGTTTTTGCTCTTGCTGTTCCCATGGGGTGACTGGAAAACATTTTTGGGCATAAATTAGGCTCTTATGACCCAATAAGCCCTCATAACAAATTTAGTTCAAATCAGCCTGTCAGTTCAGAAAATAGAAATTTCTGTACAATTTAGGCTCCCACTGGAAGCCCAAATATGAACCCAGGGACTTGGGTTTAACAAACTTATATCTCATCTCCCTAAGGATACTGTATACCAAAAGATTCTGACTGGTGGATGTGAAGAAGATGATTTTTGAAGAATATTCCTCATATTGAACTAAGTTATAATTCCCCGTGGGAACCCAAATATGAGCCCACGGACTTGGCTTGAACAAACTTGAATCTCATCCCCATGTGGAGGCAGCATACCAAATATCAAAACATTCAGACTTCTGGATCTGAAGAAGACTTTTGAAGAAAATTCCTTATTTTGAACCAACTTATAACTTGGGGTCCCACAGTGAGCCCAAATATGAATCCAGGGACTTGACTTGAACAAACTTGAATCCCCCTCTCCCCTCCCAAGGATGCTACATACAAAATATCAAAAGATTCTGATTGGTGGATCTGAAGAAACAGATTTTTTAAAAATATTCCTCATACTGAACTAATTTAAACATTTGGGCTCCCAAAGAGAGCCCAAATATGGACCCAGGAATTTGATTTAAATAAACATGTGAAACAATCTTCCAAAGATGTTATATGTAAAATTGAAATCTTTTGGAGTAGTGGTTTGGGAGAAGATGATTTTTTAATGTTTTTCCCATTACCAACAGTGTTAAAAAAAATGCTGACTCGGCACTTTTTCAAAGTCCCGAAAAAGTACCCTATGATAAAACCGATAGCATTTTTTACCATTCCATTCTGTTTGTCCTAAGGAAGCTTCACACCAAATAAGAATTCTTAGTGCCCTGTAGTTTTGGAGATATGGGTATTTTAATTTTTTTCTATTTTTAGCTCCTGCGGTTCCCATGGGTCGACGGGAAAATTGGGGGGGGTGGGGGGGGGGGGAGGGGGGCATAAATTAAGTAGTTATGACCCAATAAGCCCTCATATCAAATTTAGTTCAAATTAGCCTCTCAGTTTGCAAAATATAAATTTTGGGTGGGGTGAAAATTCTTGCCCCTTCCATAACGATGGCAAATATATAGCCATACAAACTTCTCTTGAACAAATCTGAGTCTACACCTCAAAAGTAAGCTGCACACTAAATATCAAGTCTCTGCTACTGCTGGTTCATGAGAAGATGTTGTAAGATTTAGGCACACTTTTTGGGTGTGGCCCTACCGAGGAGCAGGGCAACTAGATTTGTGCAAAGGCAAAATACAAAGTCATAAGAAACATCTTAAATTTCACTTAAATCGGCTGAGTGGTTTTGGAGGAGAAGACGCAAACACCATGTTCACGGACAATGGTTGGCACTAAAATTCAGTCTATCAGAAATTTGAGAAATTTGGGGCAAGGCCAAAAAGTTGGTCCCTCCCAGCACAAGCCTAAATATGGCCTGTGAAACTTGAATCTCAGCAAGTAAGCATTGTAACTGGTGTTGATCAGACTATTTTTGAAAAATAGAGGGTTTTCAGGCTCTGCCTCCAGTACATCAGGCTCAGCAACTTTAATCCATCAGATTTAGAAGGATATCCCCAAAGATAATTTGGTTGGTTTGGGGGTAGTGGTTCTGGAGAAGATGCAAATGTGAAAGTTAATTACGACCAACGACGTAAATGTGTGTCACGAACAGAACATTTTTTTTCCTCACTGCCTTCAGCTAAGTGTTCCAAGAGATAGCCTACCCTCACTTTCAGTCAGATAAGCTGAAAATACAGCTGGATGAGCTCCATTTAAACAAGCCTTAATCCTAGCTATCCACCCACATATATAACTTAACCAAAATCTGACCACAGTCAGCCCTGAAACTTGTGGACCAGATTCATTTAAACAAAATTCTCCATAAGGCTGTAGGATAGTTGTTACCTGTTTTGAAAAAAAACAAAACTTAAATTAGTATTTTTTCTTTTAAGATGATGGCGATACCAAAGAACTGAAATTGGGGAAAAACCTGAAAACTACATCTCTGCTATACTATAGCCTATGACACCTCCGACTGCAATTTTCTCCGATTCAATCGGGAGTAGGTGCCTTTACACCTGCCTGGAGGAGAGACATGTGATATGGAACATGCATGCCAAATGTGGTTCTATTACGTCTAGTGGCTTCTGAGAATTCAATAATAAAGTTTAGGATGGATGGATGGATGGATGGATGGATGGATGGACAGACGGATGGACGGACGGACGGACGGACGGACGGACGGACGGACGGACGGATGGACAGACATACAGACAGACAGACAGAGACAGACAGACAGAAAGTGATCAGTACCATTACCATTACCCTGGAAATTTACCCAGGTGAGCTGAAAATGATGAATACCTTATAAAGGAACAGGCCTGAAAATAAGCCGTCTGACATTTGCAGAATGAGGTCCCCAGAGGGTGAATTTGATGATGCTATTCCATACAGTGGGCCTATTTATCCTCTGCGTACCTCTTTCAGATTAGTTTTGAGACCCTGATTCAGATTGAGATTAAGAGAGGATAAATTTAGTGATGCTACCCTGCTGAGCAGGGTAGCATCACTAAATTTACCCTCTGGGGACCTCATTTTGCAGATGACAGTCTGCTTATTTTCTAGCTTGTAAAGGAAGGTGTTTTCCAAGATAAAGTAAGTAAATTGTTAAGAATACTTACTGTATTTTGTACTCTTCTTCAAATCTAAACATTATTTAGATTACTCTGTTCTTTTCAATTTTCATTACTGCAAAGAAAAGGAGTGTACAACAGTTATAAGATGTCCCATTAAACAAACATTCTGTTTCAACAACTGGCATTCTATTATTGGCAGGCCTGGCATTCTTAACAAGAGCACCGCGTAGCGGGACAATATACACCCGTTTTGTATTTTTGAAGGATTGGGGTAAGGATGGGGGTGAGGGGTGAAAATTGTTTGGACCAACCCCATATTCGAACTTGACCTGTATTTTGTTGTGATTAAACAACATACCAAGTTTGGAACCAATCGGAAAAAAAATAATAAAAGTTATCATCCGGAAACCAAATATTTGATGCATTCTATGTCCAACGGTTAGGCCATACTCAAGTTATAATCTGGGAAACACAAAATGCACAAATTCAAGAGGAATAACTCTGGAAAGGTACATGCGATTTTGGCTGAGAGTGAACCTGAGCTGTGCTTTGTGGTCATAAACAAAATCTGAGAATTTGAAACAAATTAGTCAAGGTAAACTAAAGTTATCATCCGGAAACCACATAATTCACAAATTTGCAATCATTCAAGAGAAATAACTATGGAAAGGTACATGCGATTATGGCCAAAGGTGAACTTGAGCTGTGATTTGTGATCAAAAACAAAATCTGAGAATTTGAAAAACATCGGTCAAGGCAAACTAAAGTTATCATCCGGAAACCACAAAATCCACAAATTTGCAATCATTCAAGGGGAATAACTCTGCAAAGGTATATGCGATTGTGGCCAAAAGTGAACTTGAGCTGTATTTTGTGGTCAAAAACAAAAAACTGAAAATTTGAAATAAATCGGTCAAGGCAAACTAAAGTTCTCGTCCGGAAACGAAAAGTTGGGCTAAATTCCCATAAATAAAAGGCCATAACTCTACTGCAAATGGGCCGCTAGAAACGGAAATCGAACCCATACTGTATTTTGTCATACTAAATCCACATGCCAAATTTAACTCAGCTCAATCCATTACAACTAAAGTTATCGTCCGGAAACGAAATGTGTCCATGGACGGACAGACAGACGGATGGAGAGACCATTCACATAATACATCCCGTTTTTCAAACGGGTGTATAAAATCAACATCTGAAAAATTGGGTGTCAATCCGTCAAGGCGTTCGGCTTTACATGAACGGAAACCAATTTTTTTCAAAAATTGTGGTTTCAAAGGGCCATAACTGCAACGGATGGACTGAGAAACACCAATATCGAACTTGACCTGTATTTTATTGCTAAAAACAACTTCTGAAAGTTTGTTGTTGATCTGTCAAGGTGTTCGACTTTAAATGAACGGAAACCAATTTTTTTTAGAAAAATTGTGTTTTCAAAGGGTCATATCTCTGCAGCAGATGGACTGAGAAACACCAATATCGAACTTGACTTGTATTTTAATGCTAAAAACAACTTCTTAATGTTTGATTGTCGAGCCGTCAAGGCGTTCGACTTTAAATAAACGGAAACCAAATTGTTTACGGACAGACAGATAGACAGACGGACAGACAGACTGACTGACTGATAACATAATACGACCGTTTTCTAAACGGGCGTATAAAAATGCAGGAGGGCTAAAACTCGCTCCCCTCGCATGGCATAGGCAAGCGATTAGCTCTCAAGCTTTCACAAGATAAAATTGCAAAATGAAGTTTTATTGTTAATGAAGCCAGCCATGGGCTTTGTACATTTTATTTGGTCCAGCTAATAAGGTAGTCTCTGTAAGATGGCTACACTGCCCCTCCCACACCTCAGGGAATTGCCAAGGCCCGGAGATGTGGGAGGGGTAGTGTGACCATCTTACAGAGACCACTAACATACATGCAGCAGAGACCTTAAAAGATGTGGGTTTTAGGAATAGTTTATTCTGGTAATCATTATTTTCTGAGGCCAGGAGGGCTAGTTTTCGCCCTCCTTAATTTTTTTAAGGCGAGCAGTCGGCGAGCGATTAAAAAATTCCAGGCCAGACAGACAGACAGACAGACAGACAGACAGACAGATACTTTATTCAGCAGCATGCATGTTTTTTTTTTTCAGTGTAACAAATTTCAACTTATAAATAGCAAAATATAGTACATACTGCTGGGAGATGGCATAGCCAGATTGGCTGCCTACCTGCCATCTCCCTCAGGTTGGAAAAATGTTTCATTGAATTCAGACCAGTGTATGTCAAATGAGGTACATTATCAGTGAACTATCTGTAATATTGCGAATTTAATGAAGTATGCGATTGAGTGAATGTGTGACTTCAGTCTGCACAGAGTTCATGTTCTGTTTCAGAGACGAGACGGGAAGATCTGCAAGCGTCCCACTGTAAGGAACATGCGCTCCGGACAGGTCAAAACCATGCAGGGGGAATGTTGTTCGCAATCAGCAGTCCGTTGTTTTCAGCAATTATTCAATCAATGGAGTGCTGGGTCATGCATGTTGCCTCATTCATTGAAGATTTGCTTGCTTTTCTGCTGTTTTATGTTATTGATTCACAGCTAAGCGCGTACAGAAAAACTGCTCGAGCGTGGATCTTGACCCCCACTTTGACCGGCATGTATCCATATTGCAGACAGTCCAGAAGATAGTGTCAGTTTTCAACACATCGCACCAACAGCATCGCCTGCATCTCTCCTTGCTCACAGCAACCCTCAAAATGAGGTGGTATTTTATTACAAAGTCATCTATTGATTAAAATCGACGAATATCATCTGGGGAGCCAAATTAGACGAGATAACCAGACAAGATAGCTAGAATCGCACATAACGGTAGGTTAATGGAGTTCAACATTGCTTGAGGAACCGTCGTGCCACATCCTAATCAATCTAGTCAACTCTAGCAAGACCGCCAAAGTGAATCAGGACAGTAAGGATTGTTGCATTCAACGCTGTCGGCGTATGATGCTAAGAACTTAAAAGTCACACTTTTTTTGAACATATTTCTATTTTCTAAAAGATGAATTTCGTTGTCC
The DNA here is from genome assembly GCA_031216915.1 of Pictodentalium vernedei. Taxonomy (NCBI): domain Eukaryota; kingdom Metazoa; phylum Mollusca; class Scaphopoda; order Dentaliida; family Dentaliidae; genus Pictodentalium; species Pictodentalium vernedei. Next base: position 94,451,437 of record CM062290.1, on the reverse strand, counting down.
AATTCATTCCACATTTTTGGAAACAACTACAGTAACAGTGGAAACTTCTCCAGAGATCAAGTCCTTGTTCTACTAGCACACAAAAGCAAAGCATAGATTGTCTGGTGTTTCTGTGGGTCTGTGTACTGACATAGGTGACAAAATCGCCAAATGAGGCTGGAAGAGTAGACTTTTTCCAGTCGTAGATTAACAGAGCAGCATGGAATTTAAAGAAGTCATTAATCTTTAGGATACGATCTTTAATGACCGGATCAGTATGGGCATTGAATTTTTTAGTATTGATAATCTGTAGGGCTCTTTTCTGCATTAACTGGTAGAGTGCTGGAAGCCCATATTTGGGCTTTATTCTGAAGTGCCGGTAGCGTAATTTAAAGGCTTCATATTCTGTGGATGTGCTTCATACTATCTTTGAAGTGGTATTATTTTATCTGTTAAGATTTGCCTTGTTACAATTTATGGGAGAGTGCCCACTGGCACTCTCCCATAAATTGTTACAAGGCAAAGATGCACTAACAAATTTTAAGGACCAAAAATAATTTAGCACTCTACCAGTTAACAGTAATCTGTTGATCGCTCTTAAGTTACCCCAGATTTGAATCCCATAAAGCTAGTGACTGTGTACAGAACTGGAAATGAACAAAATTTTTTCTCCAGAACCACTGGTCAGAATCTTTTGATATTTGGTATAGAACATCCCACAAATTTGTTCATTGACAAGTCAAATCCCTAGGTTGATATTTATCCTAATAGTAGAAAAAAATCATCTGGCATGGACGACAAAGATTTTAATAATTAAATAACTTCATTCCTCTGTTGTGTTAACTAGCCACAGATGGTAATTAAATCCTTCTTTAAACAAGAGGCCCCAGGGGGCCTGAGGGCGCTCACCTGACATGGTAGCCTAAATAGCAACCCAGAGAATTGATTTCCACAAGTTGCATCTGCTCCTCCTAAGAAAAGCTGAAACCAAATATCCAAATATTCTGACCAGTGGATCTAAAAAAAGATTTTTAAAGAATATTCCTCATACTGAACTAAGTCATAATTCGGGCTCCCACAGGAAGCCCATATATGAACCCAGGGACTTGGCTTTAACAAACCTGAATCTCACACCCCTAAGGATTCTGCACACCAAATATCAAAACATTCCGACTGCTGGATCTGAAGAAGATTTTTAAAGAAAATTCCTCATTTTGAACCAAGTTACAATTCGAGCTCCCACAATCAGCCCAAATATGGACCTAGGGACATGGCTTGAACAAACTTGAATCTTACCCCCCTAAGGATGCTGCATAAAAAATATCAAAAGCATTCATCTGCTGGATCTGAAGATTTTTAAATAAAATTCCTCATTTTGAACTAAGTTGTCATTCAGGCTCCCATAGTGAGCCTAAATATGAACCAAGGGACTTGGCTTGAACAAACTTGAATCTCAGCCCCCTAAGGTTGCTCCATGCCAAATATCAAAACATTCCAACTGCTGAATCTGAAGAAGAAGATTTTTAAAGAAAAATTCCTCATATTGACTAAGTTATAATTTGGGCTCCCACAGGGAGCCCAAATATGGACCCATGGACTTGGCTTTAACACACTTGAATCCCCCCCCCCCCCCCCCCCCCCCAAGGATGCTACTCACCACATATCAAACCATTCCAACTGCTGGATCTGAAGAAGAAGATTTTTTAAGAAAATTCCTCATTTTGAACAAAGTTACAATTCAAGCTCCCACATTGAGCCCAAATATGGACCTAGGGACATGGCTTGAACAAACTTGAATCTCACCCCCCTAAGGATGCTGCATACCAAATATCACAAGATTCTGCCTGCTGGATCTTGAGAAGAAGATTTTCAAAGAAATTTGCCTGAAATGCACTAAGTTCGAATTTGGGCTTCTAAAGTGAGCCCAAATATGAATCCAGGTGGCCGATTTGAACAAACTGGAATCAGATCCACCCCACAATGTTGCATACCAAATATCAAAAGATTCTGCCTGCAGGATCTGGAGAAGAAGATTTTTGAAGAAATTTGCCTGAAATGCACTAAGTTCAAATTCGAGCTTCTATAGTGAGCCCAAATATGAATCTAGGGAGCCGATTTGAACAAAATAGAATCAGATCCACCCCACAATGTTGCATACCAAATATCAAAAGATTCTGTCTGCTGGATCTGGAGAAGAAGATTTTTTAAGAAATTTGCCTGAAATGCACTAAGTTCAAATTTTGGCTCCTATACTGAGCCCAAATATAAACCCAAGGGGCCAATTTGAACAAACTTGAATCAGATCCACCCCACAATGTTGCATACCCAATATCAAAAGATTCTGCCTGCTGGATCTTGAGAAGAAGATTTTCAAAGCAATTTGCCTGAAATGCACTAAGTTCAAATTTGGGCTCCTATACAGAGCCCAAATATAAACCCAAGGGGCCGATTTGAACAAACTTGAATCAGATCCACCCCACAATGTTGCATACCAAATATCAAAAGATTCTGCCTGCTGGATCTGGAAAAGAAGATTTTCAAAGAAATTTGCCTGAAATGCAGTAAGTTCAAATTTGGGCTCCTATACTGAGCCCAAATATAAACCCAGGGGGCCGATTTGAACAAACTTGAATCAGATCCACCCCACAATGTTGCATACCAAATATCAAAAGATTCTGCCTGCTGGATCTGGAGAAGAAGATTTTTTAAGAAATTTGCCTGAAATGCACTAAGTTCGAAATCGGGCTCCTATACTGAGCCCAAATATGAACCCAGGGGGCCGGTTTGAACAAACCTGAATCAGATCCACCCTCCAATGTTGCATACCAAATATCAAAAGATTCTGCCTGCTGGATCTGGAGAAGAAGATTTTTTAATGTTTTTCCCATTGCCTACAGTGTTAAAAAGTGCTGACTCAGCACTTTTTCAATGTCCCAAAACTGTACCCTATGATAAAACCGATAGCAATTTTTTTTTACCAATTCTTTCTGTTGGTCCTAAGGAAGCTTCACACCAAATAAAAATTCTCGGTGCCGTGCAGTTTTGGAGATATGGGCGTTTTAATTTTTTTCTATTTTTAGCTCCTGCGGTTCCCATGGGGCTACGGGAAAAAAAAAATCAGCATAAATTAGTTACTTATGACCCAATAAGCCCTCACATAAAATTTGGTTCAAATCAGCCTCTCGGTTTGGAAAATAGAAATTTTGGGCGGGGCCAAAAATTTTGCCCCTCCCATAACGATGCCAAGTATAGCCCCACAAACTTCTCTTGAACAAATCTGAGTCTACACCTCAAAAGGAAGCTGCACACCAAATATCAAGTCTCTGCTACTGCTGGTTCATGAGAAGAAGATTTTTTAAGATTTCAGCACACTTTTTGGGTGTGGCCCTACCCACGGGCGGGGCAACTTGATTTGAACAAAATCAAATTGCGATGTCATAACAAACTATTATCTCAAATATCAATTAAATTGGTTCAGCGGTTTGGGAGGAGAAGACGCAAACACCATGTTCACGGACGACGGACGACGGACGGTGAGTGATCACTATAGCTCTCCTGACTGAAAGTCAGGTGAGCTAACAACTTTGGTCAGGTGAGTGCCTCAGGCCCCATGGGGCCTCTTGTTAGCTCACCTGACTTTCAGCCAGGGGAGCTATAGTGATCACTCACCGTCCATCGGCCGTCATCTGTGAACACAGTGTTTGTGTCTTCTCCAAAACCGCTGAACGATTTAACTGAAATTTGAGATGATAGTTTGTTATGACATCACATTTTGATTTTGTTCAAATTAAGTTGCCTCACCCCTCGGTAGGGCCAAGCCCAAAAAGTGTGCTTAAATCTTTAAAAATCTTCTTCTCATGAACCAGCAGTAGCAGAGACTTGATATTTGGTGTGCAGCTTCCTTTTGAGGTGTAGACTCAAATTTGTTCAAGAGAAGTTCGAGGAGCTATATTTGCCTTCGTTATGGGAGGGGCAATAATTTTCACCCCGCCCAAGATTTATATTTTCCAAACCAAGAGGCTGGTTATTTATTGGTGTTTAAGGTCACATATTTTTGCACAATGGCTAATCATGACCACAACATGAGTATCAACTCAAGACCAGGGGTAAGAGTTAATAAGCCATGTTGCCCATTTTAGAGAAGGTTTGCCCCTCCCAAGCATTGGTGACTGGGTCCTATTTTACCAATAAAACAGAGCTTGTTTACCACAGTGAACAGGCACTTCTTCACTTCCCAGGGTTCCCGCGGGGAGATAGGCAGATTTGAACCAAATTTGATATGAGGGCTTATTGGGTCATTAGTACTTGATTTATGCAAAAAAAAAAAAAAACGTTCCTGTCGTCCCATGGGCACCGCAGGAGCTAAAATTTGAAATGCCCTTATCTCTAAAACTACACAGCACGAGAATTCTTATTTGGTGTGAAGCTTCCTTAGGACCAACAGAATCATAGGGTACTTTTTCGAAACTTTGAAAAAGTGCCAAGTCTGCATTTTTTAACACTGTGGGTAATGTGAAAAACATTTAAGACTACTCTTCTCCCAAAACGCTGCTCCAAATTTCACAAATAACATCTTTGAAAGATCGTTTCACATGTTTATTGAAATCAAATCCCTGGGTCCATATTTGGGCTCTCTTTGGGAGCCCAGATGTTTAAATTAGTGCAGTATGAGGGATATTCTTTAAAAATAGGCTGATGAAATCATCAGATGTGTACCCATACGCGCAACTAATAGAAAGCTGTATGACAGAGAGCCACCCTGGATGTTGACATTATGTACACCATACATGGTATGGGTACATATAGAAATGAATTGGAGGAGTTTCTAATTTGATGGATAAAGGGTTAATATCTCCGGATCAAATTATTAGATTTACATAAAAAACTATACAGCACAGCACACCAGTAACCTGAATACATATACAAAGTAACCTGATAATCGGATTAATATTTATTGAGTTATCGCATGCCGAAGAAATGGATTGGAGGAGATCTCAAATTGAAGGATAAAGGGTTAATATCACAGGATCAAATTATTAGATTTACACCAAAAACTATACAGCTCGGCACATCAGTAACCTGAATACATATATGAAGTAACATGACAAACGGATTGATATTTTTTTGAGTTATCTCATGCCAAAGGGATTGGAGGAATTTTCAATTTGAAGGATAAAGGGTTAATATGTCAGGATCAAAATAACAGATTTACACCAAAAACTATACAGCTCTGCAAATCAGTAACCTGAACACAAATATAAAGTAACTTGACAATCCAAGCAATATTTTTCAAGTTATCGAATGTCAAAGGGATTGAAGGAATTTTCAATTTGAAGGATAAAGGGTTAATATCTCAGGATCAAAATAACAGATTTACACCAAAAACTATACAGCTCGGAACATTAGTAACCTGAAGATATATATAAAGTAACATGACAATTGGATTGATATTTTTTGAGTTATCTCATGCCAAAGGGATTGGAAGAATTCTCAATTTGAAGGATAAAGAGTTAATATCTCAGGATCAAATTATCAGATTTACACCAAAAACTATACAGCTTGGCACATCAGTAACCTGAATACAAATATAAAGTAACTTGAGAATCCAAGCAATATTTTTCAAGTTATCGAATGCCAAAGAAATGGATACGGATGCCGGACGGATGGACATATAGACGGATTGACAAAGGATGGCCGAACGACGGATGGCCACCCCGGATGCCGGCATTATGTGTACCATACATAGTATGGGTACACATAAAAACCAGATATTTTTAAACAGACTATGTTTGTCTGTTTTCAAGGGGGTGGTTTGCAGTGGTGATTGACATACGTGCATTTCTGGCTTCGAGAGTAACCTGTACAAAAAAAATGAAAACAACACCGCATGGTTTTCTGTTTGTTTTATTCATTAAATTGAGGATTAAAACCCGAAATATGAAAATGAAACGTATGTACAAGATAATTATGAGAATTTTTAAAGCAAATTCTATAAAATTGGTGGGCAGTTTCCAAAGAAACGTAACATACTCAGTGGATACTTACTTGTCTTTTTTTGCCAATTTCCAACGCATCCCAACGCGACTTGCAAGCACTATTACTCGTCCCGAAACCCACCCCACTTTGCAATTTATCCACTGCAAGCTCCCCCCCCCCCCCCTCCCTGGGCTTCGATATGAGTCAGTACGGTATATGCCAAACATGAAAGAATTCTGACTGGTGGGTTTGAAGAAGATAATTTTTAAAGAAATGTTCTCACATTGCACGAAGTTAAGCTTTGGACTCCAATAGACAGGCCAAATATTACCATATTATTAAAGTTTTTGTGCAGAAACCAAATTCGGAACAGACATTCTGATGTACATACAGACAAAGGCAAACCCGCCCACATGCAATTTTACAAACAAATGGCCTCAGAAACAGAAGATCAACTTTGTGGGGCTTGCACACATTTTCCAAACAGACCGATAAAATTCAGATAGCTGGACAGAAAGATGGATGGACAGAATAGTCTATGTAACTCTCATATAATAGATCAATCAGATCATAAATGTGCATCCTGGGATAGGAAGCCATGACCACACAACACAAAAGTAGACTTCCCATTTATATATAGAATAAACGTATAGTGTTTTCAAGTAAAAAATATATTCTACGAGTAGGATTAAGAATGAAACCGACGAGCCTCTGGAGTAGAATAAATTTTTTACTTGAAAACACTGTACATTTATTTTGCTTATCCCATAAATCATTTACAGGGCAGTCGCAGTGAAATCGTGCTGTTACTCGCTACAAAACACTGAAAGTAGTGAGGAGCATATTGGTCCAATTCGATCGACAAGCAAAATTGCCAAAAATAAACAAGGCGCAGTGATACATTTCTGTCTAAAAATAATAATTCCTGTACAAACTTGAGTTAAACTTGCAAAAATACTTTATTAAATGAACAATGTTTATCTTTCTTATTTTCGTTGCTTATTGTTACTTTTTTCATCGTCGATTCAACTTGAATTTTATAAACAAAGCAGACGACATGTGCATTTGTTCATTTCCACTTTCACAATTTGGAAAATGAAACATCAATCATCACGCCCCACCTTTCACAATCAAACTTGTATGCTTGGTTTCGACTGATTTACTTTGTGTTTTCTTTGTTAATTGTAATTCGTTTTATTGTTAGTGTTGAAATGCGTCATATATTCTGAAATGAAACATTTCAGCGACGGTCAACATTTGGTAACATCAGTTCATTTTGTCTCCCACAAATGTAAAACGGGTCATGACAACACGAATGCGGTAGAGGTCATTAAGTCCATCTCTACATCTCTACTATAGGAATAAATTCTTTCAGTGTTAAACCTACAGGGAAACTTTATCACTCTCATAGCAGCTGCTACTAGGTGAATAAAGCAAAAATTTATCCAAGACTTTTATTGTTCGAATAAACGTCCATTTATGGGATAAATAATAGATAACTAACCTCGGGTGGAAGTACCGACATAATTAACATCAGCCAATAATTAGTTGTGTAACAATGGTCAGTAGTCAGTCTACATCTGTAAATATCCATTCATCATTTTCCTTCACTGTGCCAAACTCATCCCATCTCTGTTTAATGTCAATCATCTGTAAAGATAAAACATGATGTTAAAAAACTTGAAAGGATTAACAACCAGTAATTATACCGATTTGAACAAAACATGTATCAGGGAGGAGATATTGGAAGGTATTAAAATTTAATTTCTGTAAGTCGACACAGAAAAAAAAATTCAGCAATTTGTTAAGTTATCAGCTAATTATCTGAACTCTATAGTCAATGGACTAAATACACCATTTGCAATTTGTGCTTTAGAGTGTTCATTAGATTCATTCAACACCGAAACTATCTTTAGTTGAAAATTCACATGGATATAATCAGGTCTACAAATTGCACCAAACTCAGGCTGGTAACAGGTGCTGAATAAGCTTGGAGAGGGATGGATTACTGCCGATGCGACGCCTTCCCACAAACGAAGAGGTCTCCAAAAGCATGGACCTGTACCCTTAGCCCGAGAATCAAACAGATATACCAGAAACTCTGCAATCTGTGTTTTGGAAGGATTGGCATAATCAACAGAGTGATCAGCACACCATTGACAGAAGACCTTCCATTTAGCTGCAGAGCCTAAACCAGTGGAGTGCCACCTTGAAAAAAAGCACTCCACTGCTCGTCTCGAAAAACCTCCAAGGAGGAGACAGTACCTGACAAAAGATATGCGTGAAGGCACAATGAAGTCCGGTCAACCTGAAACCTCCTCGGGTGACCTTGCAAAGAAGGTCGTGACATAGAGGGAGACATGTCGGAACTGCTGCCAACAGAGAGCGGAGCTGTATGGATCCACCCCCGCTGAGGTGACAGGGGAGCAATCAGAAGGATTCAACAACTGCAGGTTCGTATCTTGGCTAGGACCTGAGGCAGAATCAGAACCGGCGGGAAGGCATAGCCGACTAGACCATTCCAATCGAGTGACAGAGCATCCACGGTGAAAGCCAGAGGATCTGGACACAGGGACATGAAAGTGTACACCTGAGGGTTCCAATGGATCGAAAAACTATCGATGTGGGGATGACCCCAGAGATTGCAAAGCGACTGGAACACTGCCCTGTGAAGCATCCACTTGGTGGAAATGAACCTGCCCCATCAGAACAGGTAGCCGGCTACGATGTTCAGATGACCGGGAATGTGACGAACCACCATCCCGGCGTTGACATCCTGAACAAGCAGTAGAAGATCCCGATTCGTAAATGGGAACTCAGTGCATGCCGCCATGGTTCCAAATATAAGCAACCACAGTCGAATTGTCGGACAACAGAAGGACCTGACGATTTGAAAGGTGGGGGATCCACTGATGGAAACGCAGAAGAAGAGAAAGAAGCTCCTTCTGGTTGATGTGAAGAGCTGCATGATCCTGGTCCCATACACTGTGAAGAGGAAGACCAGAGAATCCAACGTTGCGCACAATCATAGATCGCTGGCATAAGCCGTCAGAACAAAATCGGACATGGGCATGTCCAATGGAACTTCCTGCCTAATCCACTGAACATCTGTCCAGGGAAGACGGTGACCATGAAGAGATGCTGGTAACTGAAGCACCAGAACCAGAGGATCAACATTCGGCCTCCAACAACTAAGAAAGTGTTGGAGAGGTCTGACATGCAGCTGACCTAGAGGAATGAGATCCGTCACCTTACTTCAGAGACCGAGCAGCCGGAGAATACTCCGAGCTGTCGCGGACGTGGACTGGGTCAGAATCAGGGCAAAAGCTGAGAGAATCACAGCCCTCGTACGGCGAACTGCCACCGTATTCAGATGAGTATGGAAGTTCATCCCCAGATGACAAAACAACTGAGAAGGGACCCGGTCATGGACTCCGAACACTAGCGACATGAGCAGGCTCAAGTGTGTCGACATCTGACTCCAAAAGAGTAGGATTGGAATGCCAGCAGAGGATATCGACTAGATACGCCGAAGTAGTCACCCTGGACTGAGTGCGATGGAAGGCTATCACATGCGACATCATTCCAATGAAGGCCCAAAGAGCCAGGTTGAGGCAAAAGGTATGGCCTTGAACTGGTAAATTCACCCTAGAAAAGCAAACCTGAGATACTTTCGTGATGTCCGATGAATCGAAACGTGGAAGTAATCGTGTCACAGGTCGATGCTGGATGCGAAATCTCCCCGGTGAATAGAGCGGCGAACTGACCTGAAAGTCTCCATGCTGAACTTGGGAGCAATGAGAAATTGGTTCAGGATACTCAGATCGATAACCGGTCGGAGTTGGCCATCCCTCTTTGGCACCAAGAACAGGCGGGAATAAAATCCCACTGCATGAATGTTCTTGACATCAACTCCCCCCCCCTCCCCATCCACCCCACCCCACCCTCCTTGACAGGAGAATGTCTATTTCCCTGGTCAAAAGTTCCAGATGTTAGAAGAGGCACACTCGACAGAGTGGGATGCGTCATAAAAGATATCCGCAGACTGGACCGAACCTCTAAGACCCAAGGATTGGATGTGATCGTGGCCCAACGGTCTGCAAACTCGAATATCCCTCCTCCAACCTGGGACAAATGGTGGTCCGTGAGAGGAGAAACCACCTCCTCTGCCAGATAAAGGATCCTGAGACCTCCCTCAGGACTGCCGACGCTTACCCTTACCACTTCTGCATAAGAGGAAGAGGCAGCGGCAGGAGGATCAGCCCTACGCTTCACAGAGGAAGCAGAAGGGCGTTTGTTAGGCTTGGAATGGCCCCGGTCTCCAACAGAAGGCGGATCAAGCTGGCAATTTGGCAAAGCAGCAGATCTTTGGAAGGACGCAGGATGTCATCCCATACAGTCGCCATGGAATAGTCGCAGACCCACCAAAGAAGAAAATCGAAAAGCAGTGCCCTGCCCTTCAGGAAGGGGACAGCTCGTGTGCAACTCAACATCCCGGCGAACTAAATTCAAATTAGCTGTGTTACATGCATGCGTGTGAGTAAGATGAATGAGGGTCTTAGAGATCACATGCAAAGGAGCCTGTATGTCGTCAAACTTATCTGGAGGCAGATAAGCAGCCAAGGCAGAGATGACGTGAACTGAGAGAGAAAGCATGCCTAGCATCTCTCTGGATAAGTCCAACAAGGACTCCAAAGTCGCCATAGGAATAACGGCCGACTTGGCATGGAGTCCTGATCCAAGAACATCAAAGTGTTGCAGACCAATGGACTGGTGGAATCGTAGAAACAATAACCCTGAGGGGGCAAAAAGGTATCAGCCTAGTGAAGAACAAAGTCTTCATAGCCTTGGAACTCAGCTTTGAGTCCAATGCTGGAAAAGTTTCGACCACTTGTACAGACTGGTATGGTCGAAGGCACCCAGAAGCAGGGTGCTCCACAGGCTGAAGGCACGTGACAGATGATCGCGGCCTGGCTGAAACCTCCGGCTGGTCTGGCGGTTTGAATGAATTCAAAGATAACGTGGCGGTTTGAAGGAATTCAAATACAAAGTCAAGAGCTGCCCCCAAGTCAGAAGACTGATGGCTCTCAACGTCAGGTGTGTCTGACTCATCGCCTGGGTTGTAAGACACATAGCTCATGCCGGGCATACCAGCCGATGCCTCCCATGGTGTAGGAACACCAGAGGGATCAAAAAGTAGCACTCTTCTTTCAATACAGGAGGTGGCGCCACAGAGGGTGCCTGGAAGCCACAAGAAGCCTTGTTGGAAGCAAAGGGAAGGCTCTTGGAAAGAACCTGTGTGAGCAAGGAGTGGCCTCCCTAAGCTAACAACCCGTATCTGCTGGTACGACGTGGGAACAGCCCGGTAAAGTGGCTTTGCATCTGAACCTCTAAACCAGTGAAGGGTCACGATCCTCTAGAACACCCGGAGTGGGGCGACGGGTGGCAGCCAAAACATCTGAATACAGAGGCTTATTGGGTATGAAATATTATTTATTTATTTATTTATTGATGTTTAAGGTCACATATTTATGCACAATGGCTAATCATTACCGTTGGGTATGAAATACCCCGAAGATCTGAAGTGTGGGAACTCAGAGAATTGTCAGAACCTCTGAGGGACAGAAGGTCCAGGCTGCACAAAAATGCGCCGGTCCCGCAAAACTGGTCGAAGGACCAGAGTGCATGGACGGAAGCACAACAGAGTCCATGGTGACCCCACCATGGACATCTGAATTCAAATCAAAACCAGCGGAGCTTGACGGAGGAGAGACCACAGTAGGGGGATCGGCTGGCAACCACTTCCGATTTTGTCGTGTTGAAGCCAGGGAAGGTTGAGGGTGATATCCCCATGTCCAAAGAAGCAGAAATCCCTGCAAACCCCTCCAGGGATAAGCAGAGGCTGGCTGAAACGGAGACCGATGAAGTCACCGACGGCGAGGAAGCAGGAGTGGATACATCAGTAGCTGTTGACAAAGGCAGAAAAGCAGAGAGAGCAACCGAGCTTGGCTCCAAAAGAGGAGTCACAACCCTAGTGACAGCCTCAGATGTCGTCTGGAGGGGGACAGTCATCCTGGAACCAGGCATCTCTTCGCCAGAAAGTCAGCAGCTAACGCGGTATCCACTCCATAAAAAGACTGCAAAACCCCCAGGAGGGGTATAACTCTCTCCAAACAGAGTCGAATCGGGAGGCCCCAAATGACTGCATTCCCCTTCCTGCGGGCACGGAGGAATACGCCACATGCCCGAACTACACAATAGACGGAAGCCCAAAAAGTGTTAGACCACCCAGCCAACAGGGTCTTTCAACAGAACACCCAAATAAGTGGAGCATGAATAATGGGAAACTTCAACTTGCTAAGACAACAAAATGGCCCGCAAGGTATCATCCAAGGCATATCTGGTGAGAGCAATGTAGATGGGAAGGTGAACCCAAGGACAGGAGTAAGGTGGCAGGAAACAAAGGCCTGACGAAGAGATTTATCACGAAAAATAGAGTGAATAATCGAGAGAATATGTAACAAGAGGCCCCAGGGGGCCTGAGGGCGCTCACCTGACATGGTAGTCTAAATATCAAACCATAGACTTGACTTGAATAAGCTGCATACGCCCCTTCTAAGAAAAGCATGTACCAACTAGATGAAGCAATTGTGCCCACACAATACACCGGATTTTCCTTCTATTTTCAGTTTCTGCACTTTTACGTCCCAAAATTGAGATAAACGCATAAAAAACAGATTTTTTCCCCAAACAAAATATTTCAGCCTAAATTTTTCTTTTTCTTCTTAAAACGCGTAAAAAACCAAAAAAACTAATTTCCGGATTTTGGTCCAAAATTCCCACCCGGACCCCAAATTTTCAGTGTAAAAAAATTTTTTTTTTTTTGTCTTAAAATTGACCGAAACGCATAAAAAACAGAAAAAAAATTCCGGACTTTGATCCAAAATTTTCTAAGTCCCACCGATCACAACCAAAAGGTGAAGGCCTCATCTAGACATTTTTCTGAGTCATCCTACCACGTTACAATGAAATTCCTTCATAAATATGATCTGTAGTCTGTGCTAAAGCTTTTCGGGTTTTGGGTTCGGGCAGCCATCATGGTTGAATTATCGTGACCAAAAGGGGACGTTCTCATTTAGGCACTATGTTTAATCATCTTACCAAGTTACATTGAAATCCCTTCATAAATATGACCTGTAGACTGTTCTAAAGGTTTTCGGGCTTCGGGCCCCTGTAGCCATCACAGCTGACCAATCGTGACCCAAAGGGGACGTTATCATCTAGACATTATATGGAATCAACCTACCAGGTTACAGTGAAATCCCTCCATAAATATGATCTGTAGACTGTGCTAAGAGTTTTTGGGTTTGGGCTTGGGCAGCTGCCACGGCTGAATGATCGTGACCATAAGGGGACATTCTCATCTAGATATTATACAGAGGTATCCTACCAAGTTACAATGAAATCCCTTCATAAATACGACCTGTAGACTGCGCTAAAGGTTTTGGGGTTTTGCGCTCGGGCAGCCAAAAGAGGACGTTCTCATCTAGACATCATACAGAGTCATCCTACCAAGTTACAATGAAATCCCTCCATATTAAATATGACCTGCAGACTGTGCTAAAAGTTTTGGGGTTTCGGGCTTGGGCAGCCATCACGGTTGACAGATCATGACCAAAAGGGGATGTTCTCATCTAGATATTATACAGAGGCATCCTACTAAGTTCCAATGAAATCCCTTCATAAATACGACCTGTAGACTGCGCTGCAGGTTTTGGGCTCGGGCAGCCATCGCTGTTAACCGATTTCGACCAAAAGGGGACGTTCTCATCTAGACATGACCCCAAACTTGTATATGAAATTTTGTGACGATTGGATAAGAACTACGGGGTGCAGCCTGGGGTGCAGCCTGTGCTAAAGAAAAATGTGAACAGACTCACAGACTATCAGACTTCCGCACATGTGGTGCAGCCTGTGCTAAAGAAAAATGTGAACAGACTCACAGACTATCAGACTTCCGCACATGTGATGGCAATAGCTTTTCTTGACTTTGTCAAGTTAAGCTAACTATACTTCTCAAAGTTTGCTAAGCACAGGCCTTGACAATTCGGGATTTTGGTTAACCTGTCAATAGGTTACGTGTTTTGAGTTCATTAACCTTTTTAAGGGTTACGCAATTTTTTATTATTAATCTGTTGGTTAACCAAGGATTACTGACACTATCATAATGGTGACTCACTGTTAAAATATACTAAACCATAGAATATACTGTACACGGTACAATATATTGTAAGATGTGGTACGATCATTGAATCTCATATCTTCTCAATAATTTGGTATTGAAGTGGGACGTTTCGTCCCAAACCAGCCCCAGTAATTAGCAAAAATTCCCTCGGCAAAACGTTCGCCGATGATAAATGAGTATCCTCGGCAAAAATCAAGTTTTCCTCGGCAATTTTTACAAAATGACTATTTCATGTAAATAACTACTGGGGAAGCACTGTATGTCTGTATGCGTCCTCGGACGTACGGCCGGATGCGCCTTGGAGATGTTGTATGTTGTATGTTTTTTCAGTAATAAACTCACATTTTAAAGAGATATCTCAAAGGTGTATAATATTTTGCCACATACACTCCAGTATATCCACATAAAGACTACAAACATATTCAAGAACGACGAGAAATTTGCTCGACCTACTACCCTTCTATTTTTGTATCCACATAAAGACTACAAACATATTCAAGAACGACGAGAAATTTGCTCGACCTACTACTCTTCTATTTTTGTATCCACATAAAGACTACAAACATATTCAAGAACGACGAGAAATTTGCTCGACCTACTACTCTTCTATTTTCGTGGTATCACGACAGTCACATGTGAGGTTATCACAAGTATGTACACTCTGTTCATACTCCAATAAAACATTAAAAACATACCACTGTGTTTGTTTTTGTCACTCCTCCAACATGTAAAAGGGGGTAAACATGAATAGATGACCCAGGAGATTACTAAAAAGTTACAACGCATTCGACAGCATGGGTCAGTAAAGGAAAGGTACTGATTATCACGCCTTTACTGATCCTAACCTGTTCGACGTGGTGCAGTTTAGTAGACAACACGTCACAATTGCATGATAAATGCACGCAAACGTGCACATCTGCATCAGGCGAAGTGGAGACATCAGTAATGGCGATTGTTGTACTCTGTTTTTAACTTAAAAAGAGCTTACGACAATCGTCATTACTGACGTCACTCAAATTGTCCTTGGCAAAAATACTTCAGAGGAAACATCTAAAATCCCTCAGCAACTCGTCGCCAATTGCTGTTGCTGAGGACTAATTACAGGGGCTGCCAAACTGGGGACGAAACATCCCACCCTGACACGGGGATGAAACGTCCCACCAAGTAAGGGATGAATCGTCCCGGTGACGAAACGACCTGGACCCGGTCACAACACATGCGTGATTCATCTGAAGTGGAAGTCATCAATTTTCCTCAGATAAACTTCACCACGTATTTTAAATAATAAAATTCACAAAAAAATTTCGATATTATTTTATTTTTAGCGAAAGACTAATATTTTTTCAAAGAGAAAGACTGTTAGAAATACCAAACAACATTTTTTTCAACTTTTGAACAAAAATGATCAGAACCAACTGCAGATGCATCGTGAAATAAACGTCCATTCGACCAGTGTTATACAGTTGACCTACGCAAGCAAAGTTCTCAAAATTCAGAGCCCCGGACATCCACTAATCGAACTAATTCACCGCAGATTCACAATTCTCTGTCTCACACACTCATCCGAATACCGTACCGCGAACGTTCGGACTTTGATAATTAAAAAAAAATGGTTATCCGATTTATGATTTTGATTAACCGGACGTCCGTTCGCGGGCTTTTATTTTTGCGTAACCTCCAGGCGAACGGTACGACCGTTCATCTCAATTGTCGAGCCTGTAAGCACCAAGTATATCCAACTACCTGTTTTACGTTTTAGTTGAAATATTGTAATGAAAAGTGTATGTATTTTTTATCTAATTATATCTTTAATGATTTAAGTACAGAAATTAAGATTTTATTTGTCTTTGACATTAGTTTTTTGCTTTTGAATACAATAACCATCGAAAATGGATATTATTGGGAAAGAGAAAAATTTTCAAATTGCCAAAAAGTTGACGGAGCGAACTGGTATGGGCTCAATATCGAGTATGAGACCCATTACTGTTAATTACTGCTTGACAATGCCTTCTCATGCTCCCAATCAGTTCCTGGTGGTCCTTTGTGGGATGTTGTTACATTCTTGGACCAGCATGGCACCAAGCTCCTGGACACTTCTTGGCTGGACTGGACGGGCTGAAATTGCAAGCTGCAACTCATTCCAGACATGTTTGATTGGACTGAGGTCAGTCCATACGCTCAACCTCCTCCCTCTGTCGGTACTCCCGACAGCATGGGCAACATGAGGACAGGCATTATCGTCCATCAGAATGGATCTATCACCCACTGCACCTGCATACAATCAGACATGGACATGCATGATCTCATCAATATACCGCTGTGCAGTCAATGTACCACGTTCAAGGATACAGAGCTCTGTATGTCCATCCCTGCTGATGCTGCCCCACACCAAGATTGACCCTCTACCATACTGGTCATGCTCAGCAATGTTGGCTGCATGGAATCACTCTCCTGGTCTTCTCCATACCCTAGAACGCCTATCTGTGTGGTCTAGGCAGTACCTTGACTCATCTGTAAAAAGGACAGGTCGCCAATCTTCTCTGGTCCATCCAACATGGTCCATGGCCCATTCATATCGTGCCTGGCAGTCGTTCTGGGACAGCAGAATGCAAATACATGGTCTTCTCGAACGGGGACAACCTGCGTGCAACCTTGCCGGGATAGTCTGCATCGAAATATTTACCCCAGATGCATTCTGAAGGTCACTGCAAAGCTCGATTACTGTGGCAAAGCAGATCCTACAGGCCTGAATGAGCAAAACCACTCTTCAGCTGCAGATGTTGCCCTGTCTCTGCCACCACCAAATCGAGGGGTACATGCTTTCCATGACTGTCACGAAAAGTTTGCCTGTCAAGAGAGCTAATGTAAACACTGGGGACCATCTCGATGCATTCTTCAATCATATCTACCAAAAATATCGCAAATATGTTATAAGCAAATTTCACAATGATGTGTCAAATATTTGGTGCTTAGCAAACTTTGAGTAGTATAGAAGTCCCGTATTCTGCACCAATTTGAAATAATAGCATGTTAGCTAAGTGCAGCAAATCATCAGAGAATCACATCTGATGCATGGTAGTGTATCGCGATTTGAGCAGAATTGTAATCGCGACAGCTGATCGATATTCGGTACTTGTAACAGGCAATCAACAGTAATTAAGTTGCACCTCCTACTGACATAAGGTAGCAATTAAATATTAGAATGCAGATTCTCAGATGAGGAGATGATGTTCATTCATCTGTTTCCCCCAACCCCTTTATCAATTCATTTCGCGACAATACAAGTATTTAAAAATGCGTATTGCGTGATTTTCGTTTTCGAAGATTGATGAGAAGATCATGCAGGTTGATTCAAGACTGCTAAAACCTGAGAAGGCAGGAGTAATGGCGGTTTCATTTTGAGATTTTTAGCCTACTATCAATCGCAGCCGTTCTTATGGAGGAACTATGAGAGAGGCAAGCGTGGTTGGAAAGAAAGAACGCTCTCCACAGAATACCGAACTTACAGTGTATCAAAAGTATTGCGAGCAATTTACGACATTGGAACGCTCAGTTATTTATAAAGAAAGTTTCAATTTCAAGAGATAGTTAGTGTTCTGTAAAAACAAATATGCATTTGGGTGAAAGCTGAACAAGAAATTAATTATTCACCGAGAATTTTGAAAATCACATCAACAAAAAGATGCCCCCCACCCCCCACACTCCCTTTCCTCTGCAGAACCCTCAAGTCGTCATGCATTCTTACTCCTTCATAGAGGGAAGCATGGGTAACAAACTGCCAATTTCTCAGACACCACAACTCTTCCTCCCCGCGCTAGCTTCATTTTTTTAAGTAAATGGTAAAAAAAAGTATTCTCAAGTTTTGTCGGTGGCCAATGTCATCTTCGATCAATGAGGGTTAGTCAGGGTTAACATTATTAGTTATAAAAGAACGTTGTTATTTTATGCCTGTGTGATTAGTTATAAAGGAACGTTGTTATTTTATGCCTGTGTGATTTGGGGGGGGGGGGGGGGAGGGGGGGGGGCAAAATTTTATATCTGGAAAAAGTTGATGCAAAGACGTTTAGTCCTCAAGCCCTCCTCTAACAGACTGCTGCATGTTTTTCCTTGTTCATTTGTCCTTGTTGTACATACTTTTTTTCTTCAACGAACTGTGGATGTAGGCCTACACGTAAGCTCAACTTATTGTAGTTTTCATAGTTTTCACTTCTAGGAGAGAGGGTTTGTAAGATGTTAATTTTCATAAATTGTCACCAGACCGTTGTTCCTTTGAATATTCTACTTTCTTGCTCCTCATTTATGAAACGAATATGATTATTATTTATTGATGCTGAAGGCTACATCAGCAGCTTGGGCTAGTTTATGGCGATGACCACATATGTGGTGTAAAGTACCAATAAATATGGATGATGATCGCTATTCTTCTCAATGTCAACATACTGGGAGTGGTATATGTACTCATCCTGCCTGAACAGAGAAGATATTTCTCCATTTGAGACAGTTTTTCAGGTAGCAATCAGTAATGTCGGCAATCACCATTTGTGCTTTTTTTGGACAGTGGAAGGTGTGAATAAGCTCTGAAGACAGTCCTGTCAATATACAAAGCTCCCGTTTTATGACCCCAATTAGGAAATGGGTTACTTAACAACAATTAGGTGTACAATTTATATTTCAACAGGTCTCATGTACTTTTATCATCAGTGATTGAGGATTAATGATGAAGAGTGATTGAAAAGACCTGATACAGAGAAAAATCAGTTTGGGATAAAAATAAAAGTAAAAAAAACTCATTTTTTTCAGCTGCTTTGTTTACAGAGACAGAATTTTTCAGCAAATTTGCTGATTTCAGCGAATTCATGCCCCAAATACTGAAATTTTATAGAAAATAAGTAACAAGAGCACCGCCTAGCGGGGCAACATACACCCGTCTGGGGTAAAGTTTGAAATTTTTGTTGACTCGCCTATGTCTGTCACCCACCTCCCCAACCCCTTGCCCATTCCCCTGCCCTGGGGTAAAGGGTAATTCACCTGTTTTCACATTAAGATCTGAGGTCTTCACAAAATAAAAACAAGAGGCCCCAGGGGACCTGAGGGCGCTCACCTGACATGGTAGTCTAAATATCAAACCAGGGACTTGACTTCAATAAGCTGCATACACCCCTCCTAAGAAAAGCATATACCAACTAGATGAAGCAGTTGTGCACACACAATACACAGGATTTTCCTTCTATTTTCAGTTCCTGCACTTTTACATCCCAAAATTGAGATAAACGCATAAAAAACAGATTTTTTTTTATTTTTGTTCGGAAAGTCCCAAACAAAATATTTTCAGCCTAAAATTTTTTTTTTCTTCTTAAAAATGACCAAAACGCATAAAAAAACAAAAAACTAATTTCCGGATTTTGGTCCAAAGTCCCACACGGCCCCCAAATTTTCAGTGTAAAAAAAAAATAAATTTTGTCTTAAAATTGACCGAAACGCATGAAAAAACAAAAAAAAAAAATTTCCGGACTTTGGTCCAAAATTTCTAAGTCCGGAACGGGACTCCAAATTTTCAGCCTAAATATGAACCCAGGGACTTGGCTTGAACAAACTTGAATCTCACCCCCCCCCCCCCCCCCCCCCCCCCCTAAGGATGCTGCATATCAAATATCAAAAGATTCTTTTTGGTAGATCTGAAGAAGATTTTTAAAGAATATTCCTCAAACTGCACTAATTTAAATATTTGGGCTCCCATAGAGAGCCCAAATATGGACCCAGGGAATTGATTTCAATAAACACGTGAAAAAATCTTCCAAAGATGTTATATGTGAAATTTGAAAGCTTTTGGAGCAGTGGTTTGGGAGAAAAGTAGTCTTAAATGTTTTTCCCATTACCTACTGTGTTAAAAAATGCTGACTCAGCACTTTTTCCAAGTCCCCAAAAAGTACCCCATGATAAAACCGATAGCAATTTATTTTGACCATTCTATTCTGTTGGTCCAAAGAAAGTTTCACACCAAATAACAATTCTCATTGCCGTGTAATTTTTTTCTATTTTTAGCTCCTGCGGTTCCCATGGGGCTACGGGAAAAAAAATTGGGGCATAAATTAAGTACTTATGACCCAATAAGCCCTAATATCAAATTTGGTCCAAATCTGCCTCTCGGTTTGGAAAATAGAAATTTTGGGAGGGGCAAAAATTCTTGCCCCTCCATAATGACGGCAAATATAACCCAACAAACTTCTCTTGAACAAATCTGAGTCAACACCTCAAAAGGAAGCTGCACACCAAATATCATGTCTCTGCTACTGCTGGTTCATGAGAAGATTTTTTAAGATTTGAGCACACTTTTTATGCGTGGCCCTACCAAGGGGTGAGGCAACTTGATTTGAACAAAATCAAATTGCGATGTCATAACAAACTATTATCTCAAATATCAATTAAATTGGTTCAGCGGTTTGGGAGGAGAAGATGCAAACACCATATTCGCGGACGACGACGGACGGTGAGTGATCACTATAGCTCTCCTGACCGAAAGTCAGGTGAGCTAACAAGGCTGCTGTAGATCCCCTCGCCGTTTACAATGGTAGCGTCCATGCATTGACATGTTAACTTCCTTGATAACGACGGACGATAGGAGGCACCAAGAAAAAGGACATTTTGAGGATCATAATAGCTATAAATGGAGAGGATTCTCGCGTTTAAAAATAAAATGGTGTTATCTGCTCCTGTCACATGCACAACGACTATTGATGATCAACATGGATGCAAAGTTTGAACAATAAAGCAAGTAAAATGTTGGAGTAGGCGACATTAGTGTAATGTTTCAAGTACTAAAAGGGGGCATAACTCTGGAAATACAAAACAGAGTTACCTGCTCTTGTCACATGCACAACGGCAATTGGTGATCAACAAGTATGCAAAGATTGAACAATATAGCATGTAAAATGTTGAAAGAGTAGGCAACACAATAGTGTAATGTTTCAAGTATTAAAAGGGGGCATAACTCTGGAAATACAAAACAGTTACCTGCTCTTGTCACATGCACAATGGCAATTGGTGATCAACAGGTGTGCAAAGTTTGAACAATATAGCATGTAAAATGTTGAAGGAGAAGGCGATATAATACTGTAATGTTTTAAGTACTAAAAGGGGCATAACTCTGGAAATACAAAATGGATTTATCTGCCCTTGTCACATGTACAATGGCAATTGGTGATCACCATGTGTGAAAAGTTTGAACAATATAGCATGCAACTCTGGAAATACAAAAGAGAGTTACTTGCTCTTTTCTCCCCCCATTGCATGTGTAACATACGTGTGTCCCGGGTGAGATAGCAGGGAGAGACAGATGTATCCCACCCCACCCATGTGACTTTATACATTTATAATGTTATTATGACGTTATGCATATCGTATCAGTTGCTTGCTGCCAACTAATTCATATTGACGTCATCGGAATGCAGTGTGATCAAAGTTCGATGCTCTAAAACTCTTCAACCCTCAAGCTGCCACCGTTCCTAATCGATTTTGTGGTATATACCTTTGGTATATACATAACTTGTGCATGCTCTTTCCGATGGTGTCATTGGTTTCTCAAAACAACGAATACAAAATGAGTTGATTGAATCAGCATGTGACTCGCGATTACCTCTGGCTAATGCAATCGGTGCATTGTGGGGGGAGAAAAATGATCCTCGAGTCCCACCTCCAGACTCATCAGGGATCATAATAGTCACATGCGCAACGGCAATTGGTGATCAACATGTGTGCAAAGTCTGAATAATATAGCAAGAAAAATGTTGAAGAAGTCGACACAATACTGTAATGTTTAAGTACAAAAAGGGGCGTAACTATGGAAATACAAAATGGCGGTACCTGCTCTTGTCACATGCACAAGAGCAATTGGTGATCATCATGTGTGCAAAGTTTGAACAATATAGCATGTAAAATGTTGAAGGAGTAGGCGACACAATACTGTAATGTTTTAAGTACTAAAAGGGGCATAACTCCGGAAATACAAGTAGAGTTACCTGCTCTTGTCACATGTACAACGGCAATTACTGATCAACATGTGTGCAAAGTTTGAACAATGTAGCATGTAAACTTTTGGAGGAGCGGGCGACACAAAAATTATTACTGGACAGACAGATGGCAACATCATAACATAATACGTCCGTCAAATGACGGGCGTATAATAAGTATTTCTAAACCAACAGGTTCACTGTG
The DNA here is from genome assembly GCA_031216915.1 of Pictodentalium vernedei. Taxonomy (NCBI): domain Eukaryota; kingdom Metazoa; phylum Mollusca; class Scaphopoda; order Dentaliida; family Dentaliidae; genus Pictodentalium; species Pictodentalium vernedei. The sequence goes on along the minus strand of CM062290.1, from coordinate 94,429,026 downwards.
TTAAGATTTTTTTTAAAAAAAACCCCTGATTTTCACAAATTTATTTTGAAAATAAGGGAATTTTAAATTTCGGTAAATTTTCTTGCTTGCCTTTCTCATCCCTGTTGCTTACTGATAATCTTATAAGATACACTTAGCTCATGGCGACGACAAGACTGTTCGGAAAAGTTGAAGAGCAAACTGAGACGACAAGTTAAAGAAATCAGAATTATGAAAACTCCCTTAGCTGCAGAAGAATTTGTCCCAAAAGTGTCTGACAGTACTCTTATGAACAGATCACCTGGAAATACAAGCAGCAGGACTGGTGATCGAATTTGGGGAGGGGGGTCTTTGTAGTCATGTAGGCCTATGGCCTATTTTTAACCACTCTGCACTGGAAGGGGGTGGGGGAGGGGGTGGGGTTTCAATCAACATTAAAAAATTGTTTATTTCACCCTTAGGCTAATACGAAAACACGCCCACCCCACCCCACCCCTGCCTCAAAAACCCAACTTGTGACCAGTCAGTCATGATTTCAAAATCTTGTGGCAAGGAATTGGGGGAGGAGGGTGTCAGTCTAAATATTCGGTGGACGGTTTGACTTGGGGATAGGCAGGGTGAAATCGTTTGCCAGGCTTACGGCATGGTGCTAAAGTTTGATTTGGGTCAAATAGCGGGGACACTTCGGATCAAAATGATGAGGGGCAATTTGGTCAGGGTTTTCTCTGGGCGATTCCCATCATACTGAATAGCAAGACACAGCCCCAGTGTCTGTTATTATTGGGTGTAGCTAGTAATATGAACAAGGCCTCAAAAAGGAATGAGAAGGTTTTAAATGATATTGAAAATTTACTGTGATTTTTAAAAATTCAGTTGAAGACTGAGCGGCATTATCGGTAGTTGGATTTTTTATGGTGATTTTACAAAAAAATTTATCCATGTTTTCAAGGTCGAACGAAGTCACAGATATTAATTGGTAAAATGTTGATGGCAAAACACTTTTTTATCAGGCTATTTCAAAACGATCACATGATGGGTTGTTTGCATATACAAATCTCACACATGTCTCGCCACCGCGTTCAACAAAATCACCAAATAAATTATTTAATAGATGATTATCTGATTTGGCAGCGACTTTGATTTCACTGTCAAGGCTTCTTGTGAAAATTAAAACTGGCCATTTCGACAATTTTTTTCGGTGGGTTTTCTTTCATTGTCAACACTAATTTACCAGGCGAACCTGATTCAAAATGATATTAATGGCTGTTCGAGTCCAGTTACAACACATTTCTTTTCTTAATGATATGTGTCGGAGATCAAAGTTTACGACCTTGTGAATAGCGCACTACATCCCGCAGAAGTTATCACATGTTTAACTAGGTTTACTTGACTGTTCTGCACTAGATTTTTTTTTTTTTTTTAGCGGGGTTTAACGACACATTAACAGCCAGGGTCATATCATGTCGGTGACAGTTTTACAGGTGGAGGAAGCCGGAGTACCCGGAGAGAACCACCGAGCAACGACAAGCAGCTGCCAGCTCTCCAACATCGTAACTCTGAACTCTGCACCGCGGCACAGGCAGGGTTAGATTGGTTGAAGACATGCACACCATCGACGTGCAGTACGCCTTAGTACACAGCGTCATCGCGCCACCATGTAGGCAATCGGGGTAAGTGCCTTGCCCAAGGACACAACGCGGGAGCATGAATCAGTCGCTGAAATGCTCACCCATCCAACTACTAACCGAGCTCGACGTTGCTTAACTTTGGTGATCTGACGAGAACCGGTTACCGCGATGCCACCGCGCCCCCTCTGCACTAGATAGCGCATTAACTAACAAGTGTTTTCTGCACTAGACGTGACAGGACTTCTAGTTTTAACTGCAGGTGAATAAAGCAAAACTTCATTTAAGACTTTTGTTCGAATAAACGTCCATTTATGGGATAAATTATAGATTGCTTACCTCTCGAGGAAGTACTGACATAATTAATATCAGCCAATTGCAATAATTAGTTGTGTAACAATGGTCAGTAGTCAGTCTACATCTGTAAATATCCATTCATCATTTTCCTTCACTGTGCCAAACTCATCCCATCTCTGTTTAATGTCAATCATCTGTAAAGATAGAATATGATGAGGAATGAGATTGGAAGGTATTAAAATTATCTGAAATAAGCTAAAACTCTTAATTCAACCTGGAAATTTGTGAAAATGATGTTTCTATATAAAATAAGATATATAAGGTATAACTTGGACATATAATTTCTGTAAGTCTACACAGAAAAAAAAAATTTCAGCAATTTGATAATTTATCAGCCAATTATCTGAACTCTCTCATCCCTGTCATATACAGTAGATTATTACTTCCAGACAAATAACTCAAAACAGACCCATATTGTGGTGAAACAGTTAAAGAATCTTGCAACTGGGCAATCATTTAGTTATGTTTGTTCATTGGGATGTGATGACACTTTTGACAGCCAGGGTCACATCCTGTCAGTTTTTTGGGGTCAAAGGAAGCCGAGAACCTGGAGAGAACCACCGTGAAGCATTAAGCAATTATCAGACATCCAAACTTACTAACTCTACACAAGGAGTTATTAATCGGCATTTAAGATCACATATTTCTACACATGGCTAATCGTGACTGCAACAGAGAAAAAGTCAAGTTCAGTTGCCTATTCTAGAAGATTTCCACTAATCCACTCCAAGCATTGGTGACTCCTATTTTACCAGTAAAATAGTGTTCAACTGATGATCGGAATCTGACACCCCAATTGGGGACACCCCAATTATTTGTTTGGAAGTGATAATCTACTGTATGGGCGATCGGATGGCAACAGCAACGGCTCCTGGAACATCGGCTCAACCGATTGTTGCCAAGCATTTTTTGTGATGATTCATTAACCACATTTCATTATCTTTGGCAATTGTTCAATTGTTAATGTAAAATGTTGTCAATGATACCATTCAATAAAGTTGAAAAACCACCACAATGTATATTCTTAATCTCTCTAGCCTTCCCTGTATGGGATATACAAGTTAAACGACATGTAAAGTTTACAACTGAGCATACTAGCGACAATTGCCAGATCATACCGGAAAAGTGAAGGTTGCACTCGACTGACTCAGGTCGCAGTAAAAATTACCAGTTGCACGCACTTGGATGGTAAACATGGCTCTGAGAGCCATGTTAACCCCCCAAGTGTGCGCGACTCATAATTTTACTGGACCTGAGTCAACGAAGATTAACAGTGTGAAATATGTTCATTTTAATGTAGTTCTTTCAAGTCTCTACTTTTTTAGTAGTGAGCGGACTGTAAACCCGTAAAATAAGTTCAACTGAATGTAGTTCTTTCGAGCCTCTACTTGTCTAGTAGTGAACAGACTGTACCACCATAGAATAAGTTCCAATTTAATGTAGTTCTTTCGAGCCTTAACTTGTCTAGTAGTGCACGGTATTACTATCGTAATCGGCATCGGCCGATTGTGGGCTCAAATATCCAGTAATCGGTCAGCGGTCATTTTTGGTAATCAGTTGAACACTACAGTAAAACAGATTATTTGCAACATTAATTAAGCACTGATTCACTTCCTTTACAGAGTTCTTATGGAGGAACAAGCCGAGTCAACAGTGGTTGAAGCTGAGTGCCCCATCGACCTGCAGATCGCCTTAGGCCACAGTTCCACCACTTGGACGGTCTGGATATTGTGTCTTGCCCAAGGAAACAACACAGTTACTGCTGGTGAGGAATAAATTGCAGACCAATGCTCTAACCACTGTGTCATTGTAAACCGTTTAGTTATAAACATTCCATGATAAGTTATTTCCACTCACATGTATGGTATATGGAGATTTAATACCTGATGTCGAGTTTTTAACACCGAGTAAGGAGCACGGTGGCCCAGTGGTCGACTGTTGGATTTCTATGCTAGAGGTCCCCTGAGTTCGATCCCCTTCCGAGACGACCCACGATGTGTCCTTGGGCAAGGCACTTTATTCCGGTTGCCCAAATGGGGGCACGATGACATGTACTAAGGCGTACTGCACGTCGATGGTGCACATGTTTTCAACCGCTGTAACCCTGCTTGAGCAGAGCTTGAACAGAGTTAGAATGTTGAGGAGTTGACAGTTGCTCGTCGATGCTCAGTGGTTCTCTCTGGGTAATCCGGCTTCCTCCACCCGTAAAACTGTCATGGTCACGATTAGCCATTGTGCATAAGTATGTGACCTTAAACACCAATAAATAAATAAATATGCTTAAATGAGACATCCAGGTATTAAATCTCCATATATCATACATGTTGGTGGAGATACATTTGTAACGCTTTTGTCCCATTTGAAACATAATACAAACATAGTGGAAATAAATTAGTGAACGCATTTCTCAGCTCCACAATCATTTGGACCAAATTTGGGATAATTATTTTGTTTTTATAATCGCAGAAGACAACAGATAGAGTTACATCCCTTGGGTCGTTAAGGAAACAAGTAAACAGTATGTAGTTGATATATCGTCCACCGAGTTCCAATGTGTTCTATGTGCCTTCTGGCACATAGAACACATTGGTATTCAGGGAACGAATTATTTGTTCTTATTTTTATGATTGTATTGTCGGAAATCTGATATTTGTGACTATTTTCAGGTTTTTTGGTTTGAGTTTTATAATAAGGCGAGCGGAAGCGAAATGCTTTCATTGAAACCAAAAACTTGGATGTTGCACGCTCTCATATACCTTGGATGTTGGGTGCACCCTTTGTCATGGCTATTTGTCCAAGGCATTCTGACCAATCAAAAGACAGAATTTATCCAGATATAGGGACAATCCCAGTTAACTGTTTCATCCCTTATAATGCTCCAGCCTATCTAGCAACCAAATCTCAAGAATTATTACCCCAGCTCATTTAGAAACGGGTTATTCTTTAGTATACCTGAGTTAATAGGTAATGCCCCATTCTTTCCAATCTCTCCGAGAAGCATACTAAGCCTCTCCTTTGTGTCACCCACCAACCACATACCTTTCATTCTCCCATCCCACATCATAATTCCGATGAATCTATTTCTGTTAGACTGGTATTTTGGGCATTCTAATAGAAAGTGTTCTAGTCTCCACTATGCCTAAATCACACATTTGGCACTCCTTTTCACTGTCTTTCCCAATGTTCCGCTAAGCTCGAGGGGCTACTACCAGCTAGAACAGTGAGCCACCAAAGATACCATCAAGGTACTCTTTAAAACATGGCTTCTCTTTATCACACAGGCCACCCAAAGACCTCTTTGCTTTGACCCCCTCTCGCCAATCAGGTTACCAATCCACCATGACTCTTGCTCTGATGATCTTTTTGTCCTGATTTGTGCCCACTTCTAAGTCTGACATGCCCGTTGAAAAGTTCTCTATTAACTCCTTCTATCCACCCTGACATTATGTTTGAATTCCAGATATTCTGGAACATTTATTTACACCATTTACTAACTAGTTCAGATAGAGTTTCTTAAAGTCTATCTTGTCCTTTATCATCACCAGTTTGCCCCTTATTGCTTCTAGTGCTGCGACATTACTCATCCCAGTAATGCAGTAGGAATTTTCCATTAGTACGATGACAGTTTTGACAATGCAAATCAGTAGCATCACAATGTGCAAGCCAACACAAGCTCCGAAACAAAGAATTCCATGTACTAAATGGAAGTAATTTATATTAATCTTCACAGAACAGAGTTCTAGGAAGCAGGTGGAGATAACCTATTTATCAATACAGCCTACATTAGTGGGCATGCACCCAAACATTAGTTATAAGGTCTTAGAAAACCAGTAAAACAGAACTAGTTCACTACAGTAAACAAGTACTTCCACATTCCCCAGGGCTCCCATACGGGAATGCTGATCGATAAAAGATTCATGCAAGTTTACGCACTTCAAGCATTTAGGCGGGGAGATCATAACACTTTTGTCAAGCTCATTCCAAGGAGGGGTCATAACCTATGTTTATGAGACAAAAAATGAAAACAAAATAGTTATTCAAGACTTTTGTTCGCAAGTGTCGTCTGCTTTTCATGTTAGGTAAAGGGTTAAGTGAGCAACCAGACCACATTACATGTTACGGAACAGTAGTCATGGATTGTCCAGGTTTCGTGGTTAATGTGAAAGCATGCTCACACATTTGCAATTTTAGTGTCAAGAAATGTTTGGTAGTGGCCCACATACTTATCTTCTCAAGGGTTTCCAAACTGAAAAACTACTTGCATCTCTTGTGTCTCAGATTAGACATTAACAGAGATGGTCTGTCGCCAAGTATACCCCCACCGTGGCATACCGCCTAGTGTGGGTGACTGAAAAGGGGCATTCAATTTTTCTAAGTAAAATGAATATTCTCATATGGACGGACGGATGCACAGACGGATGGACGCAATCCAGTATACACCCCCCCTGCACCCCCCCCCCCCCCACCCATTTTCTTCGAAAGTTTTCAATAATTTCCAACAATTTCTAAAAGTCAAAAGGTATGGTAAATTGTTGGGTGTTTGGAAGTTTTATGCAATGATGCAAAGTGCATGCCATATTTCACTGAAATCCGATAACTCATACCCGAGATACAGGCTGAAAAGACAAATAATGTCCATTTTCTACAATTTCTAAGTCAAACTAGAGTGATGTCAAGCATGCAGCCCGACTGTACCAGGAATGGCAATGCTTAGACGCAAAATAGTTGGAGCCATTTTTTGTTAGTTTACCTAACGAATCTGCCATATATGCACTCGTGATATACAAAATTTGCTATTCAAATTTTATTTTTTCATTTCTCTACTTCAAAACATACCTCATAACCTATTAATGGAACAAACTTGATGAGCTTGTTCCAATAAGGAGTAATAAGCCATGGCTAGAAGTAAATAAAAAATGAAAAAATCTGATGTTTCAGAAAAATAATTTGTACTGTTGGCTTCAACTTGTGTTAGGTAAAGGATTAAAGATGCAGTACATAAAGCAATGTTGGGCTATATGAGTCAATTTTCTTTTTTGCGTGTAATAACTCCCAATCCTTCAAAATGCATTTTGGGAATAATTGCCTAAGTGACGTGTGTGTGTGTGTGTGTGTGTGTGTGTGTGTGTGTGTGTGTGTGTGTGTGTGTGTGTGTGTGTGTGTGTGTGTGTGTGTGTGTGCGTTTGTCTTACCAACTTGACGAGGTAACTAGACAAAAGAGTTTGCGTGTTTCGCCTTACTGAGGTACAAAAGACAAAAGAAACCCTTTACCTCGGTTGTTTTCCCAGAACTGTACCGGCAAAACGAGGTTGAAACCGTTAGTCCACACAAAGGACAGACAATGGGATACCTCGGTATGTAGGGAAAACAAGACTCTGTGTGTGTGTGTGTGTGTGTGTGTATGTGTGGGTGTGTGTGGGTGTGTGTGTGTGGGGGGGGGGGGGGGAGGGAGTTGTGGAACCTAGTTGAAACCTGGCTGTATTACTATTGTCCTTTCCATAACCCCCCAATGGTAAATAAACTCTGGAATAATACAAAATCAAGAAAATATCTTTTAGTTTTCAGCTCCCGATTACGTGTAATATATTTAACTTCGTCGTCGTTACGTTTCTGTGATTTTAGCTCGCTCGAAAATTATATGAACGAATTTTTCAATTCTCTATGGGAATTTGTGTGTATTTTCGGAAGAGCGTCCATTTTGCAACAATGCACAAGTGACGTAATTGGGACCGTCCATTTAAGAACAGGTAAATTTGAATTTTCACGGCTTGCCTTTGCAGAAGGCGTGTTTTGACGAAGTTGGAATATCAGTTCGTCGTGATGATGGTTCAAAATAAAACTCAAGTCTTGTTCAAAACGCGTTAGTGAATTAGTGAATAAATAAAATATACATGTATTGTAGTCGTGACGTAAATTATTTTATTAATACGTGCCGCACCAGTTTTCCAAATTTGTCATGTCTTGCCGACAACTGCCCTCAGTATGTTATATTTAGGCTTTGATTGTTTGTGTGACAGTGACACGGGTACAGGCGAAAACAGCACCGTGTGACATCCGGGGCCCGTTACTTTTGGTTTGGCACAGGAATCCGGATTTCTTGGGTTTGGACTTCCCCCATCCAAATATGGCCTAAAAGACCTTGTTTTAATTTTTTACCTTGGCACGTCCTTTGAATTCGCCCCCCCCCCCCCCCCCACACACACACACACACACAAGATTCTGATTTCTGCGTCAAATAATAAAGAAGGAGGTGTATCGTGAATCCATGTTCCCCTTTTCTGCAGAATGACTCATACGACAGTATATGGGCTAGTCGTTGCAAAGCAGTTTGAAGCATCAGAGCATCGGAGATACGCGAAAAATGGAAATGTGAAGAAATAATTATGTAGTTCCACACATACATGTTACCATCGCCGCAAAAATACACTTTAGCGTTGCTAAGGAGAATTTGAATGCTCACCATTGCCCCCGTGATAGCCTTGTGAGATTTGTGGCAGTGGCGTAGACATGGGGGGCTCTGCCCCCCCCCCCCTATTATCGCCACTGCACCCCTTAAAAATTCAGAATTGTACCATCTGTACGGGGCGTGAACAAGAAAATTACAGATAACAAATCAGGTTTAGTGAAAATTGACATTCTTTTGATCCTCATAATGTCTCCGAATAGTGCCATATGGGGCATTTTTTCAAAACTTTCTTCGGGGGAAACTCAGGGCTGGGCTTCCCCCGTTGAATGTTTCTAAACATATACCCCTAGGTCGCAACAACGCGAGAAGGACACCATCTCCATATCTTTCTCATCCCAAGACTTCAGGTTTCGCGCAGGTCTACAGCATAAGACGCCCCCCCCCCCCCCTCAAAGTTCCATGTTCCCCTTCCCTCCATATAGATATCTTCTTTGTACCACTACTTTCTATCCAAGCCTCCTCTCGGGCCTCTTTCGAGCACCGACCCTCCTTCCCCGGTGGGTCGCAAGTACATTGATACCATGCTCCATAGCGGCCGCATCTCTTCTGCGGTGACCTGGCAGTTTGTCTTCACCTACAATCATGGGCGTAAATACGGGCTGACACCGCAGGGAGCCGTTTTTAGACAGAAATAACAATGGCTGTGCCTTTTTACTGCCTTTTACCTTACTGAACACTGGTCGCCGTCATGTCCACCTTCATCGTCGTGATCATCGTCTTCCTTATCTGGACTCACCTGCCTTCTGTCCTCAAACGCGTAACACAAGGCCAGAAGCAGACTATACGCGCTTATGACGGCCCCTACAAGTAAAGATAGTGGCAGACTATACTTCCATGAAGCTACTGGCTCTTTTCGACTCGTCTGTTTGCCAGACCAGCCATGGTTCCCAGATTGTTAGTTCTGAATGTATTAATTCAGTAGAACGTTCTCTTACCTCCGCGACGTGGGTAAGTTTATTCGTTGTATCGTTCCTACCTTCTTCTATGGCAATGTAGATTGTAGTGGCCCATAGTAGAAATGAAATGGTTTCGCGCGCCGAAGGCGGGCAGGGACGGTATGGGGTAAGCCCATTTCGACCTCTTTAGCCGTGTGATTAAGTCTAGTCTGGCTGTGGTAGAGGATGAGGAGTTATGAGTACTCAGCGCCGCTTGTGTCGTTTTTGTTTCTTTTTTAGAGGAGGTGGTCTAGATGGAGAGACCATGGCAGAACTTTTCGTTGTTGGTAGATAGCTTGATGATGACTGGCTTGGCTCGTATGGTCTGGTTCTTGCCGAATCTGTGGTTTTTAAATGTGGTGAAGAAGGAGTCTGAGGCTTTTGTTGTGTGTGTCTCTCTGCCATTTCTTTGCTTTTTCCGAGTAGCTGTTGGTGTTGACGGTCCATTTCCTTTCGGTGGTTCTCCCTGACCTTCTTCATCTGCCCCAGTCGTGTGTCCAGGTCCTGGCATTCTGGTTCCAAAGGAAGAGGCGAGTGTGGATCAGGAAGTGGCGAGAGGGCAGCTTCCATTTCCACCACAGTATCCACAGACTCTTCCACATCCGACAACTCGGGCTGTGGAGCCGGCAGTAGGATGGGTCTGTCTGCGAGAGTAGGAAGGGAAATGGCGGCTGCCTCTGGATCTTTCTTTTCCTCTCTGTTCTCTCTCTTCTTCTTCTCCAAAAATGCCTCCATGCGTCGGGCATTTCTTCTCTTGGTGGACGGGCTCTTTCTTCTTAGTTTTCCTTGTCTCTTTTCAGGGCCTCTAAACCCCCTGGGTGAGGACCAGTACAACACGTGAGAGGGGATCCTCTCACTAAAGGTACTACCTCTACCCTTGGGGTGGTATGGTGTTCTCTTTGGTAGCGGTGAATTCCAAAGTCAGGTAGACGCTCTCGTCCCTTTCCTGGACAGTCCAGGTGATGGGACAAGAGACGCCTAGAGCTGAAATGGACTTCTGTAGTCTTGCCGGTAGATCCAGTGCTTCCATGTTATCTCAATTGTCTTAAAATTTTGTCTCAATTCAGATGTTCTCACTCTGAACTCAGAGGTGCGAATAGTAGGCCTAATGGCAATTATTTATAATGCAATTGGAATGAAGCTTTCACACCAGTCAAGCATACTATTTATAATTGAACAACTTGAACCAAATGATATTTATTATATAAACATGGATAATCAAAATCTCCCATTTTTTTGTTTTTGTTTTTTTTTGTTAATGGGTTGGTTGAATCAGGCCTAATACCTTTTCTGGTAACACTAATATGGGGTTCTAGTTGGGAGGCAAGATTATAAAACCGCTACAATATATATAAAAACATTTTGGCAGTTTCATGATACATCGCGCTAAATAGTTAACATCTTTTTCAATCAGTTGACACCTCGCCTATTACGTAACGGTAGATGAAGACAACAAATGAAAGGTGCGTGTGCTGTTGGGAACGTTTCGTTGCGTATTAGTCACGTGATAATGACTGTGTGGCCAGTGGCGGAACGTGTTGGTTACGCTGTTAGTAATAGTACTGTCGCCCTGGATTTCCAGCGTTTTACTTTAATATCTGATCATTATCCAGCAGTCATATATTGAGATAATCACTACCTCTTATTGTAAGTGCATTGCTTATCAAGAAACACTGTCAAGGACCTGGAGTCCTTGGCACTGTTTAAGAGAGGGGAATTCAACTTCATGAAACGGAAGTTTAGTGCTGTGTAGAAAAATGGGAACACTGCGCAGCAACGACAGCAGCAACACTGGCTACAGACTGAGAGTGAGAACAAAAACGTTGAAAAGAAATTACAGCTCTGGCAGTGAGAATTACACCCAAACAGGCCTCCAGCCAAACCACCTCCAAAATTTCGGCCAAACCGGCCTCCACAAATACACCCAAACCGGCCTCTGCCAGATTTTTTTTTTTTTAATTTTCTAAATTTTCTACAATTTTATTCAAACCCATTTCTTTGTAATCTTTGAAAAAAAAAATTCATGACAGGAATTTGGATAAATAATTATTGTCCTTTCCATAACCCCCCAATGGTAAATAAACTCTGGAATAATACAAAATCAAGAAAATATCTTTTAGTTTTCAGCTCCCGATTACGTGTAACATATTTAACTTCGCTGTCGTTACGTTTCTGTGATTTTAGCTCGCTCGAAAATTATATGAACGATTTTTTTAATTCTCTATGGGAATTTGTGTGTATTTTCGGAAGAGCGTCCATTTTGCAACAATGCACAAGTGACGTAATTGGGACCGTCCATTTGAGAACAGGTAAATTTGAATTTTCACGGCTTGCCTTCGCAGAAGGCGTGTTTTGACGAAGTTGGAATATCAGTTCGTCGTGATGATGGTTCAAAATAAAACTCAAGTCTTGTTCAAAACACGTTAGTGAATTAGTGAATAAATAAAATATACATGTATTGTAGTCGTGACGTAAATTATTTTATTAATACGTGCCGCACCAGTTTTCCAAATTTGTCATGTCTTGCCGACAACTGCCCTCAGTAGCCTATGTTGCTACAAACCTCCATTTAGGCTTTGATTGTTTGTGTGACAGTGACACGGGTACAGGCGAAAACAGCACCGTGTGAAATCCGGGATCGTTACTTTCGGTTTGGTACAGGAGTCCGAATTTCTTGGGTTTGGACTGCCCCCATCCAAATATGGCCTAAAAGACCTTGTTTTAATTTTTTACCTTGGCACGATCCTTTGAATTCGACCCCCCCCCCCCCCCCCTCCGCACACACACACATACACAAGATTCTGATTTCTGCGTCAAATAATAAAGAAGGAGGTGTATCGTGAATCCAGGTTGGATAGATTCCAGGGCCGAGGAAAGGGTGGGGTTGGGGGAGTGGTGTTATTGCTTTTAATGTTTAGAAGTCACTGCTAAACAACAAGAAAACCATGAGATAGTTGGGAGGGGAGATGTATCCTCTCATTTTTAACTGCTCAATTTTCCACAATTTATTAGAGAACCATAGGCTAAATACTCGGTTTAGGCAGAATTTAAATGAATTAATTTCGCCATCGGAACTGGTGCCGTTCTCGCCACAATCAATTGGTGCTGTTTTCGCTCGCTCGGTGCCGTTTACTCCAGGTGCCGTTTTCACACGGTGCCGCTTTCGCTATAACCCGACACAAGTCCAAGTAGGCCTAACCAATTTTCTTTTAAGAAAGTATATAACTAATAGCATGAGAGACTTGGCATTTTTGGCTACAACCCTTACGAATACGTATAATCACTAGAAAGCTTATTGGAAAATTGTAGGGGAGGGGGGGGGGGGCGTCACGTACGCCACTTCGTGATCACGCTGCCCCCCCCCCCCCCCCGCCATTTCTCAGCAAGCACCTGATAAATCTTCTGAGGGAGAAATCACTAGGCAAAGTTGATCAGAGAATTTATATAATATTAATCATATTTCGACTCCACTGATTATACCCAGCACAGGCGTATATAATATAGACCAACGGGCCAACTTTTTTTCCATGGCTGCGGGGGGTGGGAGTGGGGGGGGGGGGGGCTGGAAGATTTTGCCCGAAAAGTAACTACGTGCGTAGCCGTGGTGTGGATGTTCGTGAGCGTGTCTTCTCCTACTGGTGGGATCAAGGGAACCCTCCCCGGGAACATTTTTAAAAATCTGATCCGCTTGAGGGTTTCTGGAGAACCCAGACGACCTTTCGAACCTTGTAATTGGAAGAAAAGACGATCGCTTTTGTAGAGGTGCCTGACTGAATGTGTTCGAGCGGTCTCGTCTGGTATCAGTCAACCGCAATAAAACATTATATGCTTCTCGGGATTCAGCTGGAGTAAATACGTGTAATGTAAGGCCTGTGTGCCCATAGCATTAGAGGATCGAACCCTACAGATGGATGAGGCTTTAACACTATTCACGTGGGTCGATATACTATTAATAACAGTTTGGCTGGCCGCTGATTTGCCGTGGTTCTCAGTTGAGAAGGTTTTGGTTACTCATGTGCTTCCAACTGCCTCCCGATTCCCACGCATCTTTCCTCCCAATACTGAGACGAACTGCTTGAAGACACTCTGTACCCCCATTCTTCACAATCCCTCCAATAAGCATACTAACCATCGCATTTGTGTCAACCACTAATCACGTCCTTTATTCTCCCATCCCACGTCCTCATTATACTACTCCCAGTAAATTTTGATCTAGAAGATTGAGATTTTGGACTTCCTAATAAAACGTATTCCAAGGTCACCACTACGCCCAAGTTACACATTTGGCTCTCCTTTTCCACCGTCTTTCCCAATTCCCCCTAATCTCCAGTGATCGCGACCTCAGCTTGAACAACAGTGACCACTCCTCCCCTTACAATGGTGCCATTGTCAAGGTACTCTTCAAAACCTGTCTTCTCTTTGTCACGCAGGCCACACAAAGACCTCTTTCTTTTGACCTACTCTCGCCAAGTTTGGTTACAATCCCCATGACTCTTTCTCTAACGGTTTTTTTTTTACCTTTGGTTGTCTCTATTTCTGAGTTCGATACATCGTTTGGATAAATCCCTACAAACTTCTACCATTACTGCAGTTAATTATAACGAAATTTTTAAAAAACCCTAAGCTATGAATTATTACCTCCACTGTCTAATATTTCTACATACCTGTGTTACTTCCACTGGGTCCAGTGGCGGCTCAAAGGTGTCTCCCCTCTGGATATACTTTAGCAAGGGGCGTCATATATGCCCAAGACCTAAGGTGGGATGCTAATAGAATTATAGATGGCGGCGGGGAGTATCCCCGGGAAAATTGGAAAAGAGATTTCAATCCCCGAGGGCTTTTTGGCCACTAAATAAACTATGTTCCCATTCAGCCTGCAACATTTTTCAGTGGGTAGGTAGATAGTGTGACATTTTATATAATAAAATCAATCAGTAACTGGAGCTTTCTGCCACTTGGCCTTATTTGCCACATTGTGGGGACCTAGTGAGGGGACCTAAGAAGTGATGGCACAGTAATGTGACCCAATTTAACTCATGTTAGATTGTCATGGTAGCCTGCGGAAGCGGCCGTCTTGTGACGTCATCTCCATAGTGACACGTGGTCTTAGTGCGCATGTGCAACGCGTGTTGTTAGGGTGATAGTACTTCTGTCGGACATTTTTGTCTGATGGAGGCCGCCATCTTCGTTTCTAAGGTAGCACGTGGTTGCTATGAGCCTGAATGGCCCACACCAAGACGGGGGTATGTGCGGAGGGTTTGTTCGTTTGAATAGGAGTAAATCTGATTACCCAGAAAGACCCATCAATCCATCCAAACCACCCAAAACGACTATTTGATATGGATTCCTCACGAATCCTTCTTTTTTCAATAACAGGTACGTTCCTTTGTATAAGAGCAGTTGTACTTTGTAGAATTACCACAAACAAGCCGACAATCCCTCCAAATCACCAAAAATGCGCACAAAACAACCGTAATGGACTTGTACTTCCCATCTAGGGTTTTTAGTAGTAGCACGTAGTGCTATAGGATCGAGAGTATGTTCTATTACACTAAAGTACTGGTCCTGATTTTCCAAGAACCCTATTTTTGTACCTATTACAGATACTACTCTAACACTAGCAGTATGTCTAGCCCAAACTAGCTCTAGTTCGTTCCCTCGTCCAAGTCTTATAATCACCAGTGCTTGGTTTCCCATAACATGTATGCAGAGTTATCTTCAGTGTGTATAACGAAAGCCTATATGATTCTTATAGCCACGAATCCATCGAAGAGTTACTGAAAAGTCATTGCTCAAGCGACTCGAATCCCATCAAGCAAATGAGCCATAGAACAATTGCTCATTCGAGTGACTCGAATATACTTTCTTCGACTCATTTAGGTATTTGAGGAAAGCCAGTATACAAAATGCCCGACGGAACAGCGTATCACCCTAACAACACGAGTTGCGCATGCGCACTAAGACCACGTATCACTATGAAATGACGCCACAAGATGACCGCTCACGCGGGCTAGCACATCAACCAAACTTGACGTAACTAGGTCATGTGACTAACTTGGCGTAACTGGGTCACGTGAATATGACGTCCTTCCTAGGTTTCCCATTAAGTCCCCCCTAACCCCCCCCCCCCCCCCCCCCCCATGTGGCACGATCACTACATCTAGTACTGATGATGTTACATAAAGGTAGACTTTCAGAAATACAGTTAACATTAGCGTCCTGCGTGATGAAGTTTATATTTTTTATAACTGTTGATAAAGACAAAGTGACCGAACACCCAAGATATCAATCACTTCTATTACACGTGGAACGACAGTCCCCCACCTTCCCAACACTTAATTATAAATTTGATAATTTTTTTCCCACGGGGCGCCTGAAGCTTAAGCGCGCACACTGATAATATGGTAAATTTTCTGGATACGATCCCATCAGACATGCATTCACTGTCATAGCATGAAACATCAGTGATGCAACAAATCCCGAAACCCAAACTAAATGCCAAATGACACTTCACTATTAATTCTATTATCATATGATACTTGTTAAACATATATTGGCCTATACAACAGAACCAATTGTCGCAACTGTGAGTAGAGTTTTACGCTGTAATACCATCACGCTGATTGTATCATCAAAATTATTGTGATGTGTTTCGTAAAAATTACGACAGATTTGATGGCCGGCGAAAAGACTGGACATGATCAGTCATTGATGATTGACTTTTTGTGTGATATCTTCCTTGCCTTTAGCGCTGCAAAATCTTCAGTCTACAGTGTCCACGTCAAGTCATTTAATTCCCGATGACTCAATAGCTGTCATCGCGCGGCCGCCTAATCTGTCGCGGCACACAGTGGATCTGGCATCGGTTTTTATAAGAATGAGGAACCTCTATTATTAAATATAGATACTCTCAACAGGTATCAGGGAACTAAAAATTTGAATTAGAGTTACCTACCTGGTTGCACTCGGAAATGATGCAATTGTTACGGAATTTAGTAAAAAAGTCTATCGATCTACGATCGTAAATTCTGACTCCAAGCGTTGTGATTACTGAGAGAACTACAGAGCCCCACCAACTGCGAAGTCCCATCAGCCCGTGGCGTTTTGTGATTCCTTACCAGACGATACCAGACACAGGCTCCAGATTCTGGGTTCAGGTTGGTTACCTCACGAGCTAGTCGTGTTCAGCAGAACGAAGACCAGTTTACCAGTTATCTACGATTTTTATTAACAAATAAAACTCAACTGCCAATCGTTTTCTCTGGTATAAAGTAAAATTCACAATGTTCAGTCAAAGTTCATACCTTATAGCAACAGTGGCGGCATCCATCTTAC
This sequence comes from Pictodentalium vernedei, assembly GCA_031216915.1. Taxonomy (NCBI): domain Eukaryota; kingdom Metazoa; phylum Mollusca; class Scaphopoda; order Dentaliida; family Dentaliidae; genus Pictodentalium; species Pictodentalium vernedei. Next base: position 94,412,329 of record CM062290.1, on the reverse strand, counting down.
TTCTTGTAGGTAGGTACTTGCTCGTCGGGAGCCCAGAGACAACTTCCCAAACATCCAGGAATCAGTGCTTATATCCACTAGATTTTTGATGCCAAACCTGATCACTCGACTACCAGTCAGCGGAATAGTTTGGGAAAGTTCCCGTGATGTGGCTGTCATCATTGTTGAACGCTTGTACTGCCATGCAGACTGTCGACAATCTGCATGCAATCTATCGAGTGGTTGTTCCACAAACACATTCCGTCGGGGTTCTGTTGACCGGGGGAATTGTGTGGTAGAATTTACAGTTCTGCAACTTTAGCATTATGTGATGCCCGTTTGTTCTGGGAGTGTGATTTATGGGTTGATGACAGCTATGACAGTTCAAATAGTACCAATTCGGAGATTTCCGCCCGTGATATTTATCAACTAAAACTCGACTACCGGCGTTATCTCTGATCAGCTCTTCCACTGAGTGTAGGTCAGTCGGTCGAATGTTAGTCGGAGTATTTCTTATTAGTTTATCCAATTCTACGAATATCGGCTCTAAGGAAAATTCACAGCAATAATATGAGTCCCATTCAAACTAATAGAAAACTGTCCTGTTATTTCTATAATTTCCATGGAAGAACTATAGCTCTTCTTTCGAGCTTGCTTAACTTCTGTGGGCCAACTTCGCAACACAATCGTTAAAAATAAACAGCCTTTGGAAAATATATTGTTTCAATAAAGGTTTGATCGAGGATCTGCCGCCAGCTATCTCAACCCCATACTGTTTTGAATCTGTTTCCTTGCAAGACACATATATGCGATAAACCAAAGATGGTTAGGCCATTTCCCCAAACTTGATTTCAATGCGATTCGCTTGAGTTAATTATATTCTACGCAGTTCAAGGGCAGGACAGTGCCGGAGTGGACTTCCGGTCGTGGAGGTGGGGGGGGGGTTGTTTTAGGTTTCATGTTGGTAAATTTGGCGAAATGGAAGTAAAAGCCGGTATTCTGACAGCAATATACTTTAGAGCTTGATTTTACGATAAGTAATCCGCGTTGGATGCAAAAAAACTTTACATCTGGGCGCGGTGGCTCAGTTGGTAGGGTACAGGCTGCAAGCCGAGAGGTACTATGTTCGAACCCCACCTGCGGCAACCAGGTTGTGTCCTTGGGCAAGACACTTCACCCCATTGCCCACGTTGGGGCATGGTGGCGTTGTGTACTAAGGCTTACTGCTCCTCGTGGATGGAGCACCTGTCTTCAGCCAATGTTATAACCCTGCTTGTGTGGAGTTACCATGTTGTGGAGCTGAGAGTTGCTTGCCATTGTTCGATGGTTCTCTCCGGGTAATCCGGCTTCCTCCATCCGTAAAAATGTCGTGGTCATGATTAGCCATTGTGCATAAATATGTGGCTTTAAACACCAATAACTAACTAACTAAAAACGGTACATAATTTGGTTCTTCAATCAGAAATCTGTTGAAATCAGTGTTTTGGTCTTCAATCAGAAACCTGTTGAAATCGATGTTTTATCGCCGAATGGGGTGGGGATAAATCCCATATATTGAAAAATATGGGGTTTATCCCCACCCCAATCGGCGAAAAACTTCGACTCTACTAAAGAATTTTCATCGAAAAGGAATTTTCGGCAGAAAAACATTATTAAATCACAAGTCTGCTTTCGTGCACAATGTTTCTAAAGCTGTTACAAAATTTATCAGGGTGAACTTCAAAATTTTATTTAGAAAGCCTCAACAGTTATTTTCCGACGTATTTTATTTATTTTACAGAAACGGTCATCACTTTGTGATCGTAAGTTTCACTTGGGCCCGAATTTCGCAACAAACGTACCGATGTTGTGGAACGGTTCAGATTTATGTTTTGATCTGTATCCAAATCCATCAAAACACAACTCCTTGCAACAACCTCGAAACCCTCAGGTAAAAATAGATTATGCTGTCCGTTACGTCATTGGTAAACAAACATGTCGGCTGCTGGCGTAAAATGACAACAACGGTGAGCTTTTGAGTGAAATCAAGGGAAAATGAAGATCCACCGATAAGGTAGTAATGCGAAAATTGTCTCCTTCATCTATTCTTTAATTTGAGTGGTTGATTATAATTGAATAACAAACAGAACAGGAGATACGCGATACAGTCTTTCGCCAAGTATGTTTCGGAAAATACTATAGCTGAAAAATACACATATCAACTTTGGTTGAAATCAAATAATCCAAACTGGAGTTATCAGTCGGAAACCAATTGTTTACAGACAGATGGATGGACCGACAGATGGACGGACGAAAGTCATGACTATAGCCCTGACTGTAAACAGTCAGGCTAAAAATGCATTTTGTACCAAAGAAAAAATATTGCATGAATGGCCCTGGGTGAGGAGGAGGTGGAGGTGGGAGTGAGGGGTGGGGGAGAGTGGGGGTGTGTTAGGGAAGTCCATTTTTTTTCCACATGTGGTCATTCTAAATCCTACAGAATTGCATTTTGAGCAGAGAAAAAAAAAATACCTAACTGGCACCATGTGGGTGGGGTTGGGTGGGTTGCGGTGTTTGTCTGGGTTTTTAAGCAAAACTGTAAATAAGCATTTTTGACAAAAGAAAAAAAAAGTGCCTAATTGGCCCCTGGGGAGGGGGGGGGGGGGGACGGGGGGGGGGGGGCACGTAAGTTTAAAAAAAGGTTCTGCATGTAGTGACTGTAAATAGTTCAAAATGCATATTGGAGAAAAGAAGAAAAAAAAAGCCTAATTGGGGGGTGGGGTTAGGAGGGGGGTAGGGGGTGGTGGTGGTGTTTGTCTGGGTTTTTAACCACAAACTTGGAGTCATTCTATCAGGGTACTATGAAATCCCTTCATAATTATGGCCTGTGGAATATTCTAAAGGTTTTTGGGCTTCAGGCCTCTGTTGCCGTCACAGTTGCCCAAAAGGGGACGTTCTCATCTAGACATTATATGAAGTCAACCTATCAAGTTAAAATGAAATCCCTCCATAAATATGACGTTTAGACTGTGCTAAAGGTTTTCGGGCTTCAGGCTCGGGCAGCCATCATGGTTGAATGATCACAACCAAAAGGGGACATTCTCATCTGGGTATCATGTGGATTGATCCTACGAAGTTACAATGAAATCCCTTCATAAATATGACCTGTGGACTGTGCTGAAGGTTTTCGGGCTTCGGGCACCTGTAGCAGTCACAGTTGCCCAATCACGTCCAAAAGGGGACTTTCTCATGTAGACATTATATGAAGTCAACCTATCAAGTTACAATGAAATCCCTCCATAAATATGACCTGTAGACTGTGTTAAAGGTTTTCGAGTTTTGGGCTCAGGCAGTCGTGGCAGTTGATAGATCACACCCAAATGGGGAAATTCTCATGTAGACATCATACGGAGTCATCGTATCAAGTTACAATGAAATCCGTCCATATTAAACATGACCTGCTGACTGTGCTGAAAGTTTTTGTGTTTCGGGCTTGGGCAGCCATCACGGTTGACAGATCATGCCCAAACGGGGACGTTCTCATCTAGGCATTATACAGAGGCATTCTATGAAGTTGCAATAAAATCCCTTCATAAATACGACCTGTAGACTGTGCTAATGGTTTTCGGGCAGCCATACCGGTTGACCGATCATGGCCATAAGGGGACGTTCTCATGTAGACATGACCTAAAACCTGCATATGAAATTTCTTGACGATCAGACAAGAACTACCGGGTATAGCCTGTACTTGAAGGTTGAATAAAAAAACTTTAACCACAAACTTTAACCAAAACTCCAAATGTTAACAGACGGACAGACAGATGGACGGGCGGACAAAAGTCATTACTATAGCCCTCACTGTAAACAGTCGGGCTAAAAAGGGGGATAACTCTAAAAAGGAGAAGGTGAGAAATATCCGTGAAACCTTTTTTTAAAGCTTATACCATAAGCAGTGTTCACGGCAAATTTCATTGCAATAGAACATTCGATACCCGAGATACAGGCTAACAGACAAAATTTGGCTTGGACTGACACAATTTCTAAGTGAACAAGTAATAAAAAATAAATAAATAATCTGACAACACCGAAAATCATTCTAATCTTGGGAAATGTTACAATTTAATTACATACCAAGTTCCATAATAATTTACTTAAGTTATGACAGTTATGAATATTTTTGGACGGACTCACACAGTGACGGACAGACGGACGGATGCATGTAATCCAGTATACCCCACCCCCTCCCCCATTTTCTTCTTTCATTTATAATTGTTTTGAATGAAGAGTGCATGCTTCCAAATTAGTCCAAACCCAAATACCAGAAAGGCAGAAATAAATGGTACATACATCAGGCAGGCCTGAAAATAAGCAATCTGACCTTTAACCCTTTTCCCAGCGTAACAGCCCAAACCGGCCAGCGCTATTCATCATAACAAGAGGCCCCCGGGGGGTCTGAGGATGCTTACCTGACATGGTAGCCTAAATATCAAACCAGGGAATTGATTTCAACAAGTTGCATCTGCCCCTCATAAGAAAAGCTTATATACTCGCCCAAAAAAGTGTGCATTGCAGAAATTGATCAAACTCCAAAAAAATAATTTCGTTGGTGTAAAGAGTGTTAACCTGTTCATGAATAAGTTATATTGAACACAAAAACAGCTTTCCCCCGTTAAAATTGCATTAAAGTTAAATGACATGCTGCACGTTTGTGAAAAGGCATGTTTTGCACGTGGAGAGTCTGAAAATTCATGCAGCAGTGTGAATCCTTGGGTATTTAAACACTAAAGTAAGGCCTTCCTATCAGTCACATTCAAACTTGCGCTGCTGTGAAAACGACTCCACATTAGCATGCCAAGATTGACAATGAATCAACGTCTCCTTGCTCTGGGTATGATTAGAGCTGGCAGAACACAGAGAGAGGTTGCCCAGCATTTGAACTGCCACCGTAACACTGTAGACAGGCTAGTCCATCGACATGCACAACATGTTGACGTTCGAGACCGACCCCGCTTCGGGAGACCCCGAGTTACCACCCCTGCACAAGATCGGTATATCCGTGTCGTCCATCTCCGGAACCGGCAACAAATGGCAACAACGACAGACAGGAACATCCCTAACCTGAGACGGATACATCCTCAAACAGTAATCAACCGGCTGAGAGAATATGGCTCACGTCTTCGAAGACCTGCAATTAGCCCGATTTTGACGTTACGTCATCGTCGTGCTCGACTGCAGTGGTGTAGACAACATCTCAGGCATCCCTTACACTGGTGGCGACGTGTTTTATTCACAGATGAATGTTGTTTCCATTTTTCATTTCATCATCAGATGGCCACCAGAGAGTGTACAGACGTCGAAACGAACGCTACGCAGATCCACGTGTCGTGGAGCAAAACCGTTATGGGGGAGGGTCTCTCATGGTGTGGGGTGGCATCACTGCCCGTAACAGAACTGAGCTGGTCATTATTGATGGCAATCTCAATGCAGCCAGATATCGTGATGAAGTGCTTACACCTGTTGTTGTCCCATTTCTGCAACGTCACGGCCCCGGCGTCATTCTACAGCAGGACAATGCCCGACCCCACGCAGCTCGTGTTGTTCAACAGTATCTGCAGCAACAACAAGTGGATGTTCTTCCCTGGCCCGCAAATTCGCCCGATATCTCACCCATTGAGCATGTCTGGGACGAAATGAAACGTCAGCTACGCCGGCTTCCCCATGCACCGTCAATGCTTGTGGAACTCCAAAGACAGCTTATCAGAATATGGAACAACATCCCACAACACTTCCATGATAACTTGTTCGCTTCCATGAGGCGTAGATGCACAGCAGTAGTCGATGCAGATGGCAGGGATCGATTTAATTTTGAAAAATTGCATAGCATTTTGCTACAAGTGTAGGAGAAATGTGTAGCAATTTTGAAAAATTGCGTAGCTATTTCCAAATTGTATTATTTTTGTTTTTTAAGGCCCCTAAAACACAGATTGTCATGGGATTGCAGCACTCCATCTCTCCTCAATCAAAAACAAATCAATAAATGTTATATAAAGAAAAATCAATAAATGTTGGGTAACTTGGGTGGTTACACTATTGATCCATTGCAAACATTATTTCTTGCGATGTGTGTGATTTCGGGTAAGTGTGCATGATTTTGTGAGATTTAGAGCGAGTGCCTGTCATTTCCTTTCATCCTGTGAGGTGTCGTTTCGCTCCAATACCCGTTCACCCCGGGTTGTTTCGCCCCCCCAAGATTTGGGGCGAAACGACCCGGGTCAGAGGTGATCTTTTTTATTTAATTTGAATAGTTTATTTAAGTAGTTTTTAACAATTTGTTCACTTATCATATCTATGTGTCGTATATGTGGTGAAAAATACCCCATAACCATTACCAATGAGCAAATGAGAAACAGTTTCTTGAACTTTCCTCTCATCTTTGTGATCATGTCAAGAAAGGAAAAGATGGACTGTGAAGCTGTTTTGACAAGCTGGGCAATTAACAAATAGTATTATAGTAGACAGTATTGTTCTTGATTTTGAAAAAGTTAAAATCCCCATTGTCCTTTTTAACTGGTAGAGTGCTGAATTATATTTGGTCATCAAAATTTGTTCACATACGTTTACCTAGTTACAATTTATGGGAGTGCACCAATTGGCACTCTCCCATAAATTGTAACAAGGCAAATCCTAACAGACTAAATAATTTCACTTCAAAGGTGGTATGAACAACATCCACAAAATATGAAGCCTTTAAGTGCTGGTACTGACACTTCAGAGTAAAGCCCAAATGTGGGCTTCCAGCACTCTATCAGTTAACACATTGATATTGTGTATAATAGCAGATTAAATACTGTCATTTTAACACATCGACTTACAATAATATACAAACAATTGATTTTTTGATTTTGTTTTCTATCTAATCATCGAATAGAATTTTAAATAATATTTAATTGTCAGTTTTGTTCTGAATTTTAAAGGCTTTGATTGTACACAATGTATTGTTTCGATGATAATTTATATTTTCAACTGATATATTTATGAATCTATACGTAGACTTCAACCCCCCCCCCCCCCCCCCCCCCCTCATTTGTAGATGTCTGGTACATGAGCCACGGGAAAGGTCATGCCCGGTTTTATTGTCGGAATGGGAGCATGTTTGGAATTGCTGATAAGGGGGGGAGGGAGGGGGGGGGGGGGTATTTGTCTGATGCACAAATGTCAAGGTAGGCAGTTGTCCGAAGGGTGTCCGTGTACCACTTCGATACACCCTTAGAGGAAACGTACCAAAGTAAATAAATATGCGTAGCTGGGCTATTCTATCATACAATATTACTCCAGAGTTGCAACTTCTGGAATCTAATTCTTTACTTTGCAGGATAAAGTGTACCAAAACCCAAAACAAAACAAATAAATTACATGTCCAATATAATTTTCGGGGAGAGGGGGCGCGAAACGACCCACTTCCGAATGTGGGGCGAAACAACCCAGGGCAAAACGACCCGGGGGGAACGGAACTGGGACGAAACGACCCAAGGGGCAAACAGGATTTGGGGCGAAACGACCGAAATTGTGATTGTGGTATTTAGCCTTTAACGAATACCCATAATCGGGCGGGGTACGAATGCTGGCAGTTGTGTTGAATGATTCACCACTTGTGTCAGATGATAAGAACTAAAATCATAATTTATTTAAGGGGACCTCCGGTGTTTGACGGGACCTCCTGTGTTAAGTGCAATCGGCATTTCACTGCTCGAAGACATTGAAATTCTTATATTGTCATTCAGGTCAACCATTTGAACTAAAGACAAACATTAAAACCATGTGTGTTCATACCAAGAGAACTTCTCATTGGTTAAACGTGAATACATGATAACTGACCCCTCTAGGACATAAAAACACAGCCACGTGTTTTTATGTTACAAGGTTATCGATTGGCTTAATGAATAGCAGAAACAAGTTTTGTATCCAATGACAGGAAGTGTCTGTCTCGATGATTAACCTTCTATCGAAAATCAAAACAATAACGTGCACACTAGATACATTACCAGGACGTGAGGACGGACCCAGGCACTGGTAATTAATATTTAATTAATGAATCGCAAAATGATATACAGAGAAATGAAATGCATCGCTGAAATCGAAAAATGCGTCAAAAAATGCGATGCGATACCGGTTAAATCGACCCCTGGCAGACGGAGGTCATACCAGATATTGAGAGTGTGACTTTTGTGTTTGACCCTTAGTGTCTTTGACTCTCCATGGCACCAAGAGTATTCGTCGTAGCGTAATGAAATTTCTCGTGTTAATCACAAATTGATTCATCTGTGATTGAATAAAATTTCCATGAATGAAAATGATATATATCTTTTTTTAGTGTTATTTTTTAGCATGCACACTTTCTTTTTTGGGAGAGTATACTAAATATCCAAAGATTCTGACCAGTGAATCTACAAGAAAAATGTTTTTGAAGAATATTCCTCATATTGAACCAAGTAATAATTTGAGCTCCCACAGGGGCCCAAATATGAACCCAGGGACTTAGCTTGAACAAACTTGAAACTCACCTCTAGTGGGATGCTGCATACCAAATATCAAAAGATTCTGACTGATGGATGTGAAGAAGATTTTTTAAGAATATCCTTCATATTGATCTAAGTTATAATTTGGGCTCCTACAGGGAGCCCAAATATCAAGCCAGGGACTTGGCTTGAACAAACTTGAATCTCACCCCCTAAGGATGCTGCATACCAAATATAAAAGCATTCTGACTGCTGGATCTGAAGAAAAAGATTTTCAAAGAAAATTCCTCATTTTGAAGTAAGTTATAATTCAGGCTCCCACAGTGAGCCCAAATATGAACCCAGGGACTTGGCTTGAACAAACTTGAATCTCACCCCCCTAAGGATGCTGCATGCCAAATATCAAAACATTCCGACTCCTGAATCCGAAGATTTTTGAAGAAAAATAACAAGAGCAATGCTAACATGTGTGCTGATGCCCCCGAAGGTAGCAAAGTCGGACTTGCATGTAAATAAATAACTTTTGAATGTTTGAAGAGAATTGGTTCATCCAAACAACCCTATAGGCTATTTACCTTAGTCAAAAACAGAGGCCAAAAACAAACAGGGGCCATAACTCTACCAAACATGAATGGACGAAACGCTAGGTACGGTATGAGGGCATCCATTCCCCCAAGCTGCCCTATCAGTATCACAATACCAAAGAACATTAAAATCTGACAACTGATGCTCGAGTTATAATACAAAATGTTCATACGGACGGACGGTCGGTCGTACGGACAGAGGAACTTCTGAATGTTTGAAGAGAGTTGGTTCATCCAAATAACCCTATAGGCTGTGGTAAAATTTACCTTAGTCAGAAACAGAGGCTAAACACAAACAGGGGCCATAACTCTACCAAACATGAATGGACGAAAAGCTAGGTATGAAGGCATCCGTTCCCCCAAGCTGCCCTATCACCATACCAAAGAACATGAAAATCCGACAACTGATGCTCAAGTTATAATACAAAATGTTCATACGGATGGACGGAAGGACGTACGGAAGTACAGACAGACGGAGACTTCGACTATATACCCCCGGAAAAATTTTTACGGGAGCATAACAACCTATGTTTTTGAGATAAAAAATGAAAAAATAATGAAAATTAATTGGCAATTTTTGAGAATAGCGCTGGTCGGTTTTGGCCGTTACGTTGGGTAAAGGGTTAATTGAAGGAAAACAAATCATGATCACAATCTTGGTGGCGACATTGGATATCAAATCCAGACAATTTTCAAAAGAAACCTTCCACTCCCCACAGAATATCAAGAGAAGGGAGGTGATCGGTGAAGACTTTGTGGTGACTCGCCAGTGGCCGAACTGGTAATAATGTGTTTTCTAAATCCTCTATAACATTCTTGGCATTTTCAGGAGAGACATTTATTAACTCGCCTACTGCTTGCCTCAAAAAAAAATTAAGGAGGGAAAAAACTAGCCCTCCTAGCCTTAGAAAATAATAATTACAGGTACCACAACAGCCTATTCCTAAAATCCACATCTCTTCAGATCTCTATGTGAGTGGTCTCTGTGAGACAACCACACTGCTCCTCCCACACCTCCAGGCCTTTCCAAGGCCTGGAGGTGTGGGAGGGGCAGTGTAGCCGTCTCACAGAGACTACCTTGTTAGCAGCACCAAGTAAAAGGTACAAAGCCAACTAGGCAGAATTCATTAATAGTAAAACTTTGTTTTGCCACTTTAAGCTTCTGTAAGCTTGAGGAGAGCTAATCACTCCCCTAGGCCATGCAAGGTGAGCAATTTTTAGCCCTCCTGCATTTTTAAGAATGCCACACCTGCTATAATCTGCCAAACCAAACTCTGATAATCTCTATAATATCTATATAACATTCTCAAGTTCACTACATGAAGTGTGATATTGAAGTCGAAGGTCATCGGCAGCAATCCACTGACCACTGCAGATGAAAAGTACACATCCGGGAACTGATCAACTTTATATAGCTACTGAAGTGTGTCATTCTATTCGGGTAGAGTAGGTTAGGTTCGGGGCTCGATGGAGCTGTGCACCCAGATCTGGATATGGCATTTCTGGAGGACATCACACTCCTCCCAGTTTTAAAAGAGAGGTTGATTATTTTATTTATTTTTCGGTTGAGTGGTAAGAAGTGAAACTACCAGCTTAAAATAAGACTGACTTGTATCTGGGTCTGTGGTGTTGAGAGCAATGCCTGATAAACCAATAAGAAAAACAAATTGTCCCATCCCTGACATATGCATTCATGCATGCACACAACTACATACAACTATATATATATACACATATAGAATAGGTGTGTGTATACAGATAGTTAGTTGTACATATAAACCCTTACATGTGTACACTACATTTCTGTGAGCCAAAAAAAATATTTGTTACTTTACAAAGTGATGTGGTACATCCCACGAACATTCCGGGTACAATTGGTTAGGAGGTCAACAACTAGAGATGAGACAATTAATCGGTGTAACATCGGCACTCGGCCGATAAGCACCCATCGGTTCACCATCGGCACTCGATGGTTCAACAACGACCCTCGCCAACTGTCTGGAACTCAGTGAAAGTGAAATTGTGTTAAAACGATTTTTCGACTAGTCGATGCAGTCGCGATTAGTACTAAACAAATCTATTAACCAATTAGTGAATCACTCATTGATTAGTCGCCTGAGTGTATTCTCTGAAGCCTTGAAGTTTCCACTTTGTTTAACTTCTAAGAAATTTAATTCAATTTTATTAAAATTAATTCAGTGCTTTCGATTTGAGGTGCGCTATCGCGCTTGCGCTTCAAGATTGGAAACAAGAGCTCTGTACAGATGTTCATGCTTTTTCAACATGTTCTTGTTTTGGGTAAATGTTGCTGTAATAAGACTGGTCAGAAAACAAAACTTCTCATAATGATATTTTCTACTGAATGAAGTTTTACAACTTGCAGTTATGCAGGTCATGGAACAATCACGTCATCAATGTACACTTCTTCAGTGACCTGTTTTCTGCTTTCAAAGTTTTTTAGCACAATAACAAAGTGCAGAAATTTCTCATTAGACCATAATATACAAGGGAATTTGGGGGTAAAATTTCGCTCAAAAATACTTGACAGAACCGAATATTGGAACACCAAATATTTATTGTTAGACCAATTTATTTTTTGCGAAACCGGTTGTTTGACCGTTAGGACATGAAGACATCAGCTTCTGTAATGTCGCGTAGTTACCCAGTGACACTCATTAATTGTATCGTAATTTGGAAGCCACTCCAGCCAATGAATTCAGTTAAAACCAGTTTTGTAGAATTTATTGCTTAGTTTAGCATCTGATATTGCATAACAGACTAGTCAACTAATTGTCGACTACTACCCGGCGATTAGTCGATTAGTAAAAATCCAAATGGCATTAATCGTTTCAACACTAAAGCGTTATGGATGATCTGTAATGAATTTTCTTCCCCTTCGTGGGACAACTAGAGGCAAGCGGTCGGTATGTCACTCGTCTGTTACCGATATCAGTTAAGTGATGGTTCGTGACAGAAAAGGCAGAATATTATATTAAAGATTTTGATTGTGTAACTGTGTGCCGAGTTGTTTTTTATCCATCATGTGAATACGGACGCTCTTCACTGCCCAAACTGTACTGCATTCTGCAAAATGTCGCAATATTTCTTTCAACCACGCTCAACGTCTCATTAAATATATAATGGCATTCTTTATTCCCATATTGAACAGATAGTTCTTCCATATTAGTAATCTGTGTTAAGTGTGAGAGGTTTGGGTGAAATAAATTTAATATTGGGCCATTCAGGGTGGGATTTATCAACACAAAGCCACTGAATATTTCTCATGTTGAAATGTGTGGAGCATGTGATAAAAATAGATAATGCAGTGCAACATCATGACTCGTATGACACAATCCCATATATGGGTTTACCGAAAAGAAACTCCCACTTTAAAACATTTTCTTCCAAATATATTTATATACATTCAACAGTATAATCCCACTCACGTGACGTCATCAGAGACAGTCTGTGAACCAGGAAAGACTTTCAGAACTCTCCGGAACCTGTTCCAGCTGTGAAGATGAATTACACCACTCTGAAGCCTCATGTGACCGGGATTAATCATATGGAATCACAGAACACAGAAGACCAGCCTCCATCTTTTTTCGACTTGACCGCGAGAATCGGGAGGTCAGAAATTCTGCACAGATTTAAATTTGGTGTGTTTCTCGGGAAATGTTAAGATCCTAGCTATTTTACCCGCAATGTTTTTCAAAAGTAGAGATTTACCGAACCCAAGTCTACTTTAGTATTCGTTTTCACAGTGGCCGCAAACGGCAATATTTGTACCATGCACGTGCAATGAGATTTTTGTGCAGTGCTTGTGTCTGCTAAAATATCTCACAAGCATCATTTCGCCCCTAATTTAAAACTGAATTTTTAAATTATGGGCGAATCTTCCCTTCCTACTCACACTTTCTATTCGCCCTGGACGTTTTGTCCCAATGAAAATGCCAAGGCTTGACAGTTTTACTGGGACGAAACGCCCTGGGAGAACAGAAAGTCACATATACTATGAATTATTTTTTGGCTGAGCAACCATTTTCTCTTATTTACGTCTTATTCATCGGAAATTATTGGCTGTCAATGTGTAAAATCGGACAGATATATCTCCGTGAAAAGACGCAAAATATCCCCTCAGATGCAAGGAAATGGGGGTTTTGGGATTCCGGAATTCAAAATTTTCCTACCACGGGCCGAACCATGGTCGGTCCGGCGTACCAACGATCATGGGTCACCACGAGAATGAATCATTCTCTTTCCCCTAGCAGAAACCCTGCCTAAGGGTTCCAGAAAATCAAGATGGACCCTCTCCATGGGGACAACAGAATGAAATAGAGTTAAAGGGTGTTTTGCATGCCTTGAGGGTTTTTCCTCTGATTACCAAGTGAACAGGACTTGACATATTGTTTGATGTCATCAGACATCAGAGGCCAATAATATTTGCCTTTTATTCAAGATTTTGTTGGTGACCTGATGCAGGTATGTCATGCCCAATTTAAGGGTTAACACTTCTTTCTGTAGGGATTTGGGGATTACCAAAACAATCTTTTCATCTCTACGTTGCTTGTATAACAAGTGATCATCGAGGCGGAATCTATGTTGATGTGTCAAAAATGTTTTGGCGATTGGACTCCCCAAAAGTAGGGTAGAATCTGAGGGTTCTTCTTTGGATAGCAACCACATGATTAGGACTGTAAGGTCAGGGTCTGACCACTGTTCTGTCATAAGTTCACTGTGAGAGCAGCCTGTAAGGTTTATGCCAGAGCTATTGGTGGCTGCATGGGTAGCATATATAGAAAGGATGCTAAGGGCATCTCAATCAGAAAGGCCATGTGTTCCATTATCAACTGTATGGGGCTGACAAGAGTAATCCAAGAATGAGGATTCCAGCTGTCCATCGTTCACCCACAAATCTAACCCGTAACTGTTTATGAGCCCCTCTAGCTGGGTCAATTTGTTCATGTACTGCTTTTGCTGATGATCCTGTATCGGGAGGGGAGAAGGTACTCAACTCAATGGGATCACATTATCCACTTCAGTGAAAAAGTTCCCCTAATCCCTATCAATTTGGGAAAAATATTTGCACCCGCCACAAGGCAGGTCAGATAAGGAAAACTTAACTCTGTAATTTTGACAAGAGCTCTCACAGGGTTCTTACAGTCAAGGACCAAAAAAATTCAAGGACATATCAGCATTTTCCAAGGATGTTTTTTTAAAATGTACATTTGGAATATAGCCATTTTTAGAAGCCTTACCTACTTTAACCCTTTACGCAACATGAAAAGCATACAACACTTTGCAAAAAAATTCTTGAATAACTAATTTTTTGTCTCAGAAACATATGTTATGACCCCTCATTGGAACGAGCTCGATGAACTCGTTTAGAGCTGGGAGGTTAACCGAAAAACAACTCGGTTTCGGTTATGAAAAAATAACCGACAACTGAGACCGACGATAAACTGAAAAACCGACTTTCTCGGTTATTTGAATGTCACGTGAGAATTACGTTTTTACGTGTTTTTTTCTGAAACAATGGCGGCAATTACGGTCGAGAAGAGCCCTATATGGGAACACTTTATCAAAACTGATAAAACTTCAAAGTCGGCTGAGTGTAAATATTGTCATAATTGACAGGGAGAGTTCATTCAATCATTATTTAGTTCATACAACTTAATTTTTTTCTGTTATTTTGGTTTAGAATCTGTTTAATAAAAAAACCGAAACCGTAACCCGACTCTTTTATTAAAACCCGAGTTGTAACCGAAACCGACCCAAAATTCAATAACCTCCCAACTCTAACCTCGTTCCAACGAGGGGTCATAACATATGTTGTTGAGACAAAAATGAAAAAAATAATTGAAATTAATTGGCCATTTTTGAGAATAGCGATGGCCGGTTTTGGCCGTTCCATTGGGTAAAGGGTTAAAAATGTCTTCTACCTCATCCTTCGAAATTCCAGAAAAATGGTGCTTCTAAAATGCTCTAACAAAATTATGGTGCTTACAGAATGACACCCAGTAAAATAATGCCTGAACTTTAATTCCTCATTTATCAATTATCCATTATTTATGTCTGTTTTTTTTTCGTTTTTCAACAAAGAAAAGTGCAATAGAGATGTTTCAATTGCCCACTATTACACAGGTAAAATGATATAGGGCAAAATTCAAGGACTTTCAAGGAGTCTAATGGTTTTCAAGTACTTGTCAAGAACACTTTCTGAATTTTCTAAATTCAAGGAGTAAGATTGAAATTCAATGGCTTTTCAAGGATGTGCACATCCTGTCTCATTTGGGAGGCATGAGAGGGCATCAGCATTGACATGTTTACTTCCCTTTCAATGTTTAATAATAAACTGGTATTGGAAGAGCTCCTCAAGCCAACAATTTGCCCTTGTGGGTTTTTAAAATTTAGAAGCCAGGTAAGACTGCTATGGTCAGTTCAGACTGCATTAGGGCCTAACAGTAGATGTCTGCTAACAGTTCTTTTCGGGTGGTACAGTATTTGCGCTGCTCCGAGCTTAGGACAAAATTACCATAAGCTATGGACTTTTCCCTGGCCATCCTGGAGTTGTAAAAGCTCTGCTCCAGTGGCATGACCTAAGGCATCAGTGTCCAGAATGAAGGGCATAACACTTATTTGGAAATGACAGGACAGTGGGAGAAGTCAAGGCTGACTTAATTTCTGTGAAAGCTCTGCTTTCATCTTCACCCCACGCAAAGGCATTTTTTTCCGTTCTTTGATACATGGGGGCAGCAATTTTGGCGTAATCCCTCTGTGATAATTACCTAACCCTAGAAATTCTATATCTTTTGTAGATTTTGGTTCTGGCCATTCATTTGGGTGGCCTTATTCCCAATTCCCAATCCTGTGGGAGATATTTGACAGCCCAGAAACTGAATTTCTTTTTGGAAGAGTTCTTTTTGGGTTCTAACTTTAATTCAGGAATCTACTTAACACAGTTCTTAAATTCTGTAAGTGATCTGTAAAGCTATTTCCCAAAACAATAATGGTGTATAATAATGTCGTCCAGAAAAGCTAAGGCTTTCTCCCAATCTAGTCCCCTCAGCACCAAATTCATCACACCAGAATAACATGCAGGAACGTTACATACGGTTGAATTCGTACAACCCATACTGACGGGATGAAAAATGAAAGTGTCAATGACACTGTAGCTTAACTTGTGTGTTGTGTTTGATGAAAAGGATAATGTTCAATGTTTATGAAAGCATTATGAAATAAGACAAGAAATGTGATAATTGGGAATATGTTCATTTCTGTTCCCTGTATGCTATGTTTTTGATAAAAATAATATGAGGTGTACACTGTACTAAAGAGCTGAGGGGTGGGTTAATATGACCTCACAGTTAATGTATGCGGCCCTCACAGTTAACGTATATCAACGAAAGTTACCAAGTTACAGTGAAAATATTCCACAACGAGTCATCCTATCAAGTTACATTGAAATCCCTTCATAAATATGGCCTGTAGACTGTGCTAAAGGTTTTTGGGCTTCGGGCCCCTGCAGCCGTCAGTTTCCCAATTGCATCCAAAGGAGACGTTCTCATCTAGACATTATATGAAGTCAACCTACCAAGTTATAATGAAATCCCTTCATAAATATGATCTGTAGACTGTGCTCAAGGTTTTGGGGCTTCGGGCCCCTAAAGCCGTCACAGCTGACCAATCACGATCAAAAGGGGATATCATCTAGGCATTATATGGAGTCAAACTAACAGGTTACAATGAAATTCTTCCATTGATATGACCTATAGACTATGCTAAAGGTTTTAGGGTTTTGGGCTTGGGCAGCCATCAAGGCTGAATGATCGCGACCAAAAGGGGACGTTCTCATCTAGACATTATTTGGAGTCATCGTACCAAGGTACAATGAAATACCTTCATAAATATCACCTGTAGACTGTGCTAAAGGTTTTCGGGCTTCAGGCCCCTGCAGCCGTCACAGTTGCATAATGGTGTCCAAACAGGGCTGTTCTCATCTAAACATTATATGAAGTCAACCTACCAAGTTACAATGAAATCCCTTCATAAATATGACCTGAAGACTGTGCTGAAGGTTTTCAGGCTTTGGGCTCGGGCAGCCATCATGGTTGAATGATCGCAACCAAAAGGAGACTTTCTCATCTGGGTATCATCTGGAGTGATCCTACGAGGTTGCAATGAAATCCCTTCATAAATATGACCTGTAGACTGTCCTCAAGATTTTTGGGCTTCAGGCACCTGTAGCCATCACAGTTGACCAATCACGACCAAAAGGGGATGTCATCATCTAGGCATTATATAGAGTCAACCTAACAAGTTACAATGAAATCCTTCCATAAATACGACCTATAGACTATGCTAAAGGTCTTGGGGTTTTGGGCTCAGGCAGCCATCAAGGCTGAATGATCGCGACCAAAAGGGGACGTTCTCATCTAGACATTATTTGGAGTCATCCTACCAACGTGTACAATGAAATCCCTTCAAAAATATCACCTGTAGACTGTTCTAAAGGTTTTCGGACTTCAGGCCCCTGTAGCTGTCACAGTTGCCCAATCGTGTCCAAACAGGGGAAGTTCTCATCTAGACATTATATGAAGTCAAACCTACCAAGTTACAATGAAATCCCTTCATAAATATGACCTGTAGACTATGCTAAAGGTATTTGGGCTTTGGGCTTGAGCAGCCATCATGGTTGAATGATCGCAACCAAAAGGACATTCTCATCTGGGTATCATCTGGAGTGATCCTACGAAGTTACAATGAAATCCCTTCATAAATATGACCTGTAGACTGTGCTCAAGATTTTCGGGCTTTGGGCACCTGTAGCCATCACAGTTGACCAATCACGACCAAAAGGGGATGTCATCATCTAGGCATTATAATTTATGTGGAGTCAACCTAACAAGTTACAATGAAATCCTTCCATAATTACGGCCTATAGACTATGCTAATTTACCTCTTTGGGCTCGGGCAGCCATAAAGGCTGAATGATTGTGACCAAATGGGGATATTCTCATCTAGACATTATTTGGAGTCATCCTACCAAGCTACAATGAAATCGCTTCATAATTATGACCTGTAGATTGTTCTAAAGGTTTTCGGGCTTCAGGCCCCTGTAGCCGTCACAGTTGCCCAATCGTGTCCAAAAGGGGAGGTTCTCATCTACACATTATATGAAGGCAACCTACCAAGTTACAATGAAATCCCTTCATAAATATGACCTGTAGACTGTGCTAAAGGTATTTGGGCTTCGGGCTTCACCCTTGGGCAGCCATCATGGTTGAATGATCGCAATCAAAGGGGACAATCTCATCTGGGCATCATCTGGAGTGATCCTACGATGTTACAATGAAATCCCTTCATAAATATGACCTGTAGACTGTGTTCAAGGTTTTTGGGCTTCGGACACCTGTCGTCATCACAGTTGACCAATCACGACCAAAAGGGGATGTCATCATCTAGGCATTACATGGAGTCAAACTAACAGGTTACAATGAAATCCTTCCATAAATATGACCTTTTGCGTATGCTAAAGGTTTTTGGGCTCGGCACCCATTAGGCTGAATGATCGCGATCAAATGGGGATGTTCTCATCTAGACATTATTTGGAGTCATCCTACCAAGTTACAATGAAATCCCTTTATAAATATGACCTGTAGACTGTGCTAAAGGTTATCGGGCCTCGGGACACTGTAGACGTCACAGTTGCCCAATCACGTCCAAAAGGGGACTTTCTCATCTAGACATTATATGAAGTCAACCCACTAAGTTACAATGAAATTCCTCAATAAATATGACCTGTAGACTGCGCTAAAGGTTTTCAGGTTTTGCGCTCGGGCAGCCATCATGGGTGAATGATCGCACGTTCTCATCTAGACATTATATGAAGTTAACCTACCAAGTTACAATGAAATCCCTTCATAAATATGACCTGTAGACTGTGCTAAAGGTTTTCGGGCTTCGGGCTCGGGCAGCCATCATGGGTGAATGATCGCAACCATAGGGGACAATCTCATCTGAGCATCATCTGGAGTGATCCCAAGAAGTTACAATGAAATCCCTTCATAAACATGACCTGTAGACTGTGCTCAAGGTTTTCGGGCTTCGGGCACTTGTAGCCATCACAACTGACCAATCACAACCGAAAGGGGATGTCATCATCTAGGCATTATATGGAGTCAACCTAACAGGTTACAATGAAATCCTTCCATAAATATGACCTTTTGCCTATGCTAAAGGTTTTTGGGCTCGGGAACCCATCAAGGCTGCATGATCGCGATCAAAATGGGACGTTCTCATCTAGACATTATTTGGAGTCATCCTGCCAAGTTACAATGAAATCGTTTCATAAATATGACCTCCAGACTGTGCTAAAGGTTTTCGGGCTTCGGGCTCCTGTAGCCGTCACAGTTGCCCAATCACGTCCAAAGGGGGACTTTCTCATCTGGACATTGCATGAAGTCAACCCACCAAGTTACAATGAAATTCCTCAATAAATGTGACCTGTAGACTGTGCTAAAGGTTTTCGGGTTTTGGGCTCGGGCAGTTGTCATGGTTGGCAGATCATGCCCAAATGGGGAAATTCGCATCTAGACATCATAAGGAGTCATCCTACCAAGTTACAATGAAATCCCTCCACATTAAACATGACCTGCAGACTGTGCTAAAAGTTTTTGGGTTTCGGGCTTGGGCAGCCATCACGGTTGATAGATCATGCCCAAA
The DNA here is from genome assembly GCA_031216915.1 of Pictodentalium vernedei. Lineage (NCBI taxonomy): Eukaryota > Metazoa > Mollusca > Scaphopoda > Dentaliida > Dentaliidae > Pictodentalium > Pictodentalium vernedei. The sequence continues at coordinate 94,392,546 of CM062290.1, read as the reverse complement.
AGGGGACGTTCTCATCTAGGCACTATACAGAGGCATCCTACCAAGTTATAATGAAATCCCTTCATAAATACGACCTGTAGACTGTGCTAATGGTTTTTGGGTTTTGGGCTCGGGCAGCCATACCGGTTGCCCGATCACGACCAAAAGGGGACGTTCTCATCTAGACAGGACCCCAAACCTGCATATGAAATTTTGTGACGATCAAACAAGAACTGCGGAGTGTAGCCCGTGCTAAAGGAAAATGTGAACAGACGTCACAGACTAACAGACTTCCGCACGCGGGATGGCAATAGCTTATCTTGACTATGTCAAGTTAAGCTAAAAATGAAGTCCACTGTGCTTTCAACAACTTGTTTCGGGTATGAGGTGGGAATATAATAAAAAAATTATGAAAAAAAAACAACAACAAAATCCTCATGTTACAAACAAACAGTAAGTTTATTAACAGAAACGCCAATAATTTGTGGATATTTCCCAAGCAGTAAAAACAAATGGCGTCAAACAATGTTCACATGTGTACATGTACAAGTCGAGCGTCCCACACAATTCAGTGCCACAACTCGTCGCCACAGGACAACCGAATATCTAATTCAGTGGTGACAATATTCCACTAGTCTTCTTTTCTTTCACAATATATGTGGGATATGTGGGTGCACGTTTTTGCAATATATACATCTCGTCCAGCGGATTTTACGACCCAGACGTTTCGGCCCACCTTTTTAAGCAAAGTGAACATTACAACCATTAAATATTTATTAAACTGGACCGGACTGAAATGTCCGCTTTGTTAAAAAAAAGGCGGCCTGAAACCTTCGACCAGAATGCTTTGAGTAGAAAAACACACTCACCCCCCGCCTCCATTCGGACGAAAGCCCACATAAGGGATGGCTGTACAAATCACAATTTCATAGCACAATCTACATATAAAAATAGCACAATGGACAAGAATAAAGTAGCAAACCAGAGCGCCAAAATGCCTCAGATTCAATCTTAGAACAGAAATGGAATATCTACTCGAGGATGGGGCGGGAGCTAATCCTCTGGCCTTATCGTTACCCCCCTCCTTCCACGCCCATATGGTGCGTCCTCAACAGGGTCCTATAAACTTTTTATATACATGCATATCATTGCCCCCCCCCCCCCCCCCCCCCCCAGCCCACAAACACACAGGATAGCGGACTCCCTGAAATCCTAGCTCTGCATCCGTTTTGTCATATACATGTATAAAATATACTTTTCCTGTCATCAGAGAGATAAAAAATTATATTAACAGTGACTTAACCCATTGAACTCTAGTGGCATCTTCCATGCCAGTTCAATGGCAGCAATTAGAAGTACGTATTCGTTATTTGGGGCAGGACAATCAATATTATCAACGTGCAGCCCCGATTGGGCAGAGCAATCAATGTTTTCAACGTGCGGCCCCAATATATTGATTGGTCTACCCCACATGTTTACTGAACATCCATCCTATTTAATGACGTTATGGCATATCATGTTTCTGAACGGAGAAAACGGTCACTAGTGTTAAAGGGTTAATCAGTTACATTGTACAGACATACTTTAATGTTTAGTTTTTGGGACGTATAGAACGGAATTTTGGTCGGAAGAAATGAATGATGAAATTTGCAATAATTACATCGACCACCTGTACAAAGTAATTCTAGTTGTTAACTGGTAGAGTGCTGGAAGCCCATATTTGGGCTTTATTCTGAAGTGCAGGTGCCGCAGCATAATGGCTTCATATTCTGTGAATGTGCTTCATACTAATTTTGAATTAAAATAATTTAGTCTGAGAGGATTTGCCTTGTTACAATTTATGGGAGAGTGCCTGGTGCCTAGTGGCACTCTCCCTTAAACTGTAACAAGGCAAAGGGACGTGGACTAATTCGGATGACCAAAAATAATTTAGCACTCTACCAGTTAAGGAGCTCAATGGAAAAGCTTCAGGCGATCTACCCAAATTTCTTTTCAGATCGGAAACATCGAGAGGAAAGAGTATTGACTATTTCCACACTCTTCTCAGTACACCAGAGAAAAGAGATATTTTTATAAAGAAATCAAAGTTTCATAAAAGAAATTAAAATGTAAAGATGTTTCAAAGTGTTTCGATTTGAATAATTTTGTCAACTGCAAAAAATGTCCGTTAAAATTTCGGTAGAAGTACTTATAACCCCCAATCGTAACTGAGGCCTGTTATACACATCTCCCTAATTTATAGTGCTTTAACCCGTCAATAAGTCCATTCAATTTATGTGACGGGGAGTACTTTCAAAGAAATATATTTCGAACTCACAACAGTGGCGTAGCCCCCCCCCCCCCCCCCCCCCCATTTTAACGCACCCCATTCTGTATGCTCCCTAGACATATATACTTGCCCCCTCCCCCACTTTCAAAGAAATGTATTTTGAACTCAGCCCACCCCCCCCCCCCCCCATCCAAAAAGAGCCCAAGCAGGGTTCGTACAGGTTTAACAAAATGAAATTCAAGCACTATTCAAGCACTTTTCAAGGGCTATGTCATTCATTTTCAAGGACTATTTTTCCATTCTATGAAACCAACTGTGACATATTCTTTTTATAACTGCTCTCCGCAGTCCGCACAGTGCATATTTCAAGAATGAGTGTGTGTCAGGTAATATTCAGGCCCATTTCTGTCCTTATGGTTAAGTTTCGGAACTTCTTGCAAAGTTGTTGGGTTGTTTGTGGTAATTTGACATTCAAAATCGATTGTTCACAAACAATAATTCATGATTTATTATCAAATACCTCTGTTATTTTCAAACAAAGTCAAGGTGAATCTTTGATATATTACCGCTTCCAGTAACTATCCTTTTGTGTGACACGATGAAATAAATGAAGTTTGTTTGTTTGTTGGTTGGTGGTTAACGTCACATATTTATGCACCATGGCTAATCGTGACACAACATGGAGATGAAGTCAAGTTTAGTCAATCGTTGATCAGCATGTTGCCCATTTTAGAGGACTTTCACCCCAAGCATTGGTGACTGGGTCCTATTTTACTTGTAAAGCGGAACTGGTTTACAACAGTAAACAAGTGCTGCTTACTTCCCGGGGTTCCCACGGGAAAGGCAGGTCTATGAGACAGGCGAGTAGCAAAGATATCAAAGTTGGTGGGGGTGGGGGGATCATGTATAATATATCTATAGGGAGCATACAGAATGGGGTGCGCTAAAATGGGGGGAGGGGGGGGAGCTACGCCACTGTTGAGAGTTCGAAATACATTTCTTTGAAAGTACTTCCCTGTCAGGCGGTGAACTTTGATATGAAATGTTGTCGGTAAGATCGGCGTGGAAGGGCTTTGATATGAACTGTTGTCGGTAAGATCGGCGCGGAAGGGCGGTATGTTTTTATTAAACAAAACACTGCAAAACTTCAGTTCATGGACTCATTCCAGGGAAACTTGTATACACATACGGAGGCCTATGAGCCAGGCGAGTAGCAAAGACATCAAAGTTGGTGGGTGGGGGGGGGGGGTGGCAAGTGTAATATATCAAAGGAGCATAGAAAATGGGGTGCACTAAAATGGGGGGGGGGGGTCGGCTACGCCACTGTTGCGAGTTCAAAATACATTTCTTTGAAAACACTCCCCTGTTAGGCGGTGGGCTTTGATATGAGAACTGTTGTCGGTAAGAAAGGCGTGGAAGGGTGCTATGTTTTTATTAAAAAAGTACCATCGATCATATCATTCATCACTTTCTTCCCTGCTGAAACTTGATATTCCATTTAGGATCTTGGAGAAAAGCAACAGAATTAAGCCCTATTTTTTGAATTAACGTCAGTGTTTATCATGTTCAGACATGTCGTCTTAATCTGTGATGAAGAGAAGGCATGGTTTCAATGGGGGAAAATTTCGATTTCATCCGTACAGTCCGTGATGTGGAGTCATGACTTTTCTGGAACGTTCTACTAAAGTTCTATGCGGTTTGTTGTTTTTTGTCTGTATCCTGTATTTCTTTATTGAAGCGACATGTAGCAGTAAAGTGCCGATTCTTAATTAACACGGGCCCTTTTTGGATTGAACTTGGGATGGGTTTTTTTTTGTGCGTCGAGAATCAATTCGACCACGTGGTTTCAAACATGCTGAAACATTTAAAACTGCCATGTTTTCTCAACGGGCTGGGCGCCATATTTTCCGATTAGTTTGGGGACACCGTGATTTATCGTTCAAGAAAAATGAATGCAGTCTGTTATCTTCTTCCTGGCCTTCTGCAGTTTATTTTTCATGACATCTGTTCTCATAAATATTAAAAATTTATCTTTTTATGAATTAAAACTTTCGTACAGGAATGTGGCTGTGTGTTTTCATTAACATACTTCATGATGTAAAAAAATATGACGCAAATTAAAATGATAATACAACAATAACAAAAAAAACACGATCAGTTTGATACGTTTATTTCTTTCAACTAAAACTTAATCGGGCTGGTTTCATCAACATTGTTGTGTACATGTAGATGTAACCCCAGTTGAGCACCACATCAGAACAATTAGCTTGTATTCACGCACCTCCACTACTAAATTACACCAGCTACTGTTCGACCGAAACAATAAACAGTCGACTTAATCCTCTGTTCAGTAAATCCCTGTGGCCAATTATCGCCACCGTGTTCAACCGGGTCAAATTTGCATTTTCCACCTATCGCGGGGCTGGGTATTGGGGGCGTAATCCACTTGTCACGTACTGTAATGCAACTGCGTAATTTTGCCACCTCCACCAGCGCCGGAGGCCTGCACCAAAAGCCTCCACATGACTTTCATCTCAGACGTATCAATAGGTCAGCCTGCACTTTTTTTGAACTTACGAAAACGCCAGGGCAGTTTCACCCTTACCCCACCCTCTCGGAGCGAGTGTCTAAGTACATTGCAGAGATGAGGTCACCAACCGAGGAACGGGCAGTCCACATTCATTGTCTATTTCAGACGAATTAAGCTTGTTTCTCCTAATATTTTTCATTTCCCAGTTTGAACAACGGACACCGGATTTACATTTATTGCAAAAACCCCAAACATTTCTTGTGTACAAACATTTTTCACCTGCCATACAGCATGTCGAGTCATTGTTCCGGGCACTTTGGTCAGATTCAACTCCAGTAGATTGTCAGAAGCTTTTTCAATTTGGAGACGGACGGACGGCCGGACATGAGGGGAGGCTGATGGTCGGACGGACGGATGGATGGATAGGGGAATGAGTTACGACAGGCAGACACCGTCAGGCATCTTACAGACACAATCACTGAAAGACAGATGGTCAGAACAGGCAGACAGACTGAAAACAGAGATAGAGAGACAGACTTACAAGCCGATACAGACAAAATAAGAGATATTATTTTATATCAGAAAAACAAGGTATTGATGTCTCTGCGTGAACAGTGTGATAAATCGGGCCATAAGCACGAAATTCACAATCCAGTTGATAAAAAAATTAGACTGGGAACTCATGTTTTTAATGACTTTAGTGTGCTGTTTTACTTCATTAATTGCCTTATCCAGTTATGTGAAACACAGAGATTCCTAGTACCATTATCATAGAATGACATCCAGAGAAAATCATACTCAAACCCTGTGGAAACACATTTTATACTCTAGTGAACAGAAATAATTTTAGGATCAGAAATGTTACTGCGACAACCAGATACGTGACTGCACAAAGTACACCATTTCCATGTGTTTCGACTATGCAGCTCTGGTAGGAGCAAAGTTCAGAGCAAAAGCAATAGTTTTACCAAGTTTTATATGACCACTGATCGTTACGAAAGGAGATGGCATGACCACAGACCACGACGTCGAAGTCATCGTGGATTACCAGACAAATTATTATATTGAATCTATACAAATTCCCATCAGAAGTAATGTAAGGATTCTGCCATTGTTTATTGACCTCAAAACATATGAAGCCAAGCTTAAACCGCGGGAATATAACATAAAAGCGCTGTTAGATGAGAGTTGAGTATTTTTATAAAAACGTATCTGGCATCACGTATCTGATGGAGGAATGATAGATAAGCTCACTGTTCGTTAAATCTGAATGATTCAACATCGTTTTCATTATTCACCAAAACGACGACCTTAGTTAGGCATATAATTGTATAGTTATTTCATTACAAGGTATCAAACCATGGTAACGTAACTGGCATGCGACAATCGTAACGCTTCACGTTCATGCACTTGGAATGGATGTTTAAATCACATAAGTCTCTAAAACTCCGCCAAAGAAGCTGGTATTAATTAATTTAGGCATAATTTCTGCTCCGATTTATGTTAACGGTGTTGACAATATCTTGATACGCCATATGCAAAGGAACAAACATTAAATGTAACGTATCTGACATCAAAAGTGGTGACAATAGAAGAATGCCAACCATTTGCTCGAAGGCAATCTGCTCCCGTTCTAAGATGCTAAATGTGAAATTTGGATGTACATGTGATCATATGGGCATTTAAACTTATGCCACAGTGGTAATAAATTAATCACAAGGTCTCTGAAAAAGTGTGTGCCCTTCTTAGGGACATTGCAATTTTTAATGAAAGTGTCAATGACACTGTAGCTTAACTTGTGTGTTGTTTGATGAAAAGGATAATGTTCAATGTTTATGAAAGGATTATGAAATAAGACAAGAATTGTGATAATTGCGAATATGTTCATTTCTGTTCACTGTGTGCTATGTTTATGATAAAAATAATATGAGGTATACACTGTACTAGAGCTGAGGGGTGGGTTAATATGACCTCACAGTTAATGTATGTGGCCCTCACAGTTAACGTATATCAACAAAAGTTACCAAGTTACGGTGAAATTATTCCAAAACGAGTCATCCTATCAAGTTACATTAAAATCCCCTCATAAATATGGCCTGTAGACTGTGCTAAAGGTTTTCGGGCTTCGGGCCCCTGTAGCCGTCAGTTTCCCAATTGCGTCCAAAGGGGACGTTCTCATCTAGACATTATATGAAGTCAATCTACCAAGTTACAATGAAATCCCTTAATAAATATGACTTGTAGACTGTGCTAAAGGTTTTTGGGCTTTGGGCTCTGGCAGCCATCATGGCTGAATGACCGCAACCAAAAGGGGACATTCTCATCTGGACACTATTTGGAGTCATCCTACCAAGCTACAATGAAATCCCTTCATAATTATGACCTATAGACTGTGCTAAAGGTTTTTGGCCTTTGAGCCCCTGAAGCCGTCACAGCTGCCCAATCATGTCCAAAAGGGGACGTTCTCATCTAGACATTATATGAAGTCAATCTACCAAGTTACAATGAAATCCCTTCATAAATATGACCTGTAGACTGTGCTAAAGGTTTTCGGGCTTCGAGCTCAGGCAGCCATCATGGTTGAATAATCGCAACCAAAGGGGACAATCTCATCTGGGCATCATCTGGAGTGATCCTGCGAAGTTACAATGAAATCCCTTCATAAATATGATCTGTAGACTGTACTCAAGGTTTTCAGGCTTCGGGCACCTGTAGCCATCACAGTTGACCAATCACGACCAAAAGGGGATGTCATCACCTATGCATTATATGGAGTCAACCTAACAGGTTACAATGAAATCCTTCTACAAATATAACCTTTTGCCTATGCTAAAGGTTTTTGGGCTCGGGCACCCAAAAAGGCTGAATGATCATGGCCAAAATGGGACGTTCTCATCTAGACATTATTTGGAGTCATCCTACCAAGTTACAATGAAATCGCTTCATAAATATGACCTGTAGACAGTGCAAAAGGTTTTCGGGCTTCGGGCACCTTTAGCCGTCAAAGTTGCCCAATCATGTCCAAAAGGGGACGTTCTCATCTAGACATTATATGAAGTCAACCTACCAAGTTACAATGAAATCCCTTCATAAATATGACCTGTAGACTGTGCTTAAGGTATTCAGGCTTCGGGCTCGGGCAGCCATCATGGTTGAATGATCGCAACCAAAGAGGACAATCTCATCTGGGCATCATCTGGAGTGATCTTACGAAGTTACAATGAAATCCCTTCATAAATATGACCTGTAGACAGTGCTCAATGTTTTTGGGCTCTGGGCACTTGTAGCCATCACAGCTGACCAATCACGACCGAAAGGGGATGTCATCATCTAGGTATTACATGGAGGCAACCTAACAGGTTACAATGAAATCCTTCTATAAATATAACCTTTTGCCTATGCTAAAGGTTTTTGGGCTCGGGCACCCATCAAGGCTGAATGATCATGGCCAAAATGGGGCGTTCTCATCTAGACATTATTTGGAGTCATCCTACCAAGTTACAATGAAATCCCCTCATAAATATGACCTGTACACCGTGCTAAAGGTTTTCGGGCTTCGGGCACCTTTAGCCGTCACAGTAGCCCAATCATGTCCAAAAGGGGACGTTCTCATCTAGACATTATATGAAGTTAACCTACCAAGTTACAATGAAATCCCTTCATAAATATGACCTGTAGACTGTGCTAAAGGTTTTTGGGCTTCGGGCTCGGGCAGCCATCATGGCTGAATGATCGCAACCATAGGGGACAATCTCATCTGGGCATCATCTGGAGTGATCCTAAGAAGTTACAATGAAATCCCTTCATAAATATGATCTGTAGACTGTGCTCAAGATTTTCGGGCTTCGGGCACTAGTAGCCATCACAACTGACCAATCACGACCAAAATGGGATGTCATCATCTAGGCATTACAGGTTACAATGAAATCCTTCCATAAATATGACCTTTTGCCTATGCTGAAGGTTTTTGGGCTCAGGCACCCATCAAGGCTGCAAGTGCATGATCGCGATCAAAATGGGACGTTCTCATCTAGACATTATTTGGAGTCATCCTACCAAGTTACAATGAAATCCCTTCATAAATATGACCTCTAGACTGAGCTAAATGTTTTCGGGCTTTGGGTCCCTGTATCCGTCACAGTTGCCCAATCACGCCCAAAAGGTCACTTTCTCATCTAGACATTGTATGAAGTCAACCCACCAAGTTACAATGAAATTCCTCAATAAATATGACCTGTAGACTGTGGTAAAGGTTTTCGGGTTTTGGGCTCGGGCAGTCGTTACGGTTGGCAGATCATGCCCAAATGGGGAAATTCTCATCTAGACATCATAAGGAGTAATCCTACCAAGTTACAATGAAATCCCTCCACATTAAACATGACCTGCAGACTGTGCTAGAAGTTTTTGGGTTTTGGGCTTGGGCAGCCATCAAGGTTGATAGATCATGCCCAAAAGGGGACGTTCTCATCTAAGCATTATACAGAGGCATCCTACCAAGTTACAATGAAATCCCTTCATAAATACGACCTGTAGACTGTGCTAATGGTTTTCGGGTTTTGGGCTTGGGCAGCCATACCGGTTGCCCGATCGAGACCAAAAGGGGACGTTCTTATCTAGACATGACCCCAAACCTGCATATGAAATTTCGTGACGATCAGACAAGAACTGCGGGGTGTAGCCCGTGCTAAAGGAAAATGTGAACAGACGTCACAGACTCACAGACCAACAGACTTCCGCACGCGTGATGGCAATAGCTTATCTTGACTATGTCAAGTTAAGCTAAAAATTAATGTCATTTACAAACCATGTATTCCCCCGGATCAGTGTCTGACAATCATCAAAGATGCTTTATATAGTTCATAGAATGTGCAGGTCTTCGTGGAATAAGAAAAAATAGCAAATCTTCATATTCTCTGACAAAAGAATGCAAGGGACGTGTATTGGTCCGATTTGGGCAGTTTAAGGGAGAATGGCCCAATTGGCCTATACGACCAGGAACTGCCACAGTGGCCTCAACAGAAAGTGAATTATTAATGAAAGTGTCAATGACACTGTAGCTTAACTTGCGTGTTGTGTTTGATGAAAAGGATAATGTTCAATGTTTATGAAAGGATTATGAAATAAGACAAGAATTGTGATAATTGGGAATATGTTCATTTCTGTTCCCTGTAAGCTATGTTTATGATAAAAATAATATGGTGTACACTGTACTAAAGATCTGAGGGGTGGGTTAATATGAGCTCACAGTTAATATATGTGGCCCTCACAGTTAACGTGTATCAACAAAAGTTACCAAGTTACAGTGAAATTATTCCAAAATGAGTCATCCTATCAAGTTACATTAAAATCCCTTCATAAATGTGGCCTGTAGACTGTGCTAAAGGTTTTTGTGCTAAAGGTTTTCGGGTTTCGGGCCCCTGTAGCCATCAGTTTCCCATTTGCGTCCAAAGGGGACGTTCTCATCTGGACATTATATGAAGTCAACCTACCAAGTTACAATGAAATCCCTTAATAAATATGACCTGTAGCCTGTGCTAAAGGTTTTTGGGCTCTGGCAGCCATCATGGTTGAATGATCGCAACCAAAAGGGGACATTCTCATCTGGGCATCATCTGGAGTGATCCTCCAAAGTTACAATGAAATCCCTTCGTAAATATGACCTGTAGACTGTGCTCAAGGTTTTTGGGCTTTGGGCCCCTGAAGCCGTCACAGTTGACCAATCACGACCAAAAGGGGATGTCATCATCTAGGCATTATATGGAGTCAAACTTACAGGTTACAATGAAGTCCTTCCATAAATATGACCAATAGATTATGCTAAAGGTTTTGAGTTCGGGCAGCCATCAAGGCTGAATGATCGCAACCAAAAGGGGACGTTCTCATCTAGACATTATTTAGAGTCATCCTACCAAGGTACAATGAAATCCCTTCATAAATATCACCTGTAGACTGTGCTAAAGATTTTTGGGCTTTGGGCCCCTGTAGCCAACACAGTTGCCTAATGGTGTCCAAAAGGGGCTGTTCTCATCTAGACATTACATGAAGTCAACCTACCAAGTTACAATGAAATCCCTTCATAAATATGATCTGAAGACTGTGCTAAAGATTTTCGGGCTTTAGGCTTGGGCAGCCATCATAGCTGAATGATCGCAACCAAAAGGGAACATTCTCATCTGGACATCATTTGGAGTGATCCTATGAAGTTACAATGAAATCCCTTCAAAAATATGACCTGCAGACTGTGCTCAAGATTTTCGGGCTTCAGGCACCTGTCGCCATCACAGTTGACCAACCACGACCAAAAGGGGATGACATCATCTAGGCATTATATGGAGTCAACCTAACAAGTTACAATGAAATCCCTTCATAAATATGACCTGTAGACAGTGCAAAAGGTTTTCGGGCACCTTTAGCCGTCAAAGTTGCCCAATCATGTCCAAAAGGGGACGTTCTCATCTAGACATTATATGAAGTCAACCTACCAAGTTACAATGAAATCCCTTCATAAATATGACCTGTAGACTGTGCTTAAGGTTTTCGGGCTTTGGGCTCGGGCAGCCATCATGGTTGAATGATTGCAACCAAAGTGGACAATCTCATCTGGGCATCATCGGGAGTGATCCTATGAAGTTACAATGAAATCCCTTCATAAATATGACCTGTAGACTGTGCTCAAGGTTTTTGGGCTTCGGGCACTTGTAGCCATCACAGCTGACCAATCACAACCAAAAGGGGATGTCATCATCTAGGCATTATATGGAGTCTACCTAATAGGTTACAATGAAATCCTTCCACAAATAAGACCTTTTACCTATGCTAAAGGTTTTTGGGCTCGGGCACCCATCAAGGCTGAATGATCACGATCAAAATGGGACGTTCTCATCTAGACATTATTTGGAGTCATCCTACCAAAGTTACAATGAAATCCCTTCATAAATATGACCTCTAGACTGTGCTAAAAGTTTTCGGGCTTTGGGCTCCTGTAGCTGTCACAGTTGCCCAATCACGTCCAAAAGGGGACTTTCTCATCTAGACATTGTATGAAGTCAACCCACCAAGTTACAATGAAATTCCTCAATAAATATGACTTGTAGACTGTGCTAAAGGTTTTTGGGTTTTGGGCTCGGGTAGTGGTCACTGTTGGCAGATCATGCCCAAATGGGGAAATTCTCATCTAGACATCATAAGGAGTCATCCTACCAAGTTACAATGAAATCCCTCCACATTAAACATGACCTGCAGACTGTGCTAAAAGTTTTTGGGTCTTGGGCTTGGGCAGCCATCACGGTTGATAGATCATGCCCAAAAGGGGACGTTCTCATCTAGGCATTATACAGAGGCATCCTACCAAGTTGCAATGAAATCCCTTCACAAATACGACCTGTAGACTGTGCTAATGGTTTTCGGGTTTTGGGCTCGGGCAGCCATACCGGTTGCCCGATCGTGACCAAAAGGGGACGTTCTCATCTAGACATGACCCCAAACCTGCATATGAAATTCCGTGATGATCAGACAAGAACTGTGGGGTGTAGCCCGTGCTAAAGGAAAATGTGAACAGACATCACAGACTCACAGACTAACAGACTTCCGCACGCGTGATGGCAATAGCTTATCTTGACTATGTCAAGTTAAGCTAAAAATGTTTAACTGACTCTTCTCAACAGGCGGGGGGTTCTCGGCCATGGAGGGGATGTCAGTTTCAAAATTGGGTTTTGGGAGGGACTTTAGGGATCTTGGATCCCTCTCATAATTCAAAATTTGGAGTCAACCTTTTTGGCTCTGGGGGTTGACAGAAGCTTTATTCATGAAGTTAAAATCCACTCTCCATTCTGGATAACGTGGAGTAATTCCTAGTTGTCTGGCGTCCCCATTGTGGCATCTCCTGGGCATCATGACCTACGGCTTTTTCAAATAAAACGGGGGAGAGAGTTGTAGAATTGGCATATTATTCACAAGGCGTCATTTGAAACAGTCTTAAGGGTGGAGTACTTCCGTCTCTGTTCTGGAACGTAATGCAGGATTCCTGGAAGTCACGTGGCTGTTTGGTGCCATGCGATTGCAAGAAAGGGGTGAATCTCTCTCTTGCTTCTCGGACTTCAACTAGTGAAGACGTTCTATGAAAATTCTTCCCTTCAACTTGCAAGTTAACAGAGGCAAACAATGACGACAAGTATTGTAAGTATATTTTAATATACTAATCTCAGTTCATAATAGCGAGCGAAAGCAACCCGCAAGCTATTATGCAACACGTATGTACCGTTTGTTTGAACTCAAAGCCAAGCTCATCTCAAAGGCATCAACTTCAAACTTCAAAAAAATTTTCAACGGAAGTGGTACACAAGGACGCCGACATGTTTGCGCATGGCGGAAATTGACATTCGCAATTGAAGAAATGATTTATTTATCGAAGAATGATACTACCTTTTGGCAGTATATTTATGTGGCTACTAACAGTTGGTAATAGCGAGCTCCCCCAGAATGGGCCAAGCCCGTTTCGGAAGTGAATTCTATAGGTTAACACGTGTAGTTGAGTCAATTCTTCTGAAACACCTCTACAGCTTTGATTTCGAAAATTGTGTCTCCGTGCCGGCTGCCATTTTGAAATCAACAGGATGTTTGTTCATCGGAAGGAATGCCCGAGAAGAGACTTTACGAGAACGGCTCTTATTCGAGGAATCTTCCCAAGAACAAAAAGGGGCAATACAATTGTTTTCAAAGGAACATTCGGATACCAATTGGGCAAAGTGAGTGAACCATCAGTTGAGGGAAGTAACAGGAGGGGGTGTGGGGGGGGGGGGGGGAGTGCTATTGAGATATTCCCCCATAATACACCGGGAGTCAGGCTAATTTACAATTTACTACATCACGTGACGTTCCTAGCAACACCCCTAGCAACAGGCTATCTATTGGACCGATTTTGACTAAAATTGATATATGGACCCATAATGCAATAGGGGTCCAAACCTAGGAGTCGGCAATGATGTCAGTTTGTTTTCCTAGCAACGAATGTGCCTCCCTAGCAACGGACGGCCTCTTGGGCTAATTTCGACCAGATTTGATATCTGGATCCACAATGCACTGGGGATGCAAACCAAAGAATCGAAAATGGTGTCAGTTGGTTTCCCTAACAACCAACGTGCCTCCCTAGCAACGGGCGACCTACTGGGCCAATTTTGACTAAATTTGATATGTGGGGCCATAATGCATCAGGAATTCAAACCAAGGAGTCTGTAATGATGTCAGTTTGTTTCCCTAGCAACCAACGTACCTCCCTAGCAACAGGCGACCTATTGGGTCAATTTTGACCAAATTCAATCTATGGACCCACAATGCACTAGGGATCTGAACCATGTTGGTTGACACGATTTTGTTGACTTGAAGTTAAATGAGACTGCTTGCACTCGCTTTTAGGTAGCACCTATCTAATATTTGTAACAATAAATGCTACACGCTATTTGTGAAAAAATAAAAATGAACGCAGCGATTTCCGTCACTCCTCGGATAAATTCCGGAAAACAACAACAACGTCATAAATATATCTTCCAATCAAAGCAATGATAAAATTATCTTTCAATTTGAGCACTGGCAAATAATATCTTCCAATCAAAACACAGATAAAAATAGTTATCTAAAAATAGACAAAACACGCCGTCTGCCGTTTACAAATATTGGGAAGAGCCACTCTGGTCTGCTTCAGGCGCAGTTTTTCAAAAGAAAAAAAATAATATTGGGCCTACAATTTTATTTCATAATAACTTGTTGTACAGTTGCAGTTTTCGCTCGCTTTTAGGTTTGCCTAAATTTCATATTACTTTTTCTGTAACTGTAAGCAGATCAGCCTACCCCATTTTGCTTCAAGTCTTGCCTTTGACAAATTATTTCACCCACCTTCAGATTGTTTATTTTCACTCAGTCACAAAGTGTTTTATGTTTTTGTGGATTTGGGAAATGTAATGCATGTTATGTGTTAGACAAGTAAGTTACAGAATATTTGCACTTGAAGAGAGTGTATGGCATGTCATTTTTGTAAATGCCTGGAAAATGTGGAGCGGAACCTAAAGTAAACGGAAAGGTAAAGGCCACGCGTGAAAAAAAAAACGAAGTCGCAAACCGCTAAGGCAAAAAAGGGCACATTCAAAACACAGCCACTCGTGCAAAACGAAAGATAGCGAAATGCAAATATGGTGGGCGAATCACATATGAATGACAACCACCGAATCGATAGTGAAGGTGTAACGCGGCGTGGTCTACCAAGATGGCGGAAAATTTAAATCTAAAATGTCGCGCAAGAACGAAACTGCAGCGACGCCACTTGTGGTGACTCGCCAGTGGCCGAACTGGTGATAATTCTCACCTAATAATGTATTCTCTAAATTCTCTATAATCTGTCAAACTCTCATAATCTCTATAACTGTCAATACAACACTTTCAAGTTGCCGGCATGAAATATTCGATATTGAAATCGAAGCTCGTCGGCAGCGGAGACAGCAACCCCAACCTTGTTGACCACAACGGACGAAAAGCACACATCCGGGAACTGATCAACTTTGGTTCCGTTCCACAACCTTCCAGGCATTTCAACAAGGTGATGGACACCTAAATAAATCCCACTGACCACAGTGCTAACCTTTCACTCCCTGTACAACATACGAAGTTGTGTTGAAAAAAATACCTATGCATCCACAAAGTACACCATCTCTATGGATATAGGCCTCAAGCAGGGGTGTATCTTCTCACCGATTTTATTTGCATTGTATGTTAAAGAATTAGGGGACGAACTAATTCAGAGTGCGGAGGGGGTAAATGTTGGAGACATAAAGATACCAGGCTTATTCTTTGCGGACGACATGGTGTTAATGTCTAGAACTGAACAGGGGCTAGAGAAACTGCTGGAAATTGTTGGTAGATATGGGAACACTTGGCGGCTCGAACTAAATGAAAATAAAAGCAAGGTAATACCCGTTGGACGCAAGGTAGACATGACAAAGAGATGGAGAGTGGGGGAGTTCTCAATCCCCGAAGGGGAAAGCAAACAAATCACTGTAGGAGAAACGGGAGAGTATGAGTATCTAGGGGTAAGCATAAATATAACGGGAAGAGGGGTGTACAGAAATTACTCAGCCAAACTGATTCTGAAGGGGAAAAGAATTCTGAACCAACTAAAACTTTTAGGGAAAATAGTTTCAATAAGGTCTTTGTGGGGAAAACACTGTGGGAGAGGGTGGGTTTACCAAGTATAACGTATGGCACGGACGTGATTCCATTAAACCAAACCGTTATTAAGAAGTTGGAAAGTACTCAGAATGATGCCGGCAGATGGCTAACAGGGTCGAGTAATGCTGCAGCTTTGGAAGCAGTAAGGGGGGAGCTTGGGTGGATGAAAATCAAGGACAGGGTAGATTTGGGAAAACTGTGTTACTTTAACTACTTGAGAAACCTGCCTGACAACCGGTGGTGCAAATTGATGCTCGATACCATTTGGAATTCTAATAGAGAAACGGGGTAGTCAAAACATGTGAGGGAACTAATGGACAATTACTCTATAGAGGTCACAAACATAGAAGTAGGAATGAAAGAAGGCAAAAGGTTTGTCAAAGAGAGAGTCATGGAAGATTGCAATCGAAACTGGCGAGCAGGGGTTAGCGTGAAAAGATCACTGCAGGGGTTACAATATAAAGAAAAGCCAGCTTTTGAGAAGTACCTAGATGGCACCTTTGGAGGGTCACTGCTGTTCAAACTGAGATCAAGATCACTGGAGCTTCGGGGAAAAATTGAGAGAGATGGGGAAAAGGGATGCCAAATGTGCCACTCTGGAGTAGTGGAGACCCTGGAACATTTTCTCTTGGAATGCCCACAGTATATACCTCATAGAATAAAATTTACTGGAAGAATAATGCAGAAGTGGGGTGAAGAAACAAAGGATAGATGGCTGAAGGGGGACACGAGGGAGAGGGTAGGAATGCTTATTGGAGAAATAGAAAAAGAGGAAGTGAGGGACACTATTAAGCAGTTTATATCTGAATGCTGGGAGGAGAGGAGGGGAAGAGGGGGTGGGGTGCAGGGGGAATGATGGCCTTCTCTTATGAGGACCGCGACAAATCAGCGGCTGGCCAAAGAGTTATTATTATATTATTATTATCTTGAAAAAATTAAACTGGAAAAAAATATAAGTTGTCAAATGAAATTTCAGTTTAAATTTCGAATTTTCACAACTACCGTGTGGTCTTGCACTTGTAACAGGAGGAGAGATAAGTGCGGGAGCCGGGGTTCAAACCGTCGACCTCTAGGCTCTAATAATAATATAATAATAATAACACTTCGGCCGGCCGCTGATTTGTCGCGGTTCTCGTATGAGAAGGCCTTGTTACCCATGTTCTACCAATTAACTGCCTCCCTATTCCCGCGCTTCTTCTCTCCTCCCAACACTCGGAGACGAACTGCTTGATGACATCCCTTGCCCCATTCTCCCCAATCTCTCCGATTAGTATATTAACCCTCTCCTTTGAGTCCCCCCCCCCCCCCTAACTACATGTCCTTCATTCTCCCATCCCACTTCTCCATTATACTCCCCGTGAATCTTGTTCTTTTAGACTGGTATTTTGGGCATTCTATAAGAAAGTGTTCCAGGGTCTCCACCACGCCCATTTTACACATCTGGCACTCCTTTTCACTGTTTTTCCCAATTGTTCCCCTCAGCTCCAGGTACCGCGACCTCAGCTTGAACAACAGTGACCCCCCAAAGGTGCCATCAAGGTACTCTTCAAAACCAGGCTTCTCTTCATCACGCAGGCCACCCAAAGATCTCTTTGATTTGACCCCCTCTCGCCAATTACGGTTACAATCCTCCATGACCCTTTCTCTAACGATCTTTTTGCCCTGGTTTGCCCCAACATCAAGGTCCGAGATCTGGAATGAGTAGTTTTCTACTAGCTCCCTCACTTGGACCATCCATCCCGTCTTGATATTAAAATTTGAGTTGAAAGTTCTCAGGAACATTACTTTACACCATCGGCTATCGGGGTGATTTACCAAATAATTAAGATAACCGAGTTTCAATAGGTCTATCCTGTCCTTGAACCTCATCCACCCAAGCTCATCCCTGATTGCTTCTAGCGCTGCGGCATTACTCGAGCCTGTTATCCATCGGCCTGCATCGTTCTGCAGGATTTCCAAGCTCTTAACAGCTGCCTGGTTTAGGGGTACAACTTCCGTACCGTATGTTATACTTGGCAGACCCACCATTTCCCAAATGGTTTTCCCCACGAAAACCTTATTGAAACTGTTTCTCCCTATAAGGTTCATTTGGTTAAGGATTCGCTTCCCCTTCAGAATCAATTTATTTGGTTTCGGTAGATGCCTCTTCCTGTGATGTTTATATTTACCCCCAGGTACTCATAGTCACTAGTCTCTCCTACACTAAGAAGTCTACTGCTACCTTCCGGAATGCAGAACTCCCCCACTCTCCACCTTCGAGTGGGGTCCACTTTGCAGCCCACGTGTATAACTTTGCTCTTGCTTTCATTAAGTTCGAGTCTCCATTTGCTCCCATATTTCCCAACAATTCCCAGCATCTTCGCTAGCCCCTCTTCGCTTTCTGACACTAGCACCATATCGTCTGCAAAAAAATAGCCCTGGGATCTTCAAGTCACCAACTGCAACCCCCTCGTCGCTATGCAGGAGTTCATCACCTAAACCTTTGATGTACAATGCAAAAAGAATTGGCGAAAGGATACACCCCTGTTTTAGGCCTATCTCCATAGGCAAATGTTTTGTTGTAATGTTTCCCAGGCTAAATTCACTCTGCACGTCTTTATATAATGCTTACATAATCCCAACAAACTCGCCCCCAAGCCCAGAGCCTCCAGCACATACGCTCCCCCCATACTCTATCGTATGCCTTTTTAACATCCAAAAAGGCCATGAACATCTTTTTCTTTTTTGCTTTCGCGGATTCTATCATTTGGGATAGCGCGAAAAGATGGTCAGTGACTCTCCTTCCCTTCCTGAAGCCATTCTGGATTTCTCCAAAAAAAGCCCTTCTCTTCAATCACCTCCTCTAATCTCCCATACAGGACTTTACAAAAGACTTTTCCAATGTTGCTGCTGACAGAGATCCCTCGATAGTTTTCCAAGACGTCTTTTTCCCCCTTTTTGTAAATAAATGTCACTTTACTTTCCCTCCATTCCTTTGGGACCTCTTGTTTTTCTATGGCTAAATTGAATAGGGCAGTTAGGCTTTCCAAGAGTTCCTCTCCCCCTTTTTTGATAAACTCGTTAGGAATTTCGTCCACTCCTCCCGCTTTTCCATTCCTCAATTTTGAGATCCGGCACTCTTCGCACCTCCTCAGTTTTGATTTCCCTGCACACGAAGTCCGATAGATTTTCCTCGACCTGGTTCGGACACTCGAGTGGGTTCCCCATGCCCCATTGCTTATCGTTTACCTTTTCCAAGTGCTTGACTAGTTCTAATGCGATTTGATCTCGCTCTTCTGTAACTCTGCCATCTACTTTAATGCTCTGTGGGTTAATCCCTTTGTTACGTTTGTTCACCCATTTCCAAAATACGCTCGAACTCGACCCCCCTGTCGTTCATATCGTCCTAATAAGACTGCTATTTCGCACTCTCCGGTTGTCGTCTTTAATCTTGTTTACTTTATTTCGTGCTTGTTGGTATTCTTCCTTTGCTACCATGGCCTCATTGCTTTCCACCCCCTTAAGTTTTCTACTTCTCCTGTATGCAGCACATTTAGTTTTTCTAACCTTTATGCCAATTATGGCCCTTTTCAGTTCTTCGTTCACTCTGTACCCAAGTTCCCGTGTTGGCACCCTAATCTTTCCTACATTTTCCTTCCCTGCCTCCACTAGGCTCGCAACTATGGCGTCGGCCATCTTCTGGACACTGCCCCCCTTGTGTACGGCTGCAAGCTTTGGTTTCGGTTTTTCTTCGAACTTCGCCCAGTCGGCATCCTTTTTGAGTTTCCAAACCTCCTTGAAGCTTCCTCATCGTCACTGTAATCAAGTTGTGATCACTATCCAACTCCATTTTGCCCTCATCATTCACATCTACCCTTATCACCTCCCTCCATAAATTCATATCTGTGAGAATGTAGTCAATTATTGATTTTCTGTTGTTTCCCTCCCAGGTCCATTTCCCCTTACATCTATTACATCTAGCGTCCCTGTTCAGAATCTTCAGACCGAGCTCATCTGTGAAGTTCAAAAGCTTCCTTCCATTCCTGTTGACTTTCTTGTCCCCACCCTCTATGCCTTCTTCCTTATCACCTATGTGTTCAAGTGTGCTCTCGCACACAAAGCGACCGATTTACCACGAGACCAAGAGATCCGGACTACGGTGGCTGATTTAGGACACTCAAATATTTATTTTGTTCTCGTTATAACGAGATACGATCTCGTTATAACGAGATGCGATCTCGTTATAACGAGAAAACATCTCGTTATAACGAGAAAGTATCTCGTTATAACGAGAAAAGATCTCGTTATAACGAGAAAGTATCTCGTTATAACGAGAAAAGATCTCGCTATAACGAGAAAAGATCTCGTTATAACGAGATAGTATCTCGTTATGACGAGGAAACATCTCGTTATAACGAGAAAACATCTCGTTATCTCGAGATAAAATCACGTGACTCTGATGACATGAAACATATAGCCCCCACCACCAAAACAGTTTATATACACACAATTTGGGATCCTAGCTCTACACAGTAAAAAACAATTTTCTAGAGCTTCAGTATTCATGCATTGCATTATTGTTATATTATTGACACCATTTAATTGTATTTCTAAGAAGTGCACAAGTTATCGGTACACCGTATATATTGGCCTAATCATGATAACCCTTTTACCCACCGCAGCGACACAAACCGTCCGTGTAATATACAAAATTCGCCACTCAAAATTTATGTTCATAATTTTTTCTCCCAAACCATAGTTTATGATATCGCATCGCATCGAAAAGAGCTCGACGAGCTCGTTCAAATGAGTGTCATAAGCCGTTTAGTTTGGAAGAAAAAAATGAATTTCATTTATTTATTTTTTTTTTGTGTAAAAATAATTGTGGGCCTACTGTTGTCTTCAACTTGCGTTTGGTAACAGGTTAATGACGCCATAATGTGTTCCCACGACAAACATGTACAGCTACCTACTATATAATTATGAGAGCGCGGTAGCTCATTTGTTAGAGTATCGAGCTTGAAACATAGAGATCGACGATTCGATTCTGACCCGCGCTGTGTCTTTAGGCAAGACACTTAATCCCAATTGTCCACGTGGCCTGACGTGAGGTCACGGTGGCATTATGTGCTAGGGCGTACTGCACGTCGATGGTGCACGTGCCTTCAACCGCTCTAACTCTAATTCTGTCGGGTTAGTATGTTGAAGAACTTGGCGGTTGCTCGCCGCTGCTCGATGGTTGTCTCCGGTTCTTCCTCCACCAAGGGAACTACCCTACATGACATGCCCTGGCTGTTGAAAGCGTCGATAATAAATAAATCTCTCCTTGTGTGTGTTGGTGGGGGGGGGGGGGGGGCAGTAAGTTTATAAGGCTATGTGGGGGGGGGGGGGGGGGGTGGGGGGGGGGCAGTAAGTTTATAAGGCTATAGTTGTTTAATTTGTCTGTGAAAATTCCATCTTATTTTCTATTTTTCATCCTTTCTCAGTGGCGTTAAAACCGGGTAGGGGGGGGGGGGGGCGGTAGAGGATATTTACCACCCCCACCCCGCCTCTTCAATAAAAAAAATTATTAACCGATGGTCCCGATTAAACTCGTGGAGATGTTTGAAGTCAGTCCAAAACAAAACACAAACGAAGAAAGTTAACCAAGCGGATAAATTCAGAAGCGCGCCTAATTACGAAACGAGCCGTGAATTCGAATTGATAGTGTCACAGCGGCCTCAGAATCACTGAGAATGCGAGTTTTGGCCCTCATAGTTTTCAAAATTTTCCCAGGGAAGGGCCACCGGACCCCGTCAACGAGAAGGGGATACCACATCTGGTGCTCTCCCCCGCCTCGCCACTGCGCGACTCGAATCATGCTACTACCAGCACAATGGGCGCCCCTTTTGCATGGATCTCCGCCTTGATACCCCTCTCCCAATATTTTTACCTTCTCACGTCCCTGTCCTTGTTCTATTAGTATGAGCGTTAAATACACTTGTCGTAATTATCTTTTATAACATGTTCGAGGGGGGGGGGGGAGGTATTTCGCGGGCATTGGTGGGATGCTTTGGGAAGGAGAGGGGTAGGAGTGTTTCCCGTGTATTACATCCACAGTATTAAACACACGCGTAAGATATGTACACTGTTTTGTGGCTGAGGCTATAGTCGTGTTTTGAGTGCCGTGTGTCGAAAAAGTGTTCCACATACGGTATGGGGGAGGGGCGGGGGGGGGGGGGGGGGGCAGCGAGTTTATTACGCTATAGTTGTTTCATTTGTTTGTGTGAATTCCATCTCATTTTCTGTGTTTATTGGTATGAGAGTTATATGCGCTTATCGTAATTATCGTTGACAACATGTGCGAGGGAGAGGAGCGGAACATCACGGGCATGGTTGGGATGCTTGGGGTGGGGGTGGGTAGCTGTTTTTCCCATGTATTACATCCAGAATATTGAAAATACCCGCGAGATATATTAACTGTTTTGCTGGTGGGGGCTATATGTTTCATGTCATCAGAGTCACGTGATTTTATCTCGAGATAACGAGATGTTTTCTCGTTATAACGAGAAAAGATCTCGTTATAACGAGATCTTTTCTCGTTATAACGAGATACTATCTCGTTATAACGAGATCTTTTCTCGTTATAACGAGATCTTTTCTCGTTATAACGAGATACTATCTCGTTATAACGAGATCTTTTCTCGTTATAACGAGATCTTTTCTCGTTATAACGAGATACTTTCTCGTTATAACGAGATGTTTTCTCGCTATAACGAGATGTTTTCTCGTTATAACGAGATAGTATCTCGTTATAACGAGATGTTTTCTAGTTATAACGAGATCGTATCTCGTTATAACGAGATCGTATCTCGTTATAACGAGATAAAAATAAATATTTGAGTGTCCTAAATCAGCCACCGTACCGGACCAACCAGGCTGGTTGGTAAATGGCCTTTATACCTCGACCGCTACACTACTCTCCCCTTCTTTTGAGATTCATCATATGTTAATCTCACCCAGGTTCCTCCCTCAGAGCGGTCGAAACACCCACAGTGCCACCTACTGCTGAGGATCGGACGAGCCCCCAAATGTAACAGGAGGAGTGATAAGTGCGGGAGCCGGGGTTCGAACCGTCGACCTCTAGCACACAAAGCGACCGATTTACCACGAGCCTAAGAGATCCGGGCCAACCAGACCAGACTGGTTGGTAAATGGCCTTTATACCTCGACCGCTACACACTGAATGACCTTGACACCTTTTTCCATGCCTCATGTTTTTGAGAGATTCTCACACATTCCGGCACTAAATTACAAACAAACTAAATATGAAATTTAGGCAAACCTAAAAGCGAGCGAAAACTGCAACTGTACAAGTTATTATGAAATAAAATTGTTGGCCCAATATATTATTTTTTTTTTCTTTTGAAAAACTGCGTCTGAAGCAGACCACAGTGGTTCTTCCCAATATTTGTAAACAGCAGACGACGTTTTTTTTGTCTATTTCGAGATAACTATTTTTATCTGCGTTTTGATTGGAAGATATTATTTTCCAGTACGTGCTCTGATTGAAAGATAATTTTATCATTGCTTTGATTGGAAGATATATTTACGGCGTCGTTGTTTTTCGGAATTTATCCGAGGAGTTACGGAAATTGCTGCGGTTATTTTTATTTTTTCACAAATAGCGTGTAGCATTTATTGTTACTATTACCATCTGTTAGTAGACACATTAATATACTGCCAAAATGTAGTATCGTTCTTCGATAAATAAATCTTTTCTTCAATTGCGAATGTCAATTTCCGCCATGCGCAAACATGTCGGCGTCCTTGTGTACCACATCCGTTGAAAAAATTTGAAGTTGATGCCTTTGAGATTAGCTTGGCTTTGAATTCATACAAACGGTACAAACGTGTTGCCTAATAGCTTGCGAAGCAAGCATGGATCGCTTGCACGCGACCCCGCTGGTCGCTTTCGGTCGCTATTAATCCTTTTTCAAGTGAACGAATCAAAATTTTAATTTATGGTTTCAAAGTTGAAATACATTTAACCAATCGGCTGACCAGCCCTATTTAATCCTACTCAAAACGACAACAGGACGAAACAGCTCATAGACGAAACGGCGCAGATTGATCTTGGTCAAAAGGCCCAGATTTTGAGACGGAACGGCCCAGATTTCGAGACAGGAGAACGGTCCACATTTTTGGACAAAACGGCTCTCATTGAAAAACTGATTTCTTATGCCCCCATTAATTTTTTTCACATAAATTTATTTGGATAAATTTAGAAAAAACTTATCATTACAATGTGGTCGGAGTTGTGCCCACTCAGATTTTGCCGCGAATTATTCGTAAACTGAATAATTCGCGAAACTGGTTCACACAGCGAGAACCCAATAAGCGGGACTAAAGTGAACCATCGGGTTCCAGACAAGTGCCCCCCCCCCCCCCCCCCCATCCGAAAAAAACATAGCCTCTAACCCAAATTCAAATTCAGCAACAGGTGTGTTCTCTTCAGAATACCACCGTAAGTACTCTTGTAAAAGGAAAAAAAATGCGGGCACAGGAAAAGTTTTTTTAATAATGAGTTTTTTTTAATAGGTGCCGTTCTGTCTAAACTGTGGGCCGTTCTGTTTCGAAATCTGGGCCGTTCCGTCTCAAAATCTGGGCATTTCTGACCAAAATCAATCTGGGCCAGTAGTATATAAGGTATGAAACGTGCCTGATTACCCGGACTTTTGGGGGAGCAGCTAGTGTTAAATTCCCATAGGAACCGGACTTTTGGGGGAGCAACTTTGGGGGAGCAAAAGTACGGCTTCTTGCAGCTAGATCCACCAAATGGTGTAGGTACTGTATATATAGTATGCTATGGCATGTATAGTGATATATGTACGCATGGGGCTATAGGTATATATTATGGGTAAGTGATGGAAAGATGATGGTGAAGATGGGTTTTCTTGAAAGTTTTTCTCGCGAAACGGTTGACGTTGCTATTGACGTCGTGACGCGCACGCGACGTCATAGAGATGTTGACCACTGTTATTGTCCAGTATGCAATCTGACATAACGTTATTCGGGTCAGTGGATGTCGGGCTTCTCGTATGGGGTGGTGGCGACATAGTAGTAGCGGTATATATGCATGTAGGTCCCAAGTTAGCTCTTAGTACTATTAATCCACCTTATGCTTCATATTATCCTATGTCTGCTATAGCTAAGTCAAGCAGTAGGGTGGGTGGGTTTTAGTGTGGTATTGCGAGATAGTCATTGGTGGTTTAGATTGGCAGTACAGGATGAATGATCTGTTGGTCTATTACCCCCCACCCCCCTCCTTAGTACTATTAACCTACCGAATCCTTTGTATTATCTTATGGCTGGTATTGGTAGTTTAGTGTTAGGCCAGGCAGTATTATGCTAGGTTGTTTAGAACGGGTGGCATAGGATGCATGGTATATACCACTGTAGGTCCAGTCCTCGATATTATTAACCAGCCGATAGCTTTGTACTGTTCAATGACTGGTATGGGGAGTACGTTATGACAGGTCAAGTGGTATTGTGGAGTGGGTTTGGGGGTAATGCCTGGCAGTATAGAACAACGGTATAGTATGGACGATATATAACCTCTGTTGGCCCCTGCAGGTCCCATGTTAGCCCTTAGTACCATTAATTCACCTGATGCATCATGTTATCCTATGACTGGTATAGGTAGTATGCAATGCTAGGCATAGGGGTATTGTGGGTAGGGGTACTGCCTGGTAGTTTAGAACGGTGCTGTAGTATGGGCGGTATATACACCTATAGGCCCCCTGTTAGTGCTTGGTACTATTAACCAACCGATTGCTTTGTTTTATTATATGGCTGGTATATGTAGTACGTTATGGTAGATCTAGTTATTTTGTGGGGGTGGGGGTAATGCCTGGCAGTATAGAGCAACAGTATAGTATGGACAATATATAGCTCTGTGGGCCCCCGACAGCCGTTGATACTACTAATCGACTTAATGCTTTATGTCACCCCATAACTAATATAGGTATTATGTAATGTGGGGCCAGACGTTATTGTGGGTGGGTGGGTGTAATGCATGGTCGCCTAGTGTGGTAGTGTAGGGTGTACGCGTTCTCCCCCTACAGGTCCCATGTTAGTCCTTAGTATTATTAATCCGCCTAATGCTTCATGTTATCCTATGACTTGTATAGGTAGTATGTAATGCTAGGCCAAGGGGTACTGTGGGTAAGTGTAATGCCTGATGTTAAAACACGGAATCCAAATTTTACGGACTCCGCTAGGATTCTCAATTACGGAATGCTTTATATGTACACACTGATGGAACATTTTGAAGGCCAGGGCGAAGGTATAGCTAGGAAGTAGTGGTACACGTCAATATTAATGGATGGTAGTTTAGTCAATAGTACTGGTACAAGGCCGCAATGGAACAAGCCTGCTGTAGAAGCTAATAGTGGGACAGATAGACCATAGCTAGTAGTGGCCTTGGAGCTTTGGCGACAAGATGGAAACGGAATCCCATTTGTGGAATCCCTTTTTTGGAATCCCATTTGTGGAATCCCTTTTTAGGAATCCCATTTTCTGAAATGAGGATAAGAGTCGTATTAAAAATTCCTCAATGAGGTCTAATTTACTACGACTCTTATCCTCATTTGACAAAAAAGGGATTCTCCAGAAGGAATCCCATTTGCGGAATCCCTTTTCAGGAATCCCATTTGTGGAATCCATTTTTTTCTGAAATGAGGATAAGAGTCGTATTAAAAATCCCTCAATGAGGGATTTTTAATGGTCCTCATAACCTCAAAATTCAATGAGGCTATGAGGGATAATAAATGAGGACTCATTGAGGGCTTTTTAATACGACTCTTATCCTCATTTCAGAAAAAAGGGATTCCACAAATGGGATTCCTGAAAAGGGATTCCGCAAATGGGATTCCTGCTGGAGAATCCCTTTTTTGTCAAATGAGGATAAGAGTCGTAGTAAATTAGACCTCATTGAGGAATTTTTAATACGACTCTTATCCTCATTTTAGAAAATGGGATTCCTAAAAAGGGATTCCACAAATGGGATTCCAAAAAAGGGATTCCACAAATGGGATTCCGTTTCCATCTTGTCGCCAAAGCTCCAAGGCCACTACTAGCTATGGTCTATCTGTCCTACCATTAGCTTCTACAGAAGGCTTGTTCCATTGCGGCCTTGTACCAGTACTATTGACTAAACTACCATCCATTAATATTGACGTGTACCACTACTTCCTAGCTATACCTTCGCCCTGGCCTTCAAAATGTTCCATCAGTGTATACATATAAAGCATTCCGTAATTGAGATTCCTAGCCGAGTCCGTAAAATTTGGATTCCGTGTTTTAACATCAGGCATTACACTTACCCACAGTACCCCTTGGCCTAGCATTACATACTACCTATACAAGTCATAGGATAACATGAAGCATTAGGCGGATTAATAATACTAAGGACTAACATGGGACCTGTAGGGGGAGAACGCGTACACCCTACACTACCACACTAGGCGACCATGCATTATACACCCACCCACCCACCCACCCACCCACCCACAATAACGTCTGGCCCCACATTACATACTACCTATATTAGTTATGGGGTGACATAAAGCATTAAGTCGATTAGTAGTATCAACGGCTGTCGGGGGCCCACAGAGCTATATATTGTCCATACTATACTGTTGTTCTATACTGCCAGGCATTACCCCCACCCCCACAAAATCACTAGATCTACCATAACGTACTACATATACCAGCCATATAATAAAATAAAGCAATCGGTTGGTTAATAGTACCAAGCACTAACAGGGACCTATAGGTGTATATACCGCCCATACTATAGTACCGTTCTAAACTACCAGGCAGTACCCCTACCCACAATACCCCTATGCCTAGCATTGCATACTACCTATACCAGTCATAGGATAACATGATGCATCAGGTGAATTAATAGTACTAAGGGCTAACATGGGACCTGCAGGGGCCAACAGAGGTATATATCGTCCATACTATACCGTTGTTCTATACTGCCAGGCATTACACCAACCCCACTCCACAATACCACTTGACCTGTCATAACGTACTCCCCATACCAGTCATTGAATAGTACAAAGCAATCGGCTGGTTAATAATATCGAGGACTGGACCTACAGTGGTATATACCATGCATCCTATGCCACCCGTTCTAAACAACCTAGCATAATACTGCCTGACCTAACACTAAACTACCAATACCAGCCATAAGATAATACAAAGGATTCGGTAGGTTAATAGTACTAAGGAGGGGGGGGGGGGGGGGGTAATAGACCAACAGATCATTCATCCTGTACTGCCAATCTAAACCACCAATGACTATCTCGCAATACCACACTAAAACCCACCCACCCTACTGCTTGACTTAGCTATAGCAGACATAGGATAATATGTAGCATAAGGTGGATTAATAGTACTAAGAGCTAACTTGGGACCTACATGCATATATACCACTACTACTATGTCGCCACCACCCCATACGAGAAGCCCGACATCCACTGACCCGAATAACGTTATGTCAGATTGCATACTGGACAATAACAGTGGTCAACATCTCTATGACGTCGCGTGCGCATCATGACGTTCCAACGTCAATTGCAACGTCAACCGTTTCGCGAGAAAAACTTTCAAGAAAACCCATCTTCACCATCATCTTTCCATCACTTACCCATAATATATACCTATAGCCCCAAGCGTACATATATCACTATACATGCCATAGCATACTATATATACAGTACCTACACCATTTGGTGGATCTAGCTGCAAGAAGCCGTACTTTTGCTCCCCCAAAGTTGCTCCCCCAAAAGTCCGGTTCCTATGGGAATTTAACACTAGCTGCTCCCCCAAAAGTCCGGGTAATCAGGCACGATTCATACCTTATATACTACTTGGGCCGTTTCTTCCATGAGTCGTATCGTCCAGCATTCCTCGCAACTTTGGGTGTCAAGTGCTCCAAGTCATGTGTTCACTTATTTAGTAGTTCATAACCACAAATGACATGCCATACATTCACTTTATTCTGTTATTTAGTTTTCTAACCCATATTTATATTTATTGGTGTTTGACGTCACATACTTATGCACACAATGGCTAATCGTGACCGTGGCAGTTTTACGGGTAGAGGAAGCCGGAGTACCTCGAGAGAACCACCTAGCATCGATGAGCAACCGCCAGCTCCTCAAAATTCTCACTCTGTTCAAGCTCGGCTCAAGCAAGGCCACAGCGGTTGAAGACATGTGCACCATCGACGTCCACCACCAAATTTGAACTTTGTGCAATACCTGGAATATTCTCTAAAAATCTTTTTCAGATTCACCAGTCAGAATCCTCTCATATTTGGTATACACCATCTCTTGTAGGGGGGGGGGGGGGGGGGGGTGCAGATTCAAGTTTGTTCAAATGAATGTCGGTTTTTTCGGACCTTGGCTTATTCGAACCACCGGCTTTTTCGACCCCTCAATTATATATTTAAAATTATGACAAGAATTTAGGAAATTTCAACTATTTTATTTATTTACCATTCAAATCTCAGCGCGCCGAAGCTACACTTGAATGAATGAATGAAAAGTTCCAGCGTGCCGAAAGCGCACAGGGACGATGTGGGATTGAAATCCCTTGCGATCTGAATAACTTTATTTGCTTGAGAGTTGGAAGCGAGGGCCAATAATCTTATTTGGTTTGAGTTATACTTGATGAATGAAAAGTGTCAGCGCGCCGAAGGCGCACAGGGACGATGTGCGATTGAAATCCCTTGCGACTCGAATAACTTTATTTGCTTATAGTCCGGTCGACCTAGGGTTCAACCCGGAAAAAAAATTGCAACAATTTCCGCTTGCAAGCAATAACGCACTTTAGACCATTTTCCCGGCATGAGCACAAGTTGTTTTTGCACGAACTCTTTGATGTCATTTTGCAGGTGCACCTTACAAACTTCAGCAGACTGTCCGGTGCTGCCTCAATGTCAGTCATAATAGGAGTAAGCTCTGAAGCGCGTAGCTTCCAACCCCACTTCCTAGGCTCAAGATCGACCTCCCCCTAGATACATCCATGTCACTACCTGTAAATGGACACGAAGGCTGTGGAAATATGCCGCTCTCTCTGTCGGTGGGAGTTTCTGGGGTTCAATGGCAGTTTTGCACGATGAAAGCACTTCCATGAACCTAACATATCTCAGGTTGTTTAAACTATCTGCTTTACCTGAATACATCACAACAAAGAGCTTCATGCCCGCTGCACTAACTTCATCAGGAGATGAAACAACATTACTAAAAACCGAAGCTGCCTGTTGAATGTCTGAGGATTGGGCGATCTTCTTCATGAGAGAGGATTTACCGTGACCACATACTGCCGACATTGTGTCACAGCCGCCCCAGGCGTGATGGGACAGAATATTGGTCTTGATTAATATGCCGGCTTTTTTCACAAGGTCAGTAATTTTCCACGAATTCCCACCTTTGTGGGCATCTCGAGCACCAGACTTAAAATAAATCTGCCCCATATTTTCATTCCAATGATATATCAGAAGTACTAACACGTCTGTATCGTCACAAAAAACTACCACCTCCTTTCCAACAGACGCAAGCTCGATAGCACGCAAAACAATGGAGGTATCTGCGTCACCAGAACTGTTGTGGACTTCCTGTCCATCATCCATGAGAGCTTGACTGAATAGCTTTATAAATTGATGTTTATTCTTTTCATTCGAGAGGAAAGTTTGCTGATTTGAAGAGATTGCCATTGTATCAACAAAGTGAATATCTGAACATGTCTTCCCAGTTCAACGTCTATGCTCTTGATCTTTAGTACTAGGACCCTGCATGTATAGCCATCAAAAACCATGCAACATTCACCGTATTTTTGTCGGGCATGATCTACATATCTTGAGGCAAAATCTTTGTATGTTCCACATTTTGGCCATTTCATCCGATGAAGAAATGAACAGCCATCAACAACAATCAGTGCATCACTTGGGACCTGAGTAAGTTTTATACCTGTTGCTAAATCGTTTGCTAGATTTGCTTTTACGGGCTTTCGGAGTGCATTGTCCTTGAATAAGGATGTTGGTATAACAGTCAGCTCGTAACTGAAATAACTGGCGATATCTTCTTCCCTCTGAGCGATGGCAAGTTGTCGAGAGAAAAGAATGTTCGGATCTATCTGAAACCTGTGGTTGTCTATTTTGACACCTGGTCAGTGGCGTAGAAGCAGAAGTTTTGTCGGAAATTTTTTGGGACCATTTTTAGGCGAATTTATGCCTAATAACATTAAAATGCTGGCTTTGGGGATAAAAAAAAACATGCCATTTTGGGTAAATTTGGGGTAAAAAAGACCAATTTTCAGTACATTTGCAGTAAACAACAGATTCTTTCTGTTTGTTTGGATTTTTGTTGTTGTTACACTGTTGGAAAATTTTCGGTCTGTCGGAAAATTTTGGGCTTGCCCCTCCGCCAGCGTAAAGCTATCTATGCCACTGCACCTGGTTGCAATTCGTCTAACGTTTCAACCTGATCACTTCTCTTGATTGACGCATCGGGGATACAAAGATTATCAAGTTTCTTCTGCATAGCAGCACCAGCAAGTTCTGCCTGCTCACAGTTGATATTATCGATCGTTCCCGCTGTTAAACATGAGGATAAGGAATGCAAAGATGGCTCATTTGGATCGAATTGTTCATGTATGTTAAACCAATTCGTAATGCTCTCTAAATCCACAGAATCACGGTTGCACCTTGCTCTAAATCCACAGAATCACGGTTGCACCTTGCACGGCTTAATTCGGCATGTTGTTTGCTATCTTGGTAGGTATCCGTGAAGCGCGTCATTGCGTCATGAACCCCTGCACACTTGTGCATGCTGTATACCCACTGGATGCGAACAGATTCCGTGATACCCCTACCCCTGGTCATTCCACAACGACTTTTGAGTGATCGCATGAGGACCTGTTCAATAACAAGGTCACTGGAGAGACAAGCCCAAAATCTCTCACTTCTTCTAATAACATGTAGGCCATTTATGAAACAGTTGTACAAATGAGGGTGCTTGTCGGGTAGTTCCAGCATCATTTGAAGATAAAGGCGACAGCTTTTAGCATAATTAATATGCCCTGTTGCCGCTAATAAATTCAGCATATTTTGAGTTGCAAAGAGGTGCAGATTCCAATCCCCAGATCTCTCAGCTCGAATGAACATTTTGATAATTTGCACATACTCAAGATACTGCAACCAAGGTTCAGCAGTTAAAGATTTCTCGGCCAAATACGATCTATATTTGCAAAGCAATTCTTCCAACTTGACTAGCTCTTTGAATGTGTAAACACCCGGAAGAGGTATGCGCTTATTAAAGATACCCTCACATAAGTTCCTGACTGCCTCCATGTCTGCGTTTGTCATTGTCTCGTCGAATAAAAATTGCCCCCCCCCCCCCCAATCACCTTCAGTAGATTCAGCACTGTCTGATAAAGCTTGCGACTCTATTGGCACACAACTGAGCTTCAAATCGTCATTTGCTATAATCTCAACGGCTGTTGATCAAACGTTAAGCAAGGGGTTTCAATGCCTAACTTCAGTGCTTGTGTTTGTATGTATATCAGTGTAGAATATATACAACTCTCACCAGAAGGCGACAGATCAATGATAGGCAAGAAAAGGATTCCCGACTTCACTTTTGGTTCGGAATCACTGCATGAGAAAATCACTGCATCACTGCATGAGAAAATATGCTGCATGAACCCAGACCAATTCAGTCTTGGTGCGGTCGACGAATTCAGCAAACCACAATGCCAGAGCAAATCTGTGTTTAGCCTTGGTGGTAAAGTTATCGGCGAGGTTTGAAGCATCGGTTTGTATTTGGTTGCGGACAAGCCCTTTTCTGCAGGTTTCATGTATTGCACGACAGGAACACCTTTGTTCTACAACAACTTATCAACATCGATCCTTTGAATTCGATCGACAGCTCTTGATTTATAGACAAGAGACGAATAATCGCTTGGTGTAGACACAGCAATAATGCCCATGCCATGAAAAGTACCTTTGCCATCAAGAGTTGCCAGATTGTGGTCAACATTGTCTGCAACCCATTGGGTGAAGGTTCCCGGAAAATAATCTCTAAGCAAAACATCAAGACTTTCAGAATATATAACCGACTGTTTATACTTCTGCACCTCATCATAGCTAGCTGAGAATCCTAGCTTAAACAGTTCATCTATCAACCAACGGGGACCAAATACATGGTCCATCTCCACACCCACGCCTAACACAGTAGGGGTTATTACCGACCTAGGCCGTGCCGATTGGACAATTGAGTGACCGATGCTCACATGCTTGATGTCCGATGGTACTATGACATTCAGTAAACATTGCAAAAGCTTCGGAATCCATTTACTACCTTTGGAAACGTCTGATATATCCTTATTAGTCGGATATTTCTGCATGTCATATTCAAATTCCAGGATTTGTGCCTTTATAATTTTAGCAGCTGTGACAACAATGCGTTCGGATTCGTCTTCAATGGACTCTCTCCTCTCAGTGTACCACGAATCATTGACTAGATATTTGGCTACATTTTTTAAACAACCTACATTGTTTCGACCATGTGCACTGGCGAAAAAAATATATTCCCCGTAACGTTCCTCCAATTTCTGTTTGAAGCGTTTGGTAGAATAAACATCATTGTTACCAGCAAACTGTGTCATTTTATTTTGTTTCTTCTCAAGTGTGTACAACTCAGCGCCAGGCTGAGATTCCATCCATTCACAGGTGAGCCGTCGGTCTGACTGGGATCGCGATGTCTAACAAACAGCATGTAACAATTTGCATGGTATACTGCCTCGGCTGCGACAAGATCAATACAGCTAAGGAGATGATTTTGCGCATCTGCTGCCCACGAATCACCCCTATCAGCACAGCTATTTAAAAGGCTATCTCGCATAGGTAACGTTGTTTCGCTTCGAACTTGCACTCGTTGCGGGTGGAGGGAATCTACAGCAGGTTTTCCACAGAACAAGCAGTCAGACTGGAACTAAAAGGTGCTGAGCTTGATCGCATTTTTTTTTTGCTACCGGTGGGTCGTCACTTTTCTCAGTATTACCTCTTTTGGAGTTTGTGAAATCTCGCCGACACTTGGCGTGTACTAATACTTTTCCTACGGGGGTAATGTTTTGTTTATCATTTAGGTAGCTACAAAGATTTGAACGACCTAGCTTTTCACTGAACTCGATAAGTGTTTTCAAGCCTTTGGACGACACTTTAACAGATTTGTCGCCACTAAAGTCCCAACTGCAAATTACACAATTACCTTCGTTAAAACAATCTTGATCCATGACACACAAATGCGAAAATAAGTATACAGTGCAAATAAGTACCAAACTGCAGAACAAATGCCACCAGCGTCCGTTGTCACCGTTAGGTTTCAGCGGGAGGCAAAAAAAAAAAAAAATAAAAATAGTTCAACCAGATAATATGCAGTTTGGGGACAGTAAACTCGATGATATATTAAAAATGACAAGCAATGATGAAGTTTGAAAGGTAGGTATCATAAACGGAGCATAGACTAAAATGAACTGATCACAGGACAAGACTACGTGCTACTGCAAAGTTCTTATTGCCACACGCGTTCTTGTAACGCCCCAAAACAACGCTCTTTATTACACAAAAACAACGCTCTTTATTAATTGTGTAATCTACAGGTAGTACTAGCATAATACAATTATATTATATTATGTTTTGGACGCCTTGACATGCCGCGGACCACATTTGACGAGTATATTATTGCTAAAATAAGACTAAAGAAAACTGACGCAACATATCGATTTCCCAATCCTATAGAAATTCGTACAAAGTACCAGCCCTTTTTGAAACCTCCATAAAAAATTTCTCCAAAGCGGATTTCGGAGGATTTGGGATATGTTGTTGGGCGAATTCTCCTCTTTCCAACGATACCACATTTAGCTTGTTACAATTTTTTCCGGGTAGGTGCCCTTTTTCGCCTAGATCGACCGGACTATTATAAATTAATCCACGAGAGTCGGAAGCGAGAGCCAATCATCTTATTTGGTTTGAGTGTGCGCACTGGTAGTTGGAAAGATGACTAGGAATTTTGCATAACTACAAGAATTCTGCTCTGTGTTTGCGCAGAGACGTTGGAATATTTGTGGTAAAACTGAAACCGCAGTGTAATCGTTGTTTTAGGAAAAAGAAACCCAAACAGTCGCGGGTTTGGGAGCAGCCCCGGAATATTATCCATAACGGTTACAAAAAGGAAAAACCCACCAATATGTTTTTTTTAAAGCTGGGAGTCACCCATCAGCCTATAAGGGAGACTGGATGCTGAATCTTGGCCATCTGGTCTGCCGACAGAGGGAACAGATAACGGCCTGATAGGAGGAGGAAAACCCCACACACAAACATAACATACACACACACTCACAGACCAAAAGCCCTTAAAAGGGCTGTTAATTTTGATTCACTTATTTATGACTTATTTTGTATTTCTTTTCAGCTCTTCCATTAATTCACCATCTTGGAACCTGTTGAGGGTTTTGTTCTGTAGGTCTTTTAATCACGTTTCAATCGCGCTTCTGCAGAGCTGTCAGGCATTCCTCGCAGACTCAATGGGTATAGTGGACCTGAGATGGGAGAGTTCAGCCTGGGATTCAATGCGTTGGAAAACTCCGATTTTGACATCACAAGAAAAGAAAGATCTATGGAGATGGAAGAAAATGAAGAGTAATTATTGTTTTTTTTATACTACACGTTGGGAGCTGCCTATTTTTTTCTAGGAAAAATTTCTATCTTTTTTTCTTGGTTAATTGTCATTATTGTCCTTTCAGTGCATATGGAAACATTGGCAAATACTTAGAAAATGCAAATTACCTTAGTTATATATTATTTATGTGTCTTTAAAACAGTTGACTTTATTGTTTAGTTTAGCACCTGACATCGCATCTACTACTACCCTGCGAGTTAAAACTGGAAAATAATTAGAAAATGCAAATTACTTTTTTTCACTTCTATGTCTTTTCTTTTTAAATCTGTTGAAGACGAGACGACTGTTCACGGCGACCTGAATGACATCGAAACGCAAATTACATTCCAAGTGGTGGAAAATGAGTCTAAAATGATTGTCACAATGATTAATATGTAATTGAGTGGGCGAAAAAGCCGGAGGTCCGAAAATTATTTTATGTTTTTGTTACTGTTAGCTTTTCATAACTGAATATTTAAAACCTGGATTTTATTGGAGATGGAAGAAAATGAAGAGTAAGTATTGTTTTTTTTTATACTACACGTTGGGAGCTGCCTATTTTATTTTTCTTTGAAAAATTTCTATCTTTTTTTCTTGGTTAATATAACAATAACATGATTTTTAAGGGCGTTATGGTTCATTAGCGGCCCAACAGAAATGATTAACAGCCAGAGGTCCAATCAGCAGCCAGAGACGTAGTCGAGGGCTGCTAATGGGACAGAGGGCTGTTAATCATTTCTGGAGGGACGCTAATATAACAATAACATGATTTTGGAGGGCATTATGGTTCATATTAGCGGCCCTGCAGCAATGATGAACAGCCCGAGGGTTTATTAAAGGCCCGAGACGAAGTCGAGGGCCGTTAATAAGCCCAAGGGCTGTTCATCATTGCTGCAGGGCCGCTAATGAATCATGATGCCTGACAACAATCATGTTATTACTATTATTACCACTCCCTGTTACAGCTAACCGCACGAGGGAATTGCTGGAAGAAATAATCACTAAAGTCGGTTCGATATTTCTGTTTCGATCGTGCGTTCGACTTCAGTTCAGAAATACAGAGACGTCATCCGAATGGGAGTAATTCATGACCATGGAATCTAAAAAGAGCCTGGCCGCTAATGGCTATTTATACCATTATCGCCCGCGGCCCGTCTCCGTCGAATGACGTCACTGAAATTATGGAGTTTTAACGGCCCTCCAAAATCATGTTAATCGACTAGTAACTAATAGATTGAGTGGTAATAATATAACAATAACATGATTTTGGAGGGCATTATGGTTCATTAGCGGCCCTGCAGCAATGATGAACAGCCCGAGTGTTTATTAAAGGCCCGAGACGAAGTCGAGGGCCGTTCATAAGTCCAAGGGCTGTTCATCATTGCTGCAGGGCCGCTAATGAATCATGATGCCTAACAACAATCATGTTATTACTATTATTACCACTCCCTGTTACAGCTAACCGCACGAGGGAATTGCTGGAAGAAATAATCCCTAAAGTCGGTTCGATATTTCTGTTTCGATCGTGCGTTCGACTTCAGTTCAGAAATACAAAGGGTCATCATCCGAACGGGAGTAATTCATTAGACCATGGAATCTAAAAATAGCCGGACCGCGGGCCGCTAATGGCTATTTATACCACTATCGCCCGCGGCCCGGCTCCGTCGAATGAGGTTTTAACGGGCCTCCAAACTTATGTTAATCGACTGTTAACTTACAGATTGAGTGGTAATAATTGTCACTATTTTCCCTTCAGTGCATATGGAAACATTGAAAAATAATTCGAAAATTCAAATTACCTTAGTTATAAATTTTAACTTAGAACAATATGAGGAAATTTCTTTAAAAGTCTTCTTCAGATCCACCAGTCAGAACCCTTTAACATTTGGTATACATCATACATCATCTCTGGAGGGGGAGGGGGGGGGGGGGTGTGGTCAGATTCAAGTTTGTTCAAATCTCGTCCCTGAGCTGAAAATTTTGTATTTGGTTTGGACTTGGAAATTTTGGACCAAAATTCGAAAAAATTTTTTTACATTTTTTATGCGTTTTGTTCAATTCTAAAATTTTGGGTCCGGTTCTGACGGACATTTTGGACCAAAATGTGGAAAAATGTTTTTGTTTTTTTATACTTTTTGTTCAATTTTGAGACGAAAAACAAAATATTTAGCCTGAAAATTTTGGGTCAGATTCAGACTCAGAAATTTTGGTCCAAAATTCGTTAATTTTTGGGGGGATTTTTTATGCGTTTTGTTCAATTTTGAGACAATTTTTTTTATTGGTTTGTAGCCTGAAAATTTTGGGTCTGGTTCTAACTGAAATTTTTGGACCAAAATTCAGAATTTTTTTTTCTCGATTCTGTTCAAAATCGAGTTCCTAGATGAATTAGAGTGGTTTATGCGTAAATGGTTTTTACCCTATGTCCTCCCCCCCCTCCTTATCGGGTGGGGGGGATCAGTTAGATGTAACAGAATGTTTAGCTGCAAAATATATTTTGAAAGATTTAGAGAGATTTTATCCCTCTGACCACCAACCCCACTCCCCACCCCCAGAAAGGGGGGGGGGGGGGCAATTAAGTGGAGGAAAAAAAATTGCTACACAATGTGTTTTGAAGGAATTAGAGTGAATTTATGTAAAAAAAAAGGACCCCTGTAATAATTTCATGACTTCATTTCTCTGAAGTGTTGATGAAGCATGGTCAGCTGAATGTGATCCAAAATACTTCTTTGAACAACTTGTCAGGTGGGCAATTAAGGTCCGTTGGGGCCTCATATTTAGTTACATTTACTACCCACGTCCCGTCAATAACACTGTTAAATACAATCAAAATGTAAAACAATAGGCAGTAACAACCATTGGGTGGGGGTGGTCGTTCACTAGATATAAAAAGGCAAACAGCTTAACAGACAGATCACACACGGACATGACATCAGTGACCAAAATAAAAAGTAGACATCATGACGACAATTCTGTGGTGAATAATAATAACCAGGCTGTTCATAATTACATATATCTATCATGAATAAAGATCTGTGTTTAGGAAATGCAGTGCTTTACCTTAATGTTTTCGAAACTGGACGTAAATTCCCCAAAAGTTATAAAATTAGGATACATCAACAAATTTCTTAACCCTTTACCTAACACGAAAAGCAGCCGACACTTGCAAATAAAATTCTTTAAAAACAATTTTTTTTTTATTTTTTGCGTCAAAACCATAGCTTATGACCCCTCATTGGAACGAACTCATTCCAATGAGAGGTCATAAGCTATGGTTTTGAGACAAAAAATGAAAAAAATAATGAAAATTGAATGGTGATTTTTGTGAATTGCGCTGACCGTTTTTGGACATTTCGTTGGGAAAAGGGTTAAAATGTTCACTTATTTCCTTCCAGTTGTGTGGAAATATCACTTGATGAATTTTAACTATCACTAACAATTGCACACAAACCAGAAATAATAAAAGCCTTTTTGAAAAGTGTTGTATTTAGAACTCAAACACGAATAATGAACGTTCAGGTTCAAGAGATGACACTGACAACAAAAGGCACTAAAGGTTTCGCTCCACAATTTTCCTGGTATTTCCAAAAATGACATGCCATGCTCTCACCTCAATTGCAAATATTCTGTAACTTAGTTGTCTAACACATAACATGTATTACATTTCTCAAATCCACAAAAAAACATATAACACTATCTGGCTAAATAGAAATAAACAATCTGAATGTGGGTGAAATAATTTATTGTCAAAGGCAAGACTTCAACCTGCAAAATAGCAAAAAGAAATGTCATTACGTCATTTTCTGCCACCCAGCCGCCTTGAAAGCAGAATTTTCCCACTATCCCCACTCTCCTTAATCTGGGCATATAAACCCGTTTCTAAAATGTGAAAAAAAAATTCTCCGTTTCTATCTCATTTTTTAGTTACATGCTTGGTAACAAATCTATGTAAAAATGACATTTAAAAAAATAGCCAATGTTTTCAAAGCTACCGTTTCCCATAATTTATCTGGTAATTTACCCCAATGCATCAGACTTCAACTTGGGGACCAAAACTTCAAATTCTCTTGTCTACCAAATAGTCTAATGTAATCATATATCTGATACTTAAAATATATCTCCAATTTACATGGTATTAGTTTCAAAGTATGCCCTATTTTTAGAATTTACCGCTGTGCAATAGTGCCAAACTATAGAGCGGAACCTTTATATAGCTACTAAAGGGTGTCATTCTATTAGGTAGATTAGGTTTGGGGCACAATGGAACTCTGCACCCAGATCCAGACGTGGCATTTTTGGAGGACACCACAGCTTTTTAAGTTAACGGAAACCAAATAAAAAGTTACGGATGGATGAAGGACCGACAGACAGACATGGTGTTGACATGGGGTGGGTTGGTGGTGCAGGATTCCTGCATAAAAACATTTTAGTCAGATTCATTGTATCACTAAGCCTTCCTTCCAAACAAACAACAGCCTAAAATTAAATAACCCTTTACCTAACGTAACGGCCAAACCGGCCAGCGCTATTCACAAATGAAAGTGTCAATGACACTGTAGCTCAACTTGACAAAATTGAACGAATTACACCCAAACCGTCCTCTGGCCAAACCGTCCTCTGCAATTTGACCCAAACCGTCCGCTACATTTTGACCCAAACCGTCCGCTAATACACCCAAACCGTCCTCCAGTGAAAATAAGTAAAAAATGAAAAAAATTGAATGTTTCTATAATTTTTTTACATGTTCAATAAACTTTGAAATAATTATTGAAGAACATGTTTTTTAGTTTACATTTGATTATATTTTAGTAGAAGTTCTTTGATTTTTTATTGTGAAAACACAAGTTGAGTTCAGTTAATCAATGGTCACTCACTGTTTGTTACTTTAATTATTACTAATTATAGTAATTACAAAGATTGTACCGGTGTTGTTGTTTTTAGGCAATGCCTTCTTCTGGCCTTAGACAATAACTGATAACTGAACAGTGAAATGGCAACTAACTCCACCATAATAATAATAACACTTCGGCCGGCCGCTGATTTGTCGCGGTTCTCGTATGAGAAGGCCTTGGTTACCCAAGTTCTACCAACTGTCTCCCTATTCCCGCGCTTCTTCTCTCCTCCCAACACTCGGAGACGAACTGCTTGATGACATCGGTTGCCCCATTCTTCCCAATCTCTCCGATTCAAACAAGCATATCAGGTTTCAAAGCAATCAAATCATAAATGTGCCCTGTAGGGTGTGCCAAAGGGAAATATTGTGGTCTGACTAAACTGAGTTCTAAAAACGTTGGCCGCGGCCACATTTTTTGACGGAAATTGAAGAAAATCGATAGCTCCCATCTAGAGGTCACCCCAAACAAGCATGCCAAGTTTTAAAGCAATCCGATCATAAATGTACCCTGTAGGGTGTGCCAAAGGGAAATATTGAGTCTTCTGACTAAACTAAGTTCTAAGAACGTTGGCCGTGGCAACATTTTTTGACAAAAATTGAAGAAAATCGATAGCTCCCATCTAGAGGTCTCCCCAAACAAGCATACCAGGTTTCAAAGCAATCTGATCATAAATGTGCCCTGTAGGGTGTGCCAAAGGGAAATATTGAGGTCTGACTAAACTAAGTTCTACGAACATTGGCCGTGGCAACATTTTTGCCGGAAATTGAAGAAAATCGATAGCTCCCATCTAGAGGTCACCCTAAATAAGCATACCAGGTTTCAAAGCAATCAAATCATAAATGTAACCTGTAGGGTGTGCCAAAGGGAAATATTGTGGTTTGACTAAACTAAGTTCTAAGAACATTGGCCGCGGCAACATTTTTTGAAGGAAATTGAAGAAAATCGATAGCTCCCATCTAGAGGTCACCCCAAACAAGCATACCAAGTTTCAAAGTAATCTGATCATAAATGCGACGTACGTACGCCGACGGATGAGAAGTGATGGCAATAGCTCAGCTTGACTTTGTCAAGTTGAGCTAAAAATCGCCAATTAATTTTCATTATTTATTTTTTGTCTCAAAAACATAGTTTATGATCCCTCTTTGGAACAAGCTCGTTCCAAAGAGGGGTCATAACCTATGTTTTTGAGACAAAAAATGAAAAAAATTAGTTATTCAAGAATTTTGTTTGCAAGTGTCATCTGCTTTTCATGTCAGGTAAAGGGTTAAAGTTTTGATTATCAAGCCAAGCACAATGGGAAGATGAAACAAGCAAGGAAATCATGAAAAGATATTCAACAAGAGCAATGCTAATGCGTGTGCTAATGTCCCCGAAGGTAGCCAAGTCGTACTCACATGTGGATAATCAGACAACAGCTTCACTGCTGCTACATTGCAGAACAACAGTAAGGAATGGCAAAGTGCCAATAAAATTATTATTACTTATATTTTGTTAATATGTTTTGTAACAACAGACAACAGCTTCACTGCTCCTACATTGCAGAACAGCACTAAGGAGTCAGTAAATAGAGAAGTTATAAAAATAATTGCAGATGACTTGAATGGTGCCATATTGAATAATAACTGAAAGAGGCAAAATAGGAATAGTACATACCTTTGTTAAAAATTCTCAAACCAGTGAAAAAGTAGAACTGGTCTTGCATCTTTTCCAAGTGAAAAAGGGGGCATAACTGCATCAAAAATTGCCGAGTCAAACCTCAAATTGAAACCGACCTGTGCTTTGACATGAGTAATCAGCATATAAAATTTGAAACTCATCGGTTCAGCCAAACAATTTTAATTGGTAGGAAACCAAAAAATTACCAATTTTCAAAGTAAATAAGGGACATAACTCCTGTAAGATTTGTCGGACAAAACCCTAGGCACAAGGGCATCTGTTCCCCCAAGCTGCCCTATCACCATACCAAAGAACATTAAAATCCGACAACTGATGTTCGAGTTATAATACAAAATGTTCGTACGGACGGACAGAAAAAGTAAATTTATTTATTTATTGATGATTAAGGTCACATATTTATGCACAATGGCTAATCATGACCGTGACAGTTTTACGGGTGGAGGAAGCCGGAGTACCCGGAGAGAACCACCGAGCAACGACGAGCAGCTGCCAGCTCCCCAACATCGTAACTCCGCACTGCAGCACAGGCAGGGTTAGATTGGTTGAAGACATGCGTACCATCGACGTGCAGTACGCCTTAGTACACGGCGTCATCGTGCCCCCACGCGGGCAATGGAGATGAAGTGTCTTGCCCAAGGACACAACGCGGTTGCCGCAGGTGGGATTTGAACCGAGGACCTCTCGGCTTGCAGCCTGCACCTCTACCTACTGAGCCACCGCGCTCCCAAAAAGTAAATAAGGGACATAACTCCTGTAAGATTTGTTAGACGAAACCCTAGGTACAAGGGCATCCGTTCCCCCAAGCTGCCCTATCACCATACCAAAGAACATTAAAATCCGACAACTGATGTTCGAGTTATAATACAAAATGTTCGTACGGACGGATGGAAAAAGTAAATAAGGTACATAACTCCTGTAAGATTTATCGGACGCCAAAAAATCATCAATTTTCAAAGTATATAAGGGGCATAACTCCTGTAAGATTTGTCGGACGAAACCCTAGGTACAAGTGCATCCGTTCCCCCAAGCTGCCCTATCACCATACCAAAGAACATTAAAATCCGACAACTGATGTTCGAGTTATAATACAAAATGTTCGTACGGACTGACGGAAAAAGTAAATAAGGGACATAACTCTTGTAAGATTTGTCGGACGAAACCCTAGGTACAAGGGCATCCGTTCCCCCAAGCTGCCCTATCACCATACCAAAGAACATTAAAATCCGACAACTGATGTTCAAGTTATAATAGAAAATGTTCGTACGGACGGATGGAGACCTCCACTATATACCACTCTAAAAAATTTTTCGGGGGCATAACAAGAATTGCCATTTCCAGAGTTATCAAAATGGGAATCACATTTTTCTGTGGAATTGGGTGGGGCGGCTACTTTTAACTGCCCAGAAGCAGATTTATTTTTAGATCATAAACAAAGAAATACTACCCTGGTTATGATCTCTTTTTACAACATAAAATATCTCCACCACAAGATAAATATCCCCACCCCAGCTGGGTGTGGCAACTTTTATTTAGCCCTTTACCTGATACGAAAGGCAAACACTCGCAAATAAAATTCTTGCATAACTAATTTTCATTTTTTGTGTCAAAAACATAGCTTATGATCCCTCATTGGCGGGGTCATAAGTCTTGTTTCTGAGACAAAAAAAAAAGATGAAAAAAATAATGAAAATTCAATAGTGATTTTTGTGAATAATGCAAGCCGGATTTGTTCGATATGTTGGGTAAATGGTTAACAACCTTGGAATGGTATCCCTCAAAGATAATTTGTGACATGTTTGGTTGCCTTTGCACCAGTGATTCTGAAGAAAACTGCCTGCAAAATCTAATTAATAAATATAGCATGGCTTTGAGTTGACTATGCCAAAATAGTGGTCCTCGAGGAGAGGATAGTCCCGACGCGTAGTGGAGGGACTATTCTCTCCTCGAGGACTACGATTTTGGCATTGTCAATGAAAAGTCATGCTATATTTATTATATTAGATGTGTGTGTGTGTGTGTGTGTGTGTGTGTGTGTGTGGGGTGGGGGGGGGGGGGTTCTTCATCGGTCATATATGCAAGATAATATTCTTATTCACAGCCAAAGAGAAAAGAAAATGATTCAGGGTTTAAACAGGTAAACTAAGCTAATTCTGCCACTCATAGTTCTGGGATAGAGAGGTAGTGAACCAAAACCCCAAGAAACACAATACCATTATTCCATTAACCCCCTCCCCGCCCCCAACACTACTACAAACATCACTTTTGATACACATATTTTTATTTCT
The DNA here is from genome assembly GCA_031216915.1 of Pictodentalium vernedei. Taxonomy (NCBI): domain Eukaryota; kingdom Metazoa; phylum Mollusca; class Scaphopoda; order Dentaliida; family Dentaliidae; genus Pictodentalium; species Pictodentalium vernedei. Next base: position 94,347,946 of record CM062290.1, on the reverse strand, counting down.
CCAAACTAAATGTAATAATGAATAGGTCTTGTAAAGTATTTACGCTTCAATGGAATTTTCTAAGCGAATTCGAATGTTACTCTTTATAACCGTGCACTATTACCGTGCACTATTCTTTTTTCAAAAATGATAGTAGGTCTGTGCGATTTCGCTGACGAACTATCGGAAAATAGGGTGTTTCTGTTCAACCAATCAGCACGCAGGAAAGTCACATGACATCTAATATTGGACAATAGGCACCAAGTAATGGCAATAGCTCACACCCACTATCAGATGGGTGGGGTGAATATAATTGTCAGGCTAAGACTTAATTATATCTTCTTGTATCACAGGAATGGGACAATGGCTGATCCCTCAACAAGTCTCATATCTTCAATGAGTTAGGTCCCGCAAAATAGAACTTCTGTTTCTCAGGCCATTTTTTATAAAATTGCATGTGGGCAGGCGTTTTTTTATTTTATTTTTTACTAGCAGGTTACCCAACATTGCACGGGAAAATGTAGGGGTCATGTGAAAAGTACTCCCCACCCACCCCCCCCCCCCCCCCAAAAAAAAAATAGGGGCCGCATATTTTTCGACCCAGCCCGCCCTATGGGTGGCACACTCGACCCCACCCTGCCTTCGATCCCGTCACTTTTTAAACCCCCATCATTTGATTCCTGGTAAAAAGTTACCCCTAGTAGACCCCTTTGAGGACCTATATCGGTGAAATACATCAATTTTGCCCCTCCCAACCCCCCGCCACTTTTTTAAACACCACCATTAGATTCCTGATAAAAAGTTACCCCAAGTAGACCCCTTTGAAGACCTATATCGGAGAAAAAAAATTTGGTCATAACTTTTGGTGCCCCTCCCTGCCCCCACCCCCATCCCGCACACTTTTTTAAACCTGACGAGGACCTATGCCATAAAAAAGTACCCCTAGTAGACCCATTTTGGGCACTCTGGATGGCCCCATATTCATTTCTATAGCAGACAGACAGACATTCTAAAATATAGTATAGAAAAGATAATTAAGTCTTTGCCATCAAAACTTCATATTCCTGGTTTTTTTATGTTTTAGGCCTCATAATCAACAGAATAGCATGGGTGGTGTTGTATTTCATCCCTGGAGTGCAAGAAGGCTTTGCAATGCTAAAGCACTGCAAAGCCTTCTTGCACTTAAGGGCCAAATTTATCCATTTTATTAACTTGGGTAAAATATTTGTACTTTTTCAAGTTTGCATTGGTTATAAAAAGAGAGCATGCAGCAGCCTAATGTACCATGCCAGAGGGCATGAGAAACAGATTTTTAACTAGGGAAAGATTTACTGAATAAAATCAACATCATTTGTGTAAATAAAAAGATTGATGTCTCTTTTAATTCCCAAACACTGAATCATCCAAAAATATAAAGTAAGAAAAATCCATTTTTCACAATAAATTCCCTCCAACAGATTTCACACAAAAACAATTACGCAAAGATTTAATAGACAATAAACGTAATGAAAAAATAAAAAAAAACAGGAGTATCTTAAAACAAACAGGATTCCTGTAGTATTCTGAAGACCAAATTCTATAAATTTTCAGTCTGAAAAATTATGTACCTTTTTCTTGTATCAAAGTATTGGTGCATTCAGTTCTCTACATTTAACAAGCTATTAATTGAAAACAGAATGTTTACATTCAAATTTAAAAAATTTCCATAATCGATCCAGCTGAAATATTCCATTACTTCCATGAATCCCACACCCTATGTAATATGGAACCAATTGCAACTAACCCTGTGCATTTTTACAGCCTAAGTCCGTACAGTAACACAAAGTAAAAGTCCAAAGAAAGGGACTCCATATTTATCAATAATTAAAAGAAGTAACCGCTCTTTCCGTTCCTCCAAACAAGGAACGGAAATAGCGATTACTTCTTTTAATTCTTGATAAGTCACTACATATTCTCATGTAGTGTGTGATATGGCAGCCTATCAATTAATTCTGTGCCATGCCTATTGTTATCAGTCAGTGTAATTATTTGTTTATTTTGGGTTTAATGACACTTTTGACAGCCAGGGTCACCTTGTGTCAGACTGTTTTATGGCTAATCATGACCACAACAGTTTGACGGGTGGAGGAAGCCGGAGTACCCGGAGAAAACCACTCAGCAACTGTCAGCTCCACAACATACTTACTCCACACAAGCAGGGTTAGCATCGGTTGAAGACAGGTGCACCAGCGACGTGCAGTATGCCTTAAAACACAATGTCACCATGCCCCCACGTGGGCAATAGTGGTGAAGTGTCTTGCCCAAGGACACAACATGGTTGCCGCAGGTGGAATTTGAACTGAGGACCTCTCGACTTGCAGCCTGCACCTCTACCTTTACTGAGCCACCATTGGTTGAAGACAAGTGCACCATCGACGTGCAGTACACATTAGTACACAATGCCACCATGCCCCGACATGGGCAATTGGGATTAAGTGTCTTGCCCAAGGACACAATGTGGTAGCTGCAGGTGGGATTCGAACCGAGGACCTCTCGGCTTGCAGCCTGCATCTCTACCTACTGAGTCACCAGGCACCCATCAGTCAGTGTAAGTCAGCTTACCAACTAACTCTGTGCAATGCACAGTGTTAGTCACTCTTTTCTAAGGTTACAAATAAAAACATCTCTTTTATGAAACTAAAACTAAGCATGCACAGCCTTAGGGAGTGTATATTCTTATGTAGCGTGCGATATGGCAGTTTATTTATTGGTGTTTTAGGTCATATACTTATGCACAATGGCTAATCATGACCGTGACAGTTTTTTGGGTGGACGAAGTACCCTGAGAGAACCACCGAGCAACGACAAGCAACTGCCAGCTCCCCAACATCGTACCTCTGCACTGCAGCACAGGCAGGGTTAGATTGGTTGAAGACATGCCTACCATCGACGTGCAGTACGCCTTAGTACACGGCGTCATCGTGCCCCCATGTGGACAATCAGGGTTAAGTGCCCTGCTCAAGGACACAACACGGGAGTCCGAATTTATCACTCAGATAGTCACCAATCCAATGATCAACCAGGCTCGACGTTGCTTAACTTTGGATATGGCAGTTACCTTTTTTTTTAGAACCAGAAAGTGTCACTAAACTTGTGCATTGCACATGGTTAGTCACTTACTGGTTATAATTTTTTTTATATTATTAACTGAGAAACTGACCCTGTGCGCAGTACAGCCTTAATCTTCCCCATATTTACTCTTTACCCAACGTAATGGCCAAAACCAGCCACTCCTCTTCTCAAACTTAGTTTATGACCCCTCGTTGGAATGGATTGTTTTTTTTAATGAATTCCAAAAATGAAAACATTCTATTTTCAATTAAGAACGTGTTGTAATTGCAAGTTACAGTACCTAATAGATGTTGTTTTTATTCAAAATAACAATTTTTTTTTACTTTTTTCTTCCAAATTATATAAGTGTGTTCCAGTGAGGGTTCATAACCAACAATTCGGAAGCAAAAAATGTAAATGACAAATTGTGTGCCCAAAATTTGACAAATTTGCTAACAATACTGAGGGAATCTCAAAATACAAAGACTTCAGTGTGAAAAATAATACTGGCCTTAGGCCTATTGAAAAAATTGTGGTTTTTCAGGCAATTTCCTCAGTTTTATGATGGATGCAGGCTCTTCTGGGTTATTTTTTTGTTTATCCTCCAAGCCTGAAAATAAGCAATCTGTCATATGCAGAATGAGGTCCCAGGAGGGTGAATTTTCTGCTGCTATCCCAACCAGTCGGCCAGTTTACCCTGAGGGTACCTTTTTCTGTTCAAACCTGAGACTTTGATTCAAACTTAGAGGTTCACAGAGGGTAAATTTAGTGATGCTACCCTGCACTGCAGGGTAGCATCACTAAATTCACCCTCTAGGGACCTCATTTTGCAGTTGACCGTCTGCTTATTTTCTGGCTTGTTATGCTCACAACTCTCTTGAAAAGAATCTTAATTATTAATTCAGCTGCTTAACTCTTTACTCAAAGCACTTGACATCAAATTTATTTTTTTTAATTATTGCTTTTTAACATTTTAAAAATGTTGGGCTTGTTCCAATAAGGGGTCACAGGATATGGTTTTGTTGAAATTTTCTGAAAAATATCTTCTTTTCAACTGTTTAATTTGTAAATTACGCAGGCAGATGTGGCCAATTCATTAGGTAAAGTTTTAATCTATACGGTGAAGAAAGCCAATATTTTCAGCAGTGAATATTTCTCATACTACAGTTGCAAATTTAACCAACGGCTAATAATGACCACGACAGTTTTACAGGAGGAGAAAGCTGAAGTACCTGAAGAGAACCACCGAGCAAAGGCGAGCAACTGTCAGCTCCCCAAAATACTAACTCCACACAGGAAAGGTTAGCATTGGTTGAAGACAAGTACACCTCTGTCAGGCAGTACACCTCAAAACACAACGCCACTGTGCCCCCACTTGGGCAATGGGGGTGAAGTGTCTTTCCCAAGGACACAACGCGGTTGCTGCAGGTGGGGTTCGAACCGAGTACCTCTTGGATTACAGCCTGCATCTCTACCAACTGAGCTACCTCGTCCCCAGTCTGTAACTCATTCATGCTGCACTTGCCTTCAACCAATGTTTACTCTGCTTGTACAGAGTTGGTATGTTGATGAGTCTGACATTACTCACTGTTTCTCAATGGTTCTGACACAAGGTGACTCTAGCTGTCGAATGTGTTGTTAAACCCCAATAAATAAATAAATGCCAGACTGTAACTACAATAGAATTGAAACCAGTGCCGGAAAATATCCCCACCCCATAATTAAAACCAGTGCCGGACAGTATCCCCCTCCTCCCACCCCAGAAAAAAGTTCTGTGTTGCTTTTGTGTCAATACTGAATACATAACCAATACTTGGATAAATAACCCCCAGAAATAAAATTAACCCATTTTGAACCTCAAATGTCAATACTGACCACCTCTGTTAATGACACTGTAGCTCAACTTGTCAAGACATGTACATGTACATGTATAGTATGTGACACAGCAATGACAAACATCTAGGTAATGACCTGATAACAAAGGTACATATAAAGTACATAAATACTGACCGTAGCCTGTAACAAATGTATAGGTAAAGTATTGTAAAGGTGGGTGACAGTCAGATGCTAAACTAGAAAAGAAATCTTTGAGTCCCAGAGTGGGTCTGACTGAACCCCAAAATATTTGTTCTCACAGCACAGTGATAACAAAGGCACCCCAAAACACACTCATTCCTGTCCTAGGGTGAAAACAAAGGTACCCAAGAAGTTTCGTGAAGATCATAAATATGAGCTGTATAGAAGTTGTGACAAAAAACTGATTGGACCTAATTTCGGTACAAAATGGCCACTGGCAGCCATCTTGAATTTTGGACCGCACTCAGAAACACTCGTTCTCATCCCAAGGTGATAACAAAGGTACCCAAGAAGTATCGTGAAGATCGGTTGATAAATACAGCCTCTAGCCCGAGCCATACTGACATGTGCACTTACAGTGTATAAGTAGCACTGAATAAATCAAAGTTCATCTAATTTGCATAATTTCTGCACGAGATAAAAACCCGTACTATATGTGATGTATTCCATGTTACTAAACATTCATACAAAAATTTATTCAAATCAGAACTTTCATACAGAAGTTCTGTACTAAAGACTGATTGCACTAATTTTGGTACAAAATGGCTGCTGGTGGCCATCTGGAATTTTGGACCACACCCAAAAGCACTCATTCTCATTCCACGGTGATAACAAAGGTACTCAAGAAGTTTTGTAAAGATCGGTTAATAAATACGGCCTCTAGCCTGAGCCGTATTGAAGTTGCGTACAAAAAACTGATTAGACCTAATTTCGGTACAAAATGGCCACTGGCAGTATCTTGAATTTCGGACCGCACCCAGAAACACTCGTTCTCGTCCCAAGGTGATAACAAAGGTACCCAAGATGTTTCATGAAGATCGGTTGATAAATACAGCCTCTAGCCCGAGCCGTATTGACATGTGTACTTACTGTGTGTAAGTAGCACTGAAAAAATCAAAGTTCATCTAATTTGCATAATTTCTGCACGAGAAAAAACCCCGTATTATATGTGATGTATCCCATGGTACTAAATATTCACACAAAAAATTATTCAAATCAGAGCTTTCATGTGGAAGTTCTGCGCAAAAATCTGATTGCCTCTAATTTTGAACAAAATGGCTGCCAGCGGCCATCTTGAATTTCGGACCGCACCCCAAAACATTCGTTCTCGTCCCACGGTGATACCAAAGGTACCCAAGAAGTTTCGTAAAGATCGGTTCATAAATGCGGCCTCTAGCCCGAGCCGTACTGGCATTTGCAGTGACAGTGCTGAAAGTAACACTAGATACATCAAAGTTAGTCTAATTTGCATAATATACGCAGCAGAAAAAAACCCCATATTATATGTGATGTATCCCATGGTACTAAACATTCACACAAAAAATTATTCAAATCGGCGCTTTCATATGGAAGTTCTGTGCAAAAAACAGATTTCTGCATCGTCGGTACAAAATGGTGGCTGCCTGCCATCTTGAATTTCGGACCGAACTCAAAAACGTCGTTCTCGTCCCACGGTCATAACAAAGGTACCCAAGAAGTTTCGTAAGGATCGGTTCATAAACACGGCCTCTAGCCCGAGCCGTATTGAATTGTTGATGGACAGACGGCCAGACAGACAGGCAGACAGATGGACGACGGACGACTGGCCATGGCATAAGCTCAAATTTGGCTTCGCCAAAGTTGAGCTAAAAATTAATTTTATCACAAAATCACCATCAAATAGCTCATTACAGAAAACATTATTCATATCACGTCAAATATGGGAATGATGTCAGAAGTCAACACTGACGTTGTAATGTTGTTACTAACAACTTGTTAGTTGGTTTAGGAACTAAAATTTAATTAATCTTCTCTTAATTGTTATTAACTCATTGAGCTTCTTCCAATGAGGGGGACATAAATTATATTTTTGAGGCAAAAATAATAAAAAAAAAAATATACTAAAATTTTGATGTCGGTGTTTATGAACAGTGCTGGCCAGCCTTAGTCATTAAGTTTGATAAAAGTTTACATTGCACATTATGTGATAAAAGGAATCTCAAATTTATAGGAATTGACATGAATTTCTTAACCCTCTTCAATAAAATCGATCTGAGAATCGGTAAAACTTAGCTAAGATCAATTTCTGTGAACTTGGTACAGACATTTCATATGAAATCATGACTAATGAGGGATCCTCTACTTAAACTTCAAAGTAACGTTATTTAAAATCACAACTTAACCTTATATTAATCAGAATCATTATAAGATTTTTCATGGCTCCATTCTAAATTCAAAGACCTTTCACGCATGGAAAAATATATTTTTCAAATTCCATGGTTTTCAAGGACTACGGGAATCCTGGCATAAAAGTACTTTAACTAACATGAGAAATAAAGACTTTAACAATTTCTTTTTAGCTGGAATTTACATAAATGACAGAAAAAGATTCAGGCCAGATTCTGCATCACATTTATTTCCAGAGAGCAGACAGGTATATTTATTTATTTATTGGGGTTTAAGGTCACATACTTATGCACAATGGCTAATCGTGACCATGACAGTTTTACGGGTGGAAGAAGCCTGAGTACCCGGAGAGAACCATCGAGCATCGACGAGCAACTGTCAGCTCCTCAACATTCTAACTCTGTTCAAACTCCGCTCAAGCAGGGTTACATTGGTTGAAGACCATCGACATGCAGTATGCCTTAGTACACAGTGTCATCGTGCCCCAGTGTAGACAACCTGGATAAAGTGCCTTTCCCCAAGGACACAACGCAGATTGTCCCGGACAGGAATCAAACTCGCAGACAGGTATAAATTCAACGTTTAACTGCAATTCTGGTATTTATAGTTTTACCATCCATCATAAAGACGACAAGAATGTAGTATTTTTGAAGTATAAACAGTCTACTTTTGTATAAACACACCTGTCTGTGGGCATACTATTTTATTAACCCTTTGCCTAACAAGAAAAGAAGACTACGCTTACAAACAAAATTCTTGAATAAAAACATTTTTTTTATTTTTTGTATCAAAAACATGGCTCATTCCAAACAGGTGTCATAACCTATGTTTTTGAGACAAAAAATGAAAAAAATAATCAAAATTAATTGGGGAATTTTGTGAATGGCGCTGACTGGTTTTGGACGTTATGTTGTCTAAAGGGTTAAACCACTGCCATTCACATATAAGTTTTGTTAGGTTGTATCAAGGAGACTGGAAATTTGGTAAACAGGAAGTAAATTTATTGTATATATAATATCCTGCATAAATATGTTAATATTTGTACATACAAAAGAAATAATGTTCTCGGAGACAATACAATGAAAATGAATTATAGAATGGCGAGTTTTTCAGAGCTGATGCCACACCAAAACATAGTTTTTGGAAAGCATTCTGGGAAATAATATCAAAAGTTGGTTGTGAATACGATCATAATTTATTGGTGTTTAAGGTCACATATTTCTGCACAATGGCTAATCATGACTGCAACATGGAGATAAAGTCAAGTTTATATTGTTGCCCATTTTTGGAGGACTTCCACCCCAAGCATAGTTAACTGGGGGGGGGGGGGGGGGGGGGGGGGGGGGGAGGGGGGGGGGGGGCAGGGGGGGGGGGGGGGGCTTATTTTAACGGTAAAACAGAGCTTGTTTACCACAGTAAACATGCGCTGCTATCCAGGGTTCCAACAGGGGATGAATATGATCACAACTGAAGCCACAAGAATATTATTTTTATACGCAGCAAAATGACACTGAATAATAAAGATTTATGAGCTGGTAGATAAATAAAAGTAAGAAGCAAGTGAAGAAGGAAACATCTATTTTAACTGGTTGAGGGCTAGATTATTTTTGATGGGTCAGAATTTGCTATTGAAATTTGTTTTATTACGAATTATTGGCGAGTGCCCATGGGCACTCTCCAATAATTTGTAACAGAACATATTAATAAAAACAAAATATTATTTTAATTTGATCGAATCTGAAAGATGAGTAAGGAAAACACTGGCTTTTGCTCTGGTACCCTCATTTTTTTGAAAGCACCGATGGTGGCTTCTAGCCCTCAACCAGTTAACAAGTGGAAAAAACTGGAAACATCAAATTTCACAAATTTGTTTATGTATTTGAAAAAAAGTCCATTTTTTCATACTATTTCAAAAATCTCAAAAAGGTACAATACTTCAAAATAATTTCTGCCCATAATACAAAATTCCTTATCCAATGAGTCAGTGTATCTGCCTAGATGTACATACAAAAAAAAATAAATCACCATTGAAATTTAATTTTTGTCAGTATTTTGCTTCGGAGGTATGAGGATCACCACCACCACCACCCTCAACCCAAACCATTCATGGATCATTAACACATAAGAAATTACAATTTTCAAGTTCTTCTTGAAAAATATTGCAAAAGTTATCTCGAGATGTGGCAGGAGAAATGTTTAAATGTTATCACTTGTTACTGGGGGGCGCATTGGCGTCGTGGTAACAGGTTCTCATCAGATCATCGAAGTTAAGCAACGTCTAGCGCGGTTAGTAGTTGGATGGATGACCATTTCAGCGACTGATTCGCGCTCCCGTGCTGTGTCCTTGGGCAAGGCACTTAACCCCGATTGCCTACGTGGGTGCACGACGACGCTGTATACTATGGCGTACTGCACATCGATGGTGCGCACTGTCTTCAACCAATCTAACCCTGCCTAAGCCATGGTGCAGAGTTCAGAGTTACGATGTTGGAGAGCTGACAGCTGCTCGTCGTTGCTCGGTGGTTCTCTCCGGGTACTGCGGCTTCCTCCACCCGTAAAACTGTCACCGACATGATGTTACCCTTGCTGTTAATGTGTTGTTAAACCCAAATAAATAAATAATCACATATTACTTTATAACTGTAGATTGCATGCCTTAACATTGGAAGAAGACATAATACCAGAAAAGGAAGACATGACAATACAAAAAAGTTCATGAAAAAAGTAATCAATTTCATTTTTTGCCTCTAAAGCCCAACTTACAAGAACAAGACTGAGGTGTTTGTGGGGGTGGGTGGGGGGGGGGGGGTGTTGTGGGTGATCACCCAAAAGATCAAAAGTTTCTGAGAAAAAACAGGTTGCAACCTCACCATATCTGTGATGTTTTAGAGTGCATCACTCTAAAACATCACAGATATGGTGAGGTTGCGACCTGTTTTTTCGTGCAGTTTTTCTCTGTGTTCTGGACCTGTTTTTCTCTGTGTTCAGGAAGCTAACAAACAAGAAGTAACAATAAAAGCTGTCTGATAAAATATGTTTGTTCGCTTTAGCAGATTCAGGTTATTAGTTTCTGATCAAATCAGTCATCAAGAATATTATTATCCCTGGTGGGTGAGGGTGTGAGATGGAGAAATCTCACCCAAGGGCAAGATATTTGGGCCAGACACTAGGATTGGCAAGTGTCTGGAGCAAATATTTTGTCCTGAGCATGAGATTTTCCCATCTCACACCCACTCGCATCAAGGATAATTTTTCACCCCCCCAACCAAAACACCATGAGGGCATCAAAAGTAATTCAGGGGCACATGCAGCAATATCAGAACAATTTTGTTGTCCATTTCTGAAAAAAATGATTTGCTTATCGGAAAGAGCACACAAAAGTTATGTATATACCACAGGTATATACCACAAAATTAATTCCCTATGAGTTGAAGATTTGTAGCAAAATGGACATTGACACATTCCAATTAGGTCATATTATGAATTTTACAATGGAGTTGCATAACTTTTTGATGGGAATTTCCTGCAACTCACTCAACTCATAACGACATTCACCCAAAATTTCATATAAAAGAGTCAAGTGTCCTTTGGTTTTGCGGTCTGTGTTTTTATTTCTGTTTTCGTCGGCAAACATTCATCTGCTAATATTTTCTAAAGGTGACACCACATTGTGTATTTACACAAGACTGTGCGATGATTGAATATTCCTGCACTCATTAAATATGCTAATATGCCAGTAATGTGGGTCATGTAGGTAGATATCTATCTCACATGGCCTTCTCACATGGGATACAAATTTCTCCCACCACTGCATGTGTAACATACGTCTGTCCAGGGTGAGATAGCAGGGAGAGACAGATGTAGCCCACCCCACCCACGTGACGTTATACATTTATAACGTTATTATGACGTTATGCATATCATATCAGTTTCTCGCTACCAACTAATTCATATTGATGTCATCAGAATGCCGGGTGATCAAAGTTTGATGCTCTAAAACTCTTTTAACCCCAAGATGCCACCGTTCCTAACTGATTTCGTGGTATATACCTTTGGTATATACATAACTTTTGCATGCTCTTTCCAATGGTGTCATTAGTTTTTCAAAACAACGAATACCAAATGAGTTGCTTATATCAGCATGTGACTGCCGATTACCTCTGGCTAACGTAACCGCTGTATGGTGGGGGGAGAAAAATAACCCCTGATGGGTACGGGTTTGGGATGAAAAAATCTCACCCTCGGGACAAGATATTTGGTCCAGAAACTCGGCAAGCCTCATGTCTGGCCCAAATATCTTGCCCTCGGGTGAGATTTTCCCATCCCACACCCGTACCCATCAGGGATTATAATACTCTTGCATAGGAAGTGGGAGGGGTGAGGGGGGGGGGGGAGAAAAAAAGTCTCTCAAATTCATTTAATTCAAGAAAATCCTTAATTAAAATATTTATAATAATGTGCATTGACAAAGAATATCTTTCAAAAGAACTTACATTATTTCTGTAACTTTGAAGTATAACAGACTCCTAGACAACAGAATAAAATTTTTTTTGATTTTGAAGTTTTGGTGTCTTGTGAAGAAAATATCCCCTCCAATCATGTTAAACTACATCTTACAAAAGTTGTCGAATTAATTATTTATTGGTATTGAACCCTTTACCCAACATAACGGCCAAAACTGGCCAGCGCTATTCACAAAATTCATCATTAAATTTTTATTACTTTTTCATTTTATGTCACAAAAACATAGCTTATGACCCCTCATTGGAATGAGCTCAACAACCTCATTCCAATGAGGGATTATAAGCTATGTTTTTTAAGCAAAAAATCAACAAAAAAATTAGTGCGTCAAGAATTTTATTTGCAAGTGTCATATCTGCTTTTCATGTTAGGTAAAGGGTTACGGTCACATATTTCTGCCCAATGGTTCATCATGACCACAACATTGAAATACAGTCAAGCCAATCGTTTATTCCCATACAAAATTTACAGATGACAATAACGCAGTTTTTTACAAACAAATATTTACACATTAGATGATTTTCTTCTATACATTGAATCTATTTTCCCTTTCACCAATACAGTGGAACCCTGTTAAATGAATAGTCATCTTTCCAATGAAAATTATTCAATTAACAGGAGTATTCAATTAACAGGGATTGTGTCACTTTCCTGTACTCTAGAGATAAACTTAGCATATATTCTTTTATATCTTGTGTGACAGAGCTCCATGAGCTCTGTCACACAAGATATAATAGATTAAATGCTTGTATTGGATGTACTGAGGCCAAATAGGGCTATAAACAAAGGAAAATTGGGGAGTGTCAAGGTAAATTCTTGACAGGTTTCGAGAGTTTTTATGCAATTAACAGGAGTTTACTCTATAACCTATATTCAATTAACAGGTCAAATTTGTACTGGAGGCATGGTAAATGGTTTTGTGTTTGGAAATTATATTCAAATAACAGAGTTATTCACTTTAGAGATATCCAATTAAGTGGGCTCCACTGTACTGTAATTGCCAAATACACTTGCACCATACATAGAAGTCCCCAGTCAAATTTAATTTATTTTCAATTTTTGTCACCAAAACATATAGCTTATGATCACTTATTGGAATGAGCTAAACCAGCTCATTCCAATGAGAGGTCATATGCTACATTTTTTGAGCTGAAAAATGAAAAAAATTGATACAATGTCGGCTTCTAACCATGTTAGATAAAGGGTTAAGTTGATTTGTTTTCTAAAGGCTGAGGAGTTCGCATATTTTAATATTCTAGAAATTTTTTATACATGATGGAATGTTAAGCAGATCACAAACATTAACAACACACAAGCAGCATCACTGATAACAACTAGTCTACAAATCGTAGGATACAAAATTGAAGATAATGTGTATATGAAATTCAAACACTGATCCACAAATCAACCTATCTAATGTGCTCAATGAGCTGGGTACATGAAAAGCACCTGTCTGGTTCATCTTGATGAGTGAAAATCAAATATGGCAAGTGATTAACATCAATTAGACAGTCACCAAACTGGAAGACTTCTCATTCTTAGACAATAAATTACACCTGTAAAACTGTCAAAACCGGCCCACCATCACTCCATGATCTATCTTCGAAGTGGCAGACTATATTTGCCCGAAAAAACACCACAGCACCCTCGGGGAGAGGTAGCACCTCTCGCTCTGGTCTCACCCAAGGGTTCAGTCAACGACCTACACAAAGACAACCCAACACTCTTCCTGATCAGCTAGCCTAAAATATCTGCCAAGTACTCTATCCTTTTCCTCCTTCCACACACCTACACACTATCTCAACAGTCACAGAGGGTCGAAAGGGGCCTGCCCCACAGCATCCCTGCACGCCTTTGGCATGCGAAACCATTTCATTCATCATTAACTGGTTGAGGGCTAGATTATTTTTTGGTGATCTGAAGTTGTTATCCAAAAATTTGTTTTATTACAGATTATTAGAGAGTGCCCACAGGTACTCTCCAATATTAGTACAAAAGCATTAGAATCCAAACATTTTATGTTTTTTTGATGATGTATGTAACTGAAATCTGAAGGGCTTCGCTAAAGACAATTTAAAATCCTGATGTGATTTTTAAGTTGTTTCCAGGCAAGTCTTGGCTGCCAGTAATGGCAGCCAAGACTTGCATAGAAACGACTGTGAGGGGACTTGGAACGTATCTTGCAAGTATAATTATTTATTTATTTATTGGTGTTTTAAGGTCACATATTTCTGCACAATGGCTAATCATGACCATGACACTTTTACGGGTGGAGGAAGCCGGAGTAGCCAGAGAGAACCACCGAGCAACGGCGAGCAACTGTCAGCTCCCCAACATACTAACTCCACACAAGAAGGGTTAGTACTGGTTGAAGACAAGTGCACCATCGACGTGCAGTATGCCTTAGTACACAGTGCCACCGTGCCCCCACGTGGGCAATGGGGGTGAAATGAGGGGACTTGGAATGTATCTTGCAAGTTTCCCAAGAGTCAGCAGGTTGGGGGATCTATTCTGTTTCTCCTGAAAAAAAAGTGATCAAAATCACATTTTGACCCTTGAGGATCAAAACTGAATGAGTGAATTTGTATGGTTATGCACTTTCTATATATTCAGTGTCTGAAAAGACAGTGGAAAACCTCTCAATCCATGCGCATTTTTTTGTAAAAAAAAAAAAATTAGAAATAAGGCCTAAAAAAATAAAAAATCTGTTTCTCAGGCCCTCCCACTTGGTCCTTTTGGCTGCCACATGCTCTCTTTTTATAACCAATTTAAACTTAAAAAAAAGAAAAATTAAATGGTTCATGTCTGATATTTTACCCAAGTTAAAAAAATTGATGAATTTGTCCCTTGAGTGCAAGAAGGCTTTGCAATGCTTTAGCATTGCAAAGTCTTCTTGCACTCAAGGGATGAAATACACAACCACCCATGCTATTCTGTAGATTATGAGGCCTAAAACTTGAACCAAGAACATGAACTTTTGATGGCAAAAAAGTAATTACTGAAATAAAAAATAATATAAAAAACCACTTGCCCGCATGCAATTTCACAAATAATGGCCAGAGAAACAGAAGATCTACTTTGTGTGGCCTAAAACTCTCCATCCCTCCCAGATCTGAAAAATAAAATGCCTGAGAAGCAGGAATTGAACCATGGACCTTTCAGTTTGAAGCCCAATTCCATAACCAGGATAATACATTCTCCATGTTGTACATCATGTCATGTTTAAACAGATCCTTTTTGTTGTGAAATCATGTGCTCATATTTAATTTGTTACTGGACAACAACTTGAGATCCTGTTCAAAAGTCAGGCACACAATAGATAGGCTAGAAGCTGAACTGTACTGATGGTTAGCCATTTGAAATTCATTTAACTTATCCACAGATTAATGCAAGTTAAGAGAATTTTCGTCCTGCTCGATTTTATAATTTATAAGAGAGTCATATTAACATCTACATTTTCTAAAATCATCATTCATATTGTTTGCTCATTATAAGAAAAAAAGTATATATTAATGAAATAAATAAATACTACATGACAAAAACCCATCCAACAAAAACTGTTTACAAAACCTAAAATTACATCTATGTAATAATAAATCATCAACTGAAAGAAAAAATGGGGATAAGCTATATTTTAAGATATTATTTATCATTAAGGTTTAATGACACTCTTACAGCCAAGGTCATATCATGTCGGTGACAGTTTTGTGGGGGAGGAAGCCAGAGTACACGGAGAGAATCACCGAGCAACGACGAGCAGCTGCCAGCTCCCCAACATCGTAACTCCGCACTGCAGCACAGGCAGGGTTAGACTGGTTGAAGACATGCGCATCATCGAGGTGCAATATGCCTTAGTACACAAAGTCATCTTGCCCCCATGTGGACAATCCTGGTTAAGCACCTTGCCCAAGGGCACAATGCGGGAGTCTGAATCGATCGCTCAGACAGTCACCCATTCAAGGATTAACCAGACTCGACATTGCTTAACTTCGGTGATCTGACGAGAACCAATTATTGCAACGTCACCGTGCCCTCTATATTTTAATTTGTAAACACAGTCCTTCATGGGAGTAAATTTTCTGAGAACAATTTTTTTTATTTATTGGTGTTTAACCCTTTACCTAATGTAAGGGGCAAAACCGGCCAGCATTATTCACACAAATTGCCATTCATTTTTCATTATTTTGTTATTTTTTGCCTAAAAACATAGCTTATGACTCCTCATTGGAATGAGCTTGATGAGGTCATAAGCTATGTTTTGATGCAAAAAATGAAAAAAATATTTATTCAATAATTTTGTTTGCAAGTGTCGTCTGTTTTTCGTGTTAGGTAAAGGGTTAACTAGTTAATCTAGGTATAGATTTTTTACAGCCTTATGTCTATATGTATTAATGAAACCTTTATCAATGAAGTTTCTTCATATAATTTATTGAACTTATTAGAACCAGGCCTGGCATTCTTAAAAATCGCTCTCCTCACATGGCCTAGGAAAGCGATAAGCTCTCCTCAAGCTTACAAAAGCTGAAAGAGGTAAAATGAAGTTGTACTATTAATGAATTTTGTCTAGTGGGCTTTTTACATTTTATTTGGTGCTGCTAACCAGGTAGTCTCTGTGAGATGGCTACACTGCCTCTCTCACACCTCTGGACCGTGGTAAAGCCCGGAGGTGTGGGAGGGGCAGTGTGGCCATATTGTAGAGACCACTAACATAGCAGAAATATGAAAACCTGTGGCTTTTAGGAATAGGCTTTTGTGGTAATCATTATTTTCTAAGGCTAGGAGGGCTATTTTTCGCCCTCAATATTTTTTAGGCGAGCGAATAAATCGCCCTCCTGAAAATGCCAGGCCTGTGGAACTAGTCTATAACAGTAATCCGTCTTAAACTTCCACAACAAAAGTTGTTTTAACAATCAACATGTATCACTGATTCCTACTTTGAAAACAAAAGAAGGCAGAAAATCGAGAACTCCCCGAAAATAGAATATATTTTCATTTTATTAGAATTCACTAAAATAAACAATTTTCCACAATCCATTCCAATGAAGGGTCATAAGCTGAGTTTGAATGCTTTTTGAGAACATTCCCGGCTGGTTTTGACTATTCTGTTGGGTAAAGAGTTGATATAGATGAGATTTACACTAAGGCTGTTCAGTGCACAGGGTTAGTTACTCAGTTAATAATAATAAAAAAAAATTATAATCAGAAAGTGTGACTAACTCTGTACAATGCAATTTCTGGTTATAAAAGATAGGTAACTATCATATCACACACACCACATGAAAATCTACAGTCACTAATGTTGTGCAATGCATGCAGCATGCTTGCAAAATATATGCTTGTGATGCATGTACGGTTGATTCAGATGCATGTGGGGATGAATGTAATGCATGTAGGGATGCTTGCGACACGTGTGGTGCATGCATGATATATGCTTGCAATGAATGCAGGATGTCTACGATGCATGCTGGATGGTAGCAGTATGTTTGCAATTTTTATATGCTTCACACACTTGTCGTTTCGAATTGCAGCTATCCTGTTTGCTTGCAAAGAAGGTTGTGATTATGCATACCAAAAACTTCCCGAAGACTTGCAATTCCTACTTGGGTGGTGTGCCCTATAATATATTATTATAATACAGGGTTTCCAAGGACCATTCTGACACATCCAGACAAATCAGTCTGAATTCTCAGATCCTCAATGAAAATCATGAGTGGTTTGAAATTTTGTTACATTGAAACTGAACAGTGGCAAAATAGTGCAGTAGTTATACCATACAGAATGACGAGGAATAAAATGAAAGTGTCAATGATACTGTAGCTCAACTTGACCAACTTGAACTTGGAAAGTTATAAATGAAATGGCAAAATTGAAGATCATTGGTACCAATGTTATTTGATGAAATTTCAACATAACAGCACAACGTCAGAGTAATCCATGCATTTTTAAATGTAATCTGTAAGACTGGCTAAAGGAAGAATGTTGATACACAAACGCAGTATGTTCAGAGGTTATTGTAAATGGCAACTTTTTTTCACAGAAATTAATGCTTATCAACAGCTCTTATCTAAAGTTCATAAATGTGCCCTGTAGGGTGTGCCAAAGGGAAATATTGAGGTCTGACTAAACTAAGTTCTAAGAACGTTGGCAGCGGCAACATTTTTCGATGGAAATGGAAGAAAATTGATAACTCCCATCTAGAGGTCACCCCAAACAAGCATGCCAGGTTTCAAAGCAATCTGATCAAAAATGTGTCCTGGAGGGTGTGCCAAAGGGAAATATATTGAGGTCTTCAGACTAAACTAAGTTATAAAAATGTTAGCCGAGGCAACATTTTTTGACGGAAATGGAAAAAAAATCAATAGCTCCCATCTAGAGGTCACCCAAACAAGCATACCAGGTTTCAAAGTAATCCAATCATAAATTTGCCCTGTATGGTGTGCCAAAGGGAAATATTGTGGTCTGACTAAACTAAGTTCTAAGAACATTGGCCGTGGCAACATTTTTTGACAGAAATTGAAGAAAATCGATAGCTCCCATCTAGAGGTCACCCTAAACAAGCATACCAGGTTTCAAAGCAATCCAATCATAAATGTGTCCTGTAGGGTGAACCAAAGGGAAATATTGTGGTCTGACTAAACTAAGTTCTAAGAACGTTGGCCGCGGCAACATTTTTTGACGGAAATTGAAGAAAATCGATAGCTCCCATCTAGATGTCACCCCAAACAAGCACGCCAGGTTTCAAAGCAATCCGATCATAAATGTGCTCTGTAGGGTGTGCCAAAGGGAAATATTGAGGTCTTCTGACTAAACTTAGTTCTACGAACGTTGACAGCGGCAACATTTTTTGAAGGAAATTGAAGAAAATCGATAGCTCCCATCTAGAGGTCTTCCCAAACAAGCATACCAGGTTTCAAAGCAATCCAATCATAAATGTGCCCTGTAGGGTGTGCCAAAGGGAAATATTGAGGTCTGACTAAACTAAGTTCTAAGAACGTTGGCCGTGGCAACATTTTTTGATGGAAATTGAAGAAAATCGATAGCTCCCATCTAGAGGTCACCCTAAACAAGCATGCCAGGTTTCAAAGCAATCCAATCATAAATGTGCCCTGTAGGGTGTGCCAAAGGGAAATATTGAGGTTTGACTGAACTAAGTTCTAAGAACATTGGCTGTGGCAACATTTTTTATGTACTAACATACTAACGTACTAACCTACTAACGTATGTACGTACATACGTACGCCGACGGACGAGAAGTGATGGCAATAGCTCAGCTTGACTTTGTCAAGTTGAGCTAAAAAATTAATTCATCTTCTCAATTTTTAATGCTGCTCCAGTTTTTTGATCTGTTGTTTAAATTGCTTCAAATATTTGTGTGTATTTGATAAATTGCTTATAAAATCCTTTCAGTACTCAAATGATGTTTAACATGTACCTTTGAATAACTAACAAAACTAAAATAACAATTACATGATTTTGGAGGACATTTCAGTTTATTAACAGCACAACAGAAATGATTACCAGAACAACTGCTGAAAAGCAGCTTGAGACACAGCTGAGGACTGCTAACAAGTCATGTTATTAGTACTGCCTCCAGTAAAACCAGGCCTGGCATTCTTTTGGAGTGCAGGAGTGCTGCACGCCTACTGCACGCCTAGAAAAAATTGAGGAGGGCAATTTTTTGCACCCCTTGATTTTCTGGGCCTGTTTGGGACTGCCTTTAAAATTTATTATCATTTCGTCCCCTGAGTTCCAATGTGTTCTCTGTGCCTGCTGGCACAGAGAACACATAGGAACTCGGGGGACGATTTGTCAAATGTTGCATTGGTTCGCAATAATTCATGACCCATTCTGTGTCGCATTTTGATGCATCTTGAGTGTAGAAGACAGTCACATAAGAATTGAATGCAACATTTTGAATAGTGAGAAGACGTGTGTGCTAATTTTTCCACTATGTAGCTGAATGTAGTACAATTTTTCAGCCACAATATTAATACCTTGAAGTGAATATAACCAAAGTAGCATACAAGTTTTTGAATTGAAAATTTCAGGTGCAATTGCACTCCTAAGCAATCTGAGGAGGGCAATTCTTTTGCACTCCTGGATTTTCTAGATTGCCAGGTCTGTAAAACACAGAAAATAAGTGAAAGTGGGCTCGAATGGAATTGTACAGTGGAAATCAGATGAAAAAACATTATTTTTAATTACCTTTAATATGAATACCAGTCATTAGTTTTGCTGTCTGAATGTAATGGTTGCCCCAGTAGAGCAGTCACTCTGTTCTGACAGCTGAAATACAACTATCGTCTGTTTTGTTGTCAAACAGAAGTCGAATGGTCAGTTGGCTATCATCTGTCTGGTGTACGAATAATTAATGAAACTTACAAGTGGTAAAACAAAAAGTTTGATGAAGTTGAGGAGCTATCCTAATTTCTGTGTAGAATCACTCCATGACATGACAAAAACACTCTGAAAGGAAACTTGTTTACATGTCATGGAGAACAGAATTTCAATCGAAGAGGAATGCTGGGAATTAATTATTGTATTTTAAAATTTTTCAAAAAATTTCCACAAAATCATTTCATGTTACCAATCATTTTATCTTACAATCAACATGTATTTTGTCTGTATTAACTCCGGATCTGTCGTGTATCCGCCCCCCTGATACAGATGTTTGGATCAGGGGCCAGTCGTCCATCTGTCCGTCTGCCCGTCAACAATTCAATACGGCTCGGGCTAGAGGCTGTATTTATGAACCAATCTTTACGAAACTTCTTGGGTACCTTTGTTATGACCGTGGGACGAGAACGAGTGTTTTGGGGTCCGATCCGAAATTCAAGTTGGACGCTGGCAGCCATTTTGTACAAAATTAGGTGCAATCAGATTTTTGCGCAGAACTTCCATATGAAAGCTCTGATTTGAATAATTTGTTATATGAATGTTTAGTACCATGGGATACATCAAATATAATACAGGTTTTTTTTCGCATGCATAAATTATGCAAATTAGACTAAGTTTTATGTATTTAGTCTTACTGTCAGCACTGTAAGTGCAAATGCCAATACGGCTCAGGCTAGAGGCCGTATTTATGAACCGATATTTACCAAACTTCTTGGGTACCTTTGGTATCACCTTGGGAAGAGAACACGTGTTTTTGGGTCCGGTTCAAAATTCAAGATGGCCGATGGCAGCCATTTTGTACAAAATTAGGTGCAATCAGATTTTTGCGCAGAACTTCCATATGAAAGCGCTGATTTGAATAATTTTTTGTGTGAATGTTTAGTACCATGGAATACATCACATATAATACAGGGATTTTTTCATGCAGAAAGTATGCAAATTAGATGACATTTGATTTTTTCAGTGCTACTTATACACAGTAAGTGCACATGTCAATAGGGCTCGGGCTAGAGTCTGTATTTATGAACCGATCTTCACGAAACGTCTTGGGTACCTTTGTTATCACCTTGGGACGAGAACAAGTGTTTCTGTGTGTGGTCCAAAATTCAAGATGGCTGCCAGTGGCCATTTTGTACCAAAATTAGGTCTAATCAGTTTTTTGTACACAACTTCTATACGCCTCAGGCTAGAGGCCGTATTTATGAACCGATCTGTACGAAACTTCTTGGGTACCTTTGTTATCACCGTGGAATGAGAACGAGTGTTTTTGGGTGTGGTCCAGAATTCAAGATGGCCACCAGCAGCCATTTTGTACCAAAATTGGTGCAATCAGTTTTTTGTACAGAACTTCTGAATGAAAGTTCTGATTTGAATAAATTTTTGTATGAATGTTTAGTAACATGGAATACATCACATATAGTACGGGTTTTTTTCTCGTGCAGAAATTATGCGAATGAGATGAACTTTGATTTATCCAGTGCTACTTATACACAGTCAGTGCACATGTCAATACGGCTCGGGCTAGAGGCTGTATTTATGAACTGATCTTCATGATACTTCTTGGGTGCCTTTGTTATCACCTTGGGACAAGAACGAGTGTTTCTGGGTGCGGTCCAAAATTCAAGATGGCTGCCAGTGGCCATTTTGTACCGAAATTAGGTCCAACCAGTTTTTTGTCACAACTTCTATATGGCTCGTATTTATGAACTGATCTTCACAAAACTTCTTGGGTACCTTTGTTATCACCTTGGGACAGGAATGAGTGTGTTTTGGGGTGCCTTTGTTATCTCTGTCCTATGAGAACAAATATTTTGGGGTTCAGTCAGACCCACTCTGGGACTGAAAGATTTCTTTTCTAGTTTAGCATCTGACTGTCACCCACCTTTACAATACTTTACCTATACATTTGTTACAGGCTACGGTCAGTATTTATGTACAGACCGTTACAATACTTTATATGTACCTTTGTTATCAGGTCATTACCTAGATGTTTGTCATTGCTGTGTTACATAGTATACATGTACATGTCTTAACAAGTTGAGCTACAGTGTCATTGACAATTTCATTTTTCTTTTTGTTCATCCGTACGAATAAATAGTTTGTTATATATTCGTCTACATTCTTGACTTATCCCCAAAATATTGTAAGATAAATTAATCATTACCATTACGTGGATGTACAAAATATGTATCCATGTCAAGCTCCGGGTTCTAAGGGTAGATCACGACTCATCAATGTATCCGAGTCAAGCTCTGGGTTCTAAGGGCAGATCACGACAAGTCGAAGACGAGCCGTGATCTACCCTTACAACCTGGAGCTTGACTCGGATACATATTTTGTAGATCCACATAATGGTAATAATATCTATGGAACAAGCTTGTTCCAATGAGGGGTCACATGATATGAATTTGCTGAATTCTTTAAAAAAATTATATATTTTTTAACTGTTTATTTTGAAAATTATGTCAGCGTTTGTGCCAAATTCATTAGGTATAGTGTTCCACCAATGATAAGAACTGGCCACCATAACTGGCTGATTGTGGGCATTAGATGACAATGGCAATGGCTCCTTTAACATCGGTTCAACAGATTGTTGCCAAGCATTTTATGATGATTTTATTATCTTCTGCAATTGTTGAATTGTTAATGTAAAATGATGTTAATGATACCATTCAATAAAGTTGAAAAACTACCATAATGTGTATTCTTAATCTCTCTAGATGACCCTTTACAGTTTACAGGATATACAAGTTAAACGACATGTAAAGCTTACAATTGAGCACATTTGGGTGGTAAACGTGGCTCTTGAGAGCCACATTTACCACCCAAGTATACGCAACTGGTAATTTTACTGGACCTGAATCAACAGAGTTTAACTCTGTGAAATATGTTCAATTTAATGTAGTTCCTTAGAATCTCGACTTATCTAGTAGCGAACAGACTGTAAACCCGAAAAATAAGTTCAATTTAATGTAGTTCTTTCGAGTCTTGACTTTTCTAGTAGTGAACAGACTGTAAACCCATAAAATAAGTTCAATTTAATGTAGTTCTTTCGATCCTCGACATGTCTAGTAGTGCATGGCATTACAATCGGAATCAGAATCAGCTGATTGTAAGCTCAAATAACCTGTAATCGGTCATTGGCCATGTTTGGTAATCGGTTGAACACTAATTAGGTAATGGGATAGCCCTTTGGGCCTAATTCCAACAAAAAATGTGCCCTATCTACAGTCTTTTGGTTCACTTGCGAGTTACATTCTAAGTGCCTTGGCAGTTGTTTCTAGGCAAGTCTGCCTGTATAGGCAGCTAAGATTTTTCTGGAAACAACTACAAGGCCACTGAATGTACACTGCCAAAGTATATTAGTAATCTTTAAACCTTTACCTGACATAAAAAGCAAACAACATTTGCAAATAAAATTCTTGAATAACTAATTTTTTTCATTTTTTGTCTCAAAAATATAGGTTATGACCGCTCGTTGGAACGAGCTCGAGGAGCTCATTCCAAAGAGAGGTCATAACCTATGTTTTTGAGACAAAAAATGAAAATTAATCGGCGATTTTTTAGAACAGCGCTGGGCAGTTTTTCCCGTTACGTTGGGTAAAGGGTTAAAAAAAAATCTCCAGGCCTTAAAACGTTAATGATAGACTGTGGTGTAATACACTGTAGGAAAGAATACAGAAAGCTCTTTCCTACAGTGTTACATTACAGAATTTTAGAGTTATACTCACTAAATTTTATCATCATTGTGCAGAGATCGTAGTTCAAGAAGTATATACCAATCAACCAGAGCCCTACAAATCACACATTTTTGATTTGAATCAAATCTCAAATCGAATCAGGTCTATTATTCGAATACAACTGAACCTTAAATGGAATCAGGGGTGTCTAGAAGGTGACCGACTGGAGAAGAGGGTGCTGTAAACCTGATTTGTTGTGACTGTGGTGGCTTAAGTCCCGACTGATGAAATATTCAAACTGCATCATCAAGGCATGTCTTCATCAAAGGCAAGCCATGATGATGTAGCTGGAATATTACCCAGTGAGTGTTACAGTTCAAAAATAGAAATTACACTCCGTCTTCACTTTCAGCATTATTTATGTACAATTTCCACCTGAACTATGAGATGGCGAATATGACTAATACCAGACTATATTCCAGTGAAAGGATTCAATGGAAAATGAAATGGGAAGCCGATTTCGAATAGAACCGAATGCCAACTTGATATTTGAAATCAAATCCAACCTCGAAGATTGGCGGGGCCCTACAATCAACTATCATTCCAATTTGAGTAAAGGTTCTTGCTATTCAACTAAAGTCTAGTAGCAAAGGCAAATGAAAAATCTGTCACTGCTTTCCCCACTTTATATGGGCCCGTTCCACTGCTCTCTATACAACTGGATTGCTGGAATGCTCATTGGTCACATATAAAATTAGAAAAGCCTCTCTATCAGTTGTGGCAGCAGGATTTCTCTGACAAGAGGGTTTGTGTTCCCCAACAGACTTGAATATCCCCTGACAAGCCCACAACAAAGAAGGCGGTTTCCTCAAAAGTGAGTCTAGGGGAGGGGGGGGGGATGTAGCTCCAACTAACACCCTTCTGCACCACCCCTGGCCTCCACCACACCATCTGGGGGTGGGGGGGGGAGGGAAATTATAATAATAAATAAACAATAATCAACAGAAATTTCTTGAAGGTTTTTTAATTTTTTGATGCTTCAGTCGCCAACTGCTTTTTAAGGAATGTACTTGGATGTCTGTGAATAATGAATATATGGATGATGTGCACAGTTTTTGTGACAATACAAATTGAATATTTTCAACATATTTCAATTCCACACAAGGTGACCCTGGCTGTCAAAAGCGTTGTTAAACTCCAATAAATAATTAATAAATAAATAAATGGGGCGGTCACAATTTTTTAATTTAGGAATCAATTAATTGTCGCAAATAATCAACAATAATTGATTAATCGTACCTAGGTGACAAAGCACTCCCCCTCCCATCTCCCTCTCTTTGAAGTCATTCAAAATGAAGTTCAATTCAGTTGACCTGCCTCAAGTAAACAACGAAGACGATCCTCTTTTAGGTACATCCAAAGCTTTGATGTTCTGAACTTTTGAACCGTCAGTGTAATAATCAAGATCGGTCGGCAGTTGCAAACTTCACAAGTTCGCAACTGCCGACCGGGCTTGATTATTACACGGACGGTTCAAAAGTTCAGAAGATCAAAACTTTGAATGTACCGAACAGACAAATGCTTCTAACGGCTTCTTGAGGTTTAAAATTGAACTTCTTGGCCTTTTACTTTTAGAAACAATAGTTTTTTCTTCAATCTTTTTTAATGTCTAAAACGGGGTAAAATTTACCGATTCTTCGACAATGAAAAATACTAATCGATTTTGGCGTGACCAATCGAGAATCGATTAATCATGACAGCCCTATAAATAAATAACATATTTCAATTATTATTGATAAAAGCAAGTGCCAAGATTGCAAAGCTGATACAGTGTTACAGATGATGCTTGATGAAGTGAAAGCTCTTATGCTGTGACTACATTCATAGCATAACAGCCTTCACGTCATCATTTGGTAGATCTTATATTGATTGACTTGATGCCCTCTGTGTGTGTGTCTATGGGAGGGGGTGCAGAGTGAGTTGCTGCATTTTTTGCTGACTTTACAGCAATCCAGTTGTATATATATCAGTGGCCTGAGTCTGGTAACCACAGCCAGTAATCACAATGGAGGAGTATTATTTATTTATTTATTTATTTATTTATTTATTTATTTATTGGGGCTTAAGGTCACATACTTATGCACAATGGCTAATCATGACCCTGGTAGTTTTACGGGTGGAGAAAGAGAACCACCGAGCAATGACGAGCAGCTGCCAGCTCCCCAACATTGTAACTCCGCACTGCAGCACAGGCAGGGTTAGATTGGTTGAAGACATGCGCACCAGAGATGTGCAGTATGCCATAGTACACGTGTCATCGTGCCCCCATGTGGACAATGGGGGTGAAGTGCCTTGCCCAAGGACACAGCACGGGAGTGCGAATCGATCGCTCAGATGGTTACCCATCCAAGGACTAACCGGGCTTGACATTGCTTAATTTGGTGATCTGTCAAGAACCGGTTACCGCAATGCCTCCGCGCCCCCAATGGAGGAGTAAAAATAAGGAAGATGACCTGATTCATGCCATGCTCACCTATGTTACTACCTGTGAAAAGCCTGTATGTTAAATTTTAGCTTTTAACCCTTTACCTAACATGAAAAGCAGACGACACTTGCAAAAATAATTCTTGAATAACTAATTTTTTTCATTTTTTGTCTCAAAAACATAGGTTATGACCCCTCGTTGGAACGGGCTCGTTCCAACGAGGGGTCATAACCTATGTTTTTGAGACAAAAAATGAAAAAAATAATGAAAATTAATTGGCGATTTTTGAGAATAGCGCTGGCCGGTTTTGACCGTTATGTTGGGTAAAGGGTTAACCCCACTACCAGCATAAAGCTTCTACTGTGGTTAAATCGTTTTCAATGGGTATTCCATTACAAAAATTACACCGATGGTAGGAACTACATCTAACTTGACCTTTGATATGACCCAATTTGCCAACGCTGATACATTCACTTTGCGCTGTTTCATTCAAACATACAAAGTTTTGCAGTATTATCTACTACATGCAATGATTTAAGTTTAAAATACCTACAATTAAATATTTAACATAAAATTTAAGAATGGTTAATACTAATTTGACTGAAAAAGTAAGGTGAACTTAATGAACTTGATGATATGTCCAACTGTCAATCAAGAATTCATGCGCAGCCAAAAGTACTGCTCACCAGCACAGATGTAAAGAAAACAAACCCATATGTTTACAGTAGAAAGTATGGTTTTTTCTCCATTTTGAGTGACAAAGTTGATTATTTATTAAGAACATGGTATAAATAAAACAAATAGGTACTAGGGCCGCTAATCAGATTTAAACCACTCATAGAATAAGGATTTTAACCACTCAGCAGTGGTGGTGCCATGGAGGGGTATGTGGGGGTACTTACCCCTCCACTTTTTTCGCCAAGCGCAGTAAAACAATACTATCATTTTAATTTTTGTTGTATTGAACATTGCGGTGTAATGGTCGGTATGCTTAATCCCATATTCCCAAATGCACTAAATCAGAGAAGTTTTGAAATTATATTTGCTCCCCCCCCCTCCCCCCACACACATGCTAGCTGCAAACAACAAACAAGAGTTGAGGGTCCAAATTGTAACAAGGCATGCCGCGTTTAAACGGACTGAAACATAGTGCTTAAGAGTATTCGACGAATGCTAGAATCGAGAGCGTGCAGGGCATCCGTTTGGAATTCAGCCTACAGCAATTTTAAAAAATAAATAAAATTTAATATTTTAGAAAAATTCTCAAAGGTATAACTCAATGTAATCATGCAAATATGAATATCATTGGAACCGGCTTGTTCAGCCGGTTCCAATGATATCCATATTCACATGATTTTGTTGCAAAACAGTTAAAAAATTTCTCAACTTAGGCAGAGGACGCCCCCCCCCCCCCCCCACCCCCCCCCCCCCCAAAAAAAAAAACACTCCAGCTCGGCACTGCACAATCCCCAACTGTACCCCTCACTTTTGTAACTCTGGCGCCGCCACTGCCACTCAGCAGAGCCTCGTAGTTAAAACCCTTATCCTACTCATGGTTTAAATCTCATTACCAGCCCTCACATGATTTTGTTGCAAAACAGTTAAAAAATTTCTCAACTTAGGCAGAGGAACCTCCCCCCCCCCCCCCCCCAAAAAAAAAAACAAAAAAAAAAACACCCCAGCTCGGCACTGCACAATCCCCAACTGTACCCCGTCACTTTTGTAACTCTGGCACCACCACTGCCACTCAGCAGAGCCTCGTAGTTAAAACCCTTATCCTACTCATGGTTTAAATCTCATTACCAGCCCTTATACCTATTTATTCTGTATATAACTTTCCAATACTGTGTGTATTCCAAGAGAACAGGAAACGCTTGACTTCTATTTTACAATCTCAAAATATGATGCTTCTTTACCAGACTTTTAAATTCCCTGCTGACATTCACAGAGATCCTAATTACTGCAGAGATCTTCATCACCATTGTTGGTCCAATAATGAAGGTTGTGTGAAAGGTTGAAGTACTAAATGCAATTAAAGTTTCTAAAGATGGGTAACTAAATATAATTAAAGTGTCTAAAGATGGGTAACTAAATGCAATTAAAGTTTCTAAAGATGGGTAATTAAATGCAATTAAAGTTTCTAAATGAGACAAAAAAGTCCAAAAAAAGAGAGAAAATTTTTTGCAGGTTGGATCTAGAGTTGGAATTACGTATCTGGGATGGGGTGAAACAAAGAACTATTTTTTGGAACATCATTATGTCATAACAGAGAAGCCAAGGATTGCAGCAGCAAGAGGTGGATGAAGATCTGAAACAGTGTCTCAGCAATGGCAAGCTTTATTCCAAGATCTTGAAACAAGATATACTATTTGTTCCAAATCTACAGCATCATTTCTTAATATGAATGAGGGCTTTGAGATGTCATTTGTTCTGGGCACTGCACAAGTGGAATTAGTTGTGGGATAACTGCAAGAATAGTTCTCTCTTATTCTTTTCAGTGAACAAAATGCCTCTGACAGTGTTTTTTTGAGAACTCATTTCATGGAACCAGGAGTGTATTTAAGATGATCAATTGGGAGGGGGTGGGGGGTGGAGGGGGTGGAGGGAGGGAGGTGGTAGGCAATATAAACTTGATTTGTCCCGACTGTGACAGTTCAAATCCAGACAAACTAATATTCCAACTACATCATCAAAGACATGCCAGGATGATGAAGTTTGAATACAGTGGAGTTCACTTAAATGGATATCTAGCTGAAAACCCCTGTTAACTGAATATAATTTCCCAACACAAAACCATTTACCATACCTCCAGTACAAATCTGACCTGTTAATTGAATACAGGTTATAGAGTAAACTACAGTTTATTGAATAAAAAATCTTGAAACCTGTCGAGAAATTACCCCAACTCTCCCCAGTTTTCCTTTGTTTATAGACCTATTTGGCCTCAGTACATCCAATACAGGCATTTAATCTATTATATCTTGTTTGACAGAGCTCAATTTCTTATTTAAATAAATACCATTATTTATTTATTTAAGGTTTAATGACACTTTCAACAGCACGAGTCGCCCCGTCTTGGACAGTTTTACGAGTAGAGGTAGGCAGAGTACCCAGAGAGAACCACTGAGCAATGGCAAGCAACTGCCAGACTACCCAATGTACTAACTCCACACAAGCAGGCTTAGCATTTGTTGAAGTGCTCATTCCATGTGCACTACGTTTTAGTACACAGTGCCACAGCGCTCCCACGTGGGCAATCAGGATGGAGTGCATGTCCAAGGACACAACGCAGTTACTCCTGGCAGGGATTAAACTGTGAACCTTTTGGTTTGAAGTCCAATTCATTACCACTGAGCCACCATGCTCCCAACATGTACCATACTGGTGCTCCACTTTGATCAAGCCAGGCCCCCTTTAGCAGTATTATTTATTTATTTATTTATTGGTGTTTAAGGTTACATACTTATGCACAATGGCAAATCATGACCGTGACAGTTTTACGGGTGGAGGAAGCCGGAGTACCCAGAGAGAACCACCGAGCAACGACGAGCAGCTGCCAGCTCCCCAACATTGTAACTCCGCACTGCAGCACATTTTATTTATTTATTTATTTATTGATGTTTAAGGTCACATATTTACGCACAATGGCTAATCATGACCGTGACAGTTTTACGGGTGGAGGAAGCCGGAGTACCCAGAGAGAACCACCGAGCAATGACGAGCAGCTGCCAGCTCCCCAACATCGTAACTCTGCACTGCAGCACAGGCAGGGTTGGATTGGTTGAAGACATGCGTACCATCGACATGCAGTACGCCTTAGTACACGGCGTCATCGTGCCCCCACATGGGCAATGGGGGTGAAGTGTCTTGCCCAAGGACACAACAACACGGTTGCCGCAGGTGGGATTCGAACCGAGGACCTCTCGGCTTGCAGCCTGCACCTCTACCTACTGAGCCACCACGCCCCCCCCCCCCCCCCCCCCCCCCCCCCACTGCAGCACAGGCAAGGTTAGATTGGTTGAAGACATGCGCATCATCGACGTGCACTACACCTTAGCACGCGGCGTCATCGTCATATGGACAATCCAGGTTAAGTGCCTTGCCCAAGGACACAAAGTGAGAGTCCGAATCGATTGCTCAGACGGTCACCCTTTTAGCAGAATGAATTGTTGTCTGTGATCATTAAGTTACAAGTTTAAGTATCAAATCTAGTTGTTTTTTTTTAAAAAGTACTTGATTATTAGCAAGAGAGAATTGATCACGTAGACTCCAATGCTAATGAAAATCTCTCGAAAAGAAAAATTATTGGAGAGTGTGTCACACCCACACCTCATAACCCCCTCTCCTCTCAATGATGCTCCTACCTGGAACAAAGGTGGAAACTGGTGTTATTAATGGGGTTCAAATGAAAAGAGAAAATTCCTTACAATTATCCAACAACTCATTTAATCTTCAAAGGCTTAACTCTTATCAGCTGAGTATTTTAAAAATATATTTCATCAAATCTAGTCATGGCTGCTTTACAGCAGCAATGACTAGATTTGATGAAAGACTCATCTAAATTTAAGTAAAGAAATCATGGGTCTATAAGTCATTCAATTTACATGAGAGAAATTTAGTTAAATGTGCCCAAATTACACTAATTTCAGTGGCAAGATATTTTGTGTCCTGGGCCGAAATTTATGTCAGCAGCATTCAAGGAGTTAATTCCAACTTTCCAAAAGTTGTGGCACCAGAACAGGTACTCTATTACGTATTAATGAGGACATATTCGAGGCAAAGATAAAACTATACACTGGCAGTGGTTTCTACTTATGTCTGGCTGCATTTCTGGGAGTACATGGGGATGGATATATATTTTTTAAGTTTCCAATGGTAATAAAAAGAAATCATGCAGCCGCTAAAATGGCAATGTGGGAGTGCCTGAGAAACAGATTTTTAACCTTTTTTAAGCATAATTTACAAAATTAATTGTTTGCTTCGTAAACATAGCTTGTGAATTCTCAATGGTGGAGCTTGATGAGGATGCACCAATGAGAGGGTCAGAATCTATACACAGAATGCAAAAATTGAAGAAATAACGAAACTGGTGTACTGCAGGTTTTTTTTTTTTTTTAATTGGTTAGGTAAAGGGTTAACTTATAAAGGCTAAATTATTTTTGTCATCAAAATTTTTAACATGTCTTTGCCTTGTTACAATTTATGGGAGAGTGCCTATAGGCACTCTACCATAAATTGTAACAGAGCAAATCCAAACAGACAAAGTAATTTCACATTAAGATAATATGAAGCACATCGACAGAATTTGAAGCCTTTAAGTTGTGGAATCTGCACTTCAGAATAAAGACCAAATATGGGCTTCCAGCACACTACCAATTTTCAGAATAAATAAGTTCTCTTTATGTTCAGAGTGATTATCTCGAGACATGAATTTCTTCTTTCAAACTGTCTGATTTGAAGCATTGTTCATTTGATCCAAACATGCTATTAATTAAAAATAGAATATGTTTTCATTTTTGAAATTCACTTTAAAAAATTTCCACAATCCAATATTAAGTATTTCCATTGGTTCCTTGAATTCTGTACCATATGTAACATTTTACTAATTACAGCCTTGCTGAGTGTAGAAAGTGAGGTAGTGTGTGATAGGGAAGTTACCAATTTTTTTTATAAACTGAAAGACTAACAAGGTGCAATGCCATCAGTACCCACCGCCAAGAAGTGGTTTACTGAAAAGGGTACAAAGTAGAAAAAAGTGGAAAAAGACCCATAACTCTTAGAAAAAAATGGTCAAAACCTGCTACTTGTGAGTATGCTTTCCCACATGGTGGTCTATCAGCATACCAAAGATCATTTAAATCCAACATCCACTGACTGAGATATGAAGGTCCAAAGTTGTTATGAACGGCCGGATGGACAGACAAACCCCATTTCTATATCAACTGCAAACTTCATTTTGGCAACGGTTAACTAACTTTGTGCAGTCATACCTTCTGGGGTTACTCATACTTTCTGGTTACCAAATTCATTATTTACCGAGTAACTAAACCCATGCACTGTAGAACCTTAGTGTAAATCTCACCATATCAACCCTTTCCAAACCTAATGGCCAAAACAAACCTGTACTGTTCTCAAAAAGCATTCAAATTCAAACTCAACTTCTGACCTCTCATTGGAGTGGACTGTGTGAATTTTTTTTCTCAAAGAATTCCAAAAATGGAAAAATATTCTATTTTCAATTAAGAGCTTGTTTGCAATGAAAAATATATTACATCCAACCATATATTCCCCAGTAACTTGAATGATACGTGTAGGACTTGGAGGGTTAATGGTAATGTTAAATATGAGCTGTATTTATCACATCGGAAGTAAATTGTCATCACGATCATCTTCATCTGGCAGCTGGTCATCGCCAATACCTTTATATGTTCTCTTCTCACGACTTCCTCCCGATCTACACACTAAATTACAACCATCCTGTAAAAGATATTAAGCAATATTATTAAGCCTTCACCTTAACCCTTCCAACCTGAGGGACCACTTTTCACCTTAACCCTTTGAACCTGAGGGGCTGCTTTTCCGGCCCAAGGACATGATATGTGATGATTTCATTAAGTAGGGTGGCTGTTAAGTGAATACTAGGCTTACACCAATCAATAATTTCATAAAATATTAATTAGTCTACCCTCAAATAATGAATACAGACTCTTCCAACTGATGCCATTAAAGTGACATGGAAGATACCACTAAAGTTCAGAGGGTAAAACAAAAAGGGGATGACACTTGCAAAAAAAAATTCTTGAAGTAAACATTTTTATCTTTTGTATAAAAAAACTAAGCTAGTTACCCTTCGTTGGAACAGACACAGTGAGCATATTCTAAGGAGGGATCATGAGCTTTGCTTTGGAGGCAAAAGTTAAAAACAGCATGAGTGAATTGGTAGAAAAGTAAGTACGTCATTTTAATTGTTTTTCATCTTGCAGGAAATGCAGATAGAATTTCATGTTTAATTTTTAACTTTTGGTTGAAAAAATCCACAGTAAAACAATCAAATGAAAGTATCAATGACACTGTAGCTAAACTTTGAATATGACAGGAATTAGTATTTGCAGTGATCAGGTCAACAATAATGAATATGACAGGAATCAGTATTTGTGGTGACCAAGTCAACAATAATGAATAAGAGAAGAGTAATTCGCATAATATATGTAATAAAAAAAATATATGTGATGTATTCCATGTTACTAAATATTCGTACAGAAATTTATCCATATCAGATCTTTCATATGGAAGTTCTGTGCAAAAAACTGATTGCACCTAATTTTGGTACAAAATGGCCGCCAGTGGCCATCTTGAATTTCGAACCAGACCCCAAAACATTCGTTCTTGTCCCACGGTGATAAGAAGTTTCGTGAAGATTGGTTCATAAATACGGCCTCTAGCCTGAGCCATATTGGCATTTGCAGTTACAGTGCTGAAAGTAACACTAAATAGATCAAAGTTAGTCTAATTGGCATAATTTATGCACAAGAAAAAAACCTGTATTATATGTGATGTATCCCATGGTACTAAACATTCACACAAAAATTATTCAAATCAGGGCTTTCATATGGAAGTTCTGCGCAAAAATCTGATTGCACCTAATTTTATACAAAATAGCTGCCAGTGGCCATGTTGAATTTCAGACCGGACCCCAAAACACTCGTTCTTGTCCAACGGTGATAACAAAGGTACCCAAGATGTTTCGTAAAGATCAGTGCATAGATACAGCCTCTAGCCTGAGCCATATTGGCATTTACACTTACAGTGCTGAAAGTAACACTAAATAAATCTAAGTTAGTCTAATTTGCATAATTTACACATGAGAAAAAACCTGTATTATATGTGATGTATCCCACAGTACTAAACATTCATACAAACAGTTATTCAAATCAGAGCTTTCATATGGAAGTTCTGCGCAAAAATCTGATTGCACCTAATTTTGTACAAAATGGCTGCCAGTGGCCATCTTGAATGGGGCCCCAAAACACTCAATCTCGTCCCACAGTGATAACAAAGGTACCCAAGAAGTTTCGTAAAGATCGGTTCATAAATACAGCCTCTAGCCCGAGTCATGTTGACGGAACGATGGACGGACAGATGGACGGATGATGGGCCACGACAATACTTCAAATTTGCTGTTTTTAACTTTTGCCTCCAAAGCTAAAGAGCTGAAAAAAAAGGAAGAAATAAAAACCACCACTCCACGAGGTGCCAGAGTCGGAGATGCAAAATATTTTTTTTTAAGCCTTAGTTATTTATTATTATTATTTATTGGTGTTTAAGGTCACATACTTATGCACAATGGCGAATCATGACCGTGACAGTTTTAACGGTGGAGGAAGCAGGAATACCCAATGAGCACTAACGAGCAACTGTCAGCTCCTCAACATTCTAATTGTGTTCAAGCTCCGCTCAAGCAGGGCTACAGCAGTTGAAGACATGTGCACCATCAACGTGCAGTACGCCTTAGTACATGGCATCATCGTGCCCACATGTAATCAACCAGGATAAAGTGTCTTGCCCAAGGGCATAATGCGGGTTGTCCCAGACGGGGAACGCACTCAGGGCCTCTAGCATAGAACTCAACATTCTACCACTGAGCCACCGCGCTCCCATGTTAGCCTTAGAAAAAGTTGTAGAAATTTTCAGATTTCAAATACTTACAGCCTGTAAATTTCCGAAATCCTGCCAAAATTCATAGTTTGGTATTTGTTCCATTCCTTTAGCACCTAGAGCAATTCTTTTGTAGATAACTCCAATAAGTAAATACAAAGCAGCTAAACAAAGAACCCTGGAAAACAGGAAAATAAATAAATTTTATTATTTGTCAATCTATAAAACTGGCAGCATAACAAAGGGCAAAAAATATTAAGCCACTTATAAAACAAGAATTGTGAGTTTGAACCTAAACTCTGACAAATGCTAAACTGAAATAAATTCCAAGTCAATCAAGGGCAATACATCAGGCAAAAATGCTGTGAATAAAAGCTGGATTGAACATGGGGTTAGATAAATAGAGGATATATATGCTATTTTAGTGAATATTGTGAACTATTTCATGAGTGTAGACCTGAATGGTTTATTTTTCACGCGCACTTGCATGAGAGTGAAAATTAATACATTTAGGTCCACACGAATAAGATAATTCACGATATTCACTAAAATAGAGAAGATTTTCTTTTTATTATATGCTACATGACATTTCACTGTGCAATATTCAGCCCAATTCGACTGCAAACAGCTTCAAGACAATAACAAAGATCTGCTGATCGTTCCCTCAAGGAGACGTTCAAAGTGACTAAATGCACCAAATTTAAGCTTAATGTCATTCAGGAAGCTACTGAAAAAATTCATCACGTGAAACTAAAATATTATTTTTCACTCGCTCAAGCGCTCGTGAAAAATAAAACTTTCAGGTCCACACTCATGAGATTATTCCCGATACTGACTAAAATAGAGTAGATTTTCTTTTTTATTATATGCTCCGAGACATTTTATTGCACAAATTCATCCCAATTCGACCTCAAATGCATACGTTTCAAAACAATAACAAAGATCAGCTGATCATTCTTTCAAGTCGCTGTCATGCCCGAAGCATGACGCCCTTTAGAAGGCTACTGAGGGATATTTCTGGACATCTACAGAGTTAATGGATATCGAGAAATATCTTTTAGATTATCTGTGATAATTCACAGGCTAGCATATAATAGACTTGTATACCAAATATAATGTCATTCTGTCATGTATTTTAAAAGCATTTTCCCAAGATCTGTATGTACCCTATAATTAAGATGCCAAGCCTGTGCACATGTGATGTATCATATTTGTAACCACTGATGCTTGATCCTGGCAATTTGATGAAATGAAAATGTTGACGAACAAGAGGCCTCAAAAGGCCTTAATTGCACACCCGATAAAAAGTTTTGAAGAATTTAAGGCCATATTCAGCATCTACATGTTACCCTTTACCTAGCGAATTGCCCACATCTGCCTACATAATATGCAAATTGAGCAGCTGAAAAAATTTAAATTTTTCAAAACATTTCAACAAAACCATATCATGTGACCCCCTCATTGGACCGAGCTCATTGATATGGTTTTGTCAAAATATTTTGAAAAAGTTTAAAAAATGATATTTAAAATAATAAATTTTGATATCGTCTGCATTGGGTAAAGGGTTAATATAGTTAAATAAGAAAAGATTGTTTGTTTCTGTCTATTTCTTGAGTTGTGAACCCCAAAAAACAAAAGCCAATTTGTGTAAATGAGCGTGGCGCATTTACACAATGTTTGGCCTTTGTCTTTTGGGGTTCATAACTCAAGAAACAGACAGAAACAAATGACCATTCTTTATAATTAAACTTGTGGGGAAATTTAAATTTTATAGTAAATTTCCTTTCTTATTATACCTACCTCAAATGTTTATTACAGACTTGCACTACAGTGGAAGACACTAACTCAGAAAATATAATCTCCATTTTGATCTTTCCAAAGTGATTTGAGAAAGAAAAGTTGTGCAAAAGCACCAAGAAATGAATAAGCAAAAACTGGGTCAAGTGCTGCCAGCACACACCCAGTAGGGGATGCTCTTCTCCAAGTACAGATCCACTGCTTCCGGTAACCAGTGTGCAGGCAGTAACTAATGAATCATTCTTTTGAATCCACCAGCAATGGAGTTATGTGATCAGTGGGGAGGAAGGATTCTTACCCGAAAAAGAAGACAGGGGGGCCTCCATGTAAACAATTGTGGTAGGTATAATAAGAAAGGAAATTTACTATAAAATTTAAATTTCTAATCAACCTACCTTACACTTGTTTACTACATGCTGAATAGACAACAGGATGGGAGAGAATCACATAACCAACCCCCCACATGACCCAACTGCACTGGAAGCGTGGACAGAGGAAGAGGTCCCTAGGCTTATCAAACCATAGCATCACAATCATTAGTAAAAGACAATGAGAGGTGAGGTGTACGGTTCTGTGTGACGTACAGACAGAAAGGACAGTAACAGCACAGAGCTGGAACTGAGCTTGTAAGAAGCCTAATGGCGCCTGCAACTGACGCAGATAGAAGGTGAAGAAAGTAGAAGCATTTCTCCAGTAGGCAACCTGCATAACATCCGACAACTTGCCGGAGTTAGCATAAGCCCACGAGGTAGACAATGCACACACCTCGTGGGCAGAAATACGATTGGTAAAACAATCGTCAGTCGATAGACGAGCGTAAGCCGTGCGAATAGCAAGACAAATCCATCGAGAAAATGGATTGAGGAGAGATCTGTCGACAAGGAATAAGAGAAAGAAAAAAATTGTTTCCTGCCTTTCTCAATAAACTGCGTCCTATTGAAATAAATGCGAATTGCACAAACCGGACAGAGCAAAGGGCAATTACCCTCAGCAAAAGGAAGAGCCCTGATACAGATAGGAGGTGGTGTCATTTCTGGTATCTGATTCTTGGCCAGAAAGGAGCAATCAGTGGTACACGTAACATTGTTGGGAGAGCTCCTGAAAAAGGTCAGATTAACCAAGAAGGTGCGAAGCTCACTAACCTATCTGACTGAGGCGAAAGCCATCAGAAAAGCCATCTTGTATGTGAGAAAATGCATATCCTCCTGGGATAAAGGTTCGAACCGCCGCCCCCCCCCCCCAACCCCCCCCCCCCCCCTCCAAGCAAAGAATCACCCAAGAAAGATTCCATCTTGGGGTAAGCTGCAAAAATCTTGGCCTTTTCAAAGAAAAGTGCCGAATAAGCTTGGAGAGGTATGGATTAGTGCTGAAACAATGCTTTACAACATACGAAAAGGTCTCCGAAAGCATGGACCTGTACCCTTTGATGGTAACGGGCTGGAGACCCCGAGAATCAAACAGATATACCAGAAACTCCACAATCTGTGTTATCGAAGGATTGGCATAATCAACAGAGTGATCAGCACACCATCGACAGAAGACCTTCCACTTAGCCACATGGGCTAAAGAGTGCCGCCTTGAAGAAGAAATGCACTCCACTGCTCGTCTCGAAAAACCTCTCCAGAGGAGACAGGACCTGACAAAAGATATGCATGAAGTCGAGTCGACGTGAAACCTCCTTGGGTGACCTTCACAAAGAAGGTCGTGACGTAGGGGGAGACATTCTGGAACCGCCGCCAACAGAGAGCGAAGCTGATTGATCCACACTCGTTGAGGCAACCATGAAAGTAAGCATCGGATCGTGAAAGTAAGCATCTCGCAGGTCGATGCTGGAAGTGAAATCTCCCTAGTGAATGGAGCGGTGAAATGACCTGAAAGTCTCCATGCTGAACTTAGGAGCAATGATAAGACTGATGCAGGATACTCAGATCGATAACCGATCGGAGTCGGCCATCCTTCTTCGGTACCAAGAACAGGCGGGAATAAAATCCCACTACATGAATGTTCTTGACTACCTTGATTGCCCCCTTTGACAGGAGATTGTCTATCTCCATGCTCAAAAGTTCCCGACATGAAACTTCTAAAGGAACTTGTATTGGAAGAGGTACTCTCAACAGAGTGGGATGCCCCAGAAGGATAGCTGCAGCCCAGACCAAACAACATCTAACACCCAAGGATCAGATGTGATTGTGGCCCAATGGTCTGCAAATTCTGATATCCTTCCTCCAACCTGGGACGA
Source organism: Pictodentalium vernedei (assembly GCA_031216915.1). Taxonomy (NCBI): domain Eukaryota; kingdom Metazoa; phylum Mollusca; class Scaphopoda; order Dentaliida; family Dentaliidae; genus Pictodentalium; species Pictodentalium vernedei. The sequence goes on along the minus strand of CM062290.1, from coordinate 94,308,861 downwards.
ATCGAGGTGAGGACCTTCATTTTAAGCCTCGGTGAGGCCCGCGAGAAAGAAACGACTTCCTCTACTATATGAAGAATCCGGAGTCCTCTCTCTGGTCTGCCGATGCTTACCCTTACCCTGTGAGTAAGTTGAAGTGGCGGCAGAAGGATGAGCCCTTGGCTTCAGAGAGGAAGCAGAAGGGCACTTGTTAGGCTTTGGACGGCCCCTGGCCCCAACAGAAGGATAATGAAGCTAACGAAGCAGCAGCTGATCTTTGGAATGACACAGAATGTCATCCCGGACCGGCGCCATGGAACCATTGAACAGTTGAGGACCCGCCAAAGAAGCAGATCAAAGAGCAGCACGCTGCCCCTCAGGAAGGGAACGGCTTGTTCCAACTCAGCGTCCCTGCGAACTAATTACAAGTTAGCCGTGTTACAGGCATGCATGTGAGTAAGATGCATGAGTGCCTTGGAAAGCACACGCAAAGGAGCCTGCATGTCATCAAACTTATCTGGGGGCAGATAAGCAGCAAAAGCAGACATGCGTGATCTGAGAGAAAGCATGCCCAGCATCTCTCTTGGCAAGCCCAACAGGGACTCCAGAGTCGCCATAGGAATAACGGCCGAATTGTGATTGGAAAGCCCAAGGGAGGTGGAGTCCTGATTCAAGACCGTCAAACTCCGTCAAACTCTGGCAGACTGACAGATTGGCAGAATCATAGTAACGATAACGCACTGGAGGCAAAAAGGTGTCAGCCCTGGTGAAGAACGAAGTGTAAATGCTTCAACCACTTGTACCAACTGGCATGGTCAAAGGACCCTGGAAGCGGGATGTTCCACAGGCTGTAGGTGCGTGACCGATGATCACGGCCTGACTGACACCGCAGGCTGGTTTGACGGTTTGAGATCCGGAAGAAACTCATACACAAAGTCAAGAGCTGCCCCCAAGTCAGAAGACTGTTTAATGAAAAGACATTTAATGAAAATTAATTGGTGATTTTTTAGAATAGCGCTTGCTGGTTTTGGCCATTACGTTGGGTAAAGGGTTAAAGATTAATTCTTATATTGCAGTAAATCAAAACTTAGGGAGCCCAAGTATCATTCCAGGGACTTTATTTGAACAAACTGGAATCTGAACCTCCTAAGGTTGGTGCATATCAAAAGATACTGACTAGTGGATCAGAAGAAGATTTCCCCATACTGCACTAAATTAAAATTTAGGTTGCCACAGCGAGCCAAAATATGAACTCAGGGACTTGATTTAAACAAACTGGAATTTGACCCCATGAAGGATACTGCAAACCAAATATCAAAAGATTCTGACTGATGGATCTGCAAAAGATGATTTTTAAAATATTAATCAAACTGCACTATTTATAGCCCCCACCCCACACCCACCCAACCTGCCAATGCTTGATAATAATCAAAAGATTCTGACAGGTGGATCTGAAGAAGAAAATCTTTAAATAAAATGATCTCATATTGGACTGAGTTAAAATTTATGTTCTCACAGGAAGCCCAAATATGAACCCAGGCATTTGATTTGAACAAACTTGAAAGGATGCTACATACCAAATATCCAAACATTCTGACTGATGGATGTGAAGAAGAAGATTTTTAAACAAGAGACCCCCGGAGGCCTTAATTACTCACCTGACAAAGTGGTTTAAAGAAGTATTTTGGGTCACATTCAGTTGGTCATGGTTCATCAGCACTACAGAGGAATGAAGTCATGAAATTATTTATAAGTCTAGTGTCCATGGGTATGATTCCGTGGGCCATTCTAAATATATTCAGAATTCACCACAGACTAGTGTGTCATGTGCAGTTCAATTACAGAATGTTACTCTCAAGGAATGTTACTCTCAAGGAAACGTTCATTTGACGTACAGGTTATGCAGAATAATCGATGTGGTTCAAGATTGCGCTTCTCATCGAAGAATTAACCGACAACACAGAAAAAGTTGGTTGCTTTATCGTCAGCTAACAAGAATTATTCTGTGCACAAGCACTCGACAAACTATCAGATTTTATCATTTTTAATAAAATATATATTATATTATCAATACGAAAAAAAAATAGAAAGTGTTTTAGCACACTAAAACATATGTCTCCACTTCCTTTCTATTTTATGCACTACAAATGATCTGGTCTGGACAATTACTCTCTATTTAAAGTACATAAATTTGACCTTGAGGTCAAGGTCACATGAAGGTCATGATGACACGTGGTCTCATTGTGATACATCCACATGTCAATCATCTAAGTCCTAGGTCAAAAAACAAAAAAGCTCTGATCTGGACAATTATTCCCTATTTGAAGTACATAAATTTGACCTTGAGGTCAGAGGTCAAGGTCACATGCAGTTCATCAAGGTAGCAGACATGCGGTTTCATGGTGACACATCCACATGTCAAAAAAAAAATTCTGGTCTGGACAATTACTCCCTATTTAAAGTACATAAATTTGAGGTCAAGGTCACATGAAGGTCATGATGACATGTGGTCTCATTGTGATACATCCACATGTCAATCATTTAAGTCCTAGGTCAAAAAACATAAAAGTTCTGATCTGGACAATTATTCCCTATTTGAAGTACATAAATTTGACCTTGAGGTCAGAGGTCAAGATCAAATGCAGTTCATCAAGGTAGCGGACATGCGGTTTCATGGTGACACATCCACATGCCCCAAAAAAAAAAAATCTGGTCTGGACAATTACTCCCTATTTAAAGTACATAAATTTGACCTTGAGGTCAAGGTCACATGAAGGTCATGATTACATGTGACATGCAAAAGTACATAAATTTGACCTTGAGGTCAAGGTCACATGAAGGTCATGATTACATGTGACATGCAGTCTAATTGCGATACATCCACATGTCAAATATCTAAGTCCTAGGTCAAAGAACAAAAAAGTTCTGGTCTGGATAATTATTCCCTATTTGAAGTACATAAATTTGACCTTAAGGTCAGAGGTCAAGGTCACATGAAGGTCATCGAGGTAGATGACATGCGGTCTCATGATGACACATCCACATGTCAAATAACCAAGTCCTAGGTCAAAAAACAAAAACATTCTGGTTGGGACAATTACTCCCTACTTGAAGTACATAAATTTGACCTTGAGGTCAAGGTCACATGAAGGTCACAATGGTATGCGACACACCGGCTCATGGTGATACATCCACGTGCCAAACATCTAAGACCTGGCTCAAAAGACAAACAAGTTTTGGTCCAGACAAAGTTTCCTTGAAAAAAGCACAAATCTGACCTTCAGATCAAAGGTCAAGGTCACATGAAGGTCACAATTATACGCTACACACCGGCTCATGGTGATACATCCACATACCAAATATCTAAAGCCTGACTCGAAATACAAAAAAGTTCTGGTCCAGACAGTTTCCCTTGAAAAAGCGCATAAATCTGACCTTCAGGTCAAAGGTCAAGGTCACATGAAGGTCACTATGGTACAATGCACACCGGTTCATGGTGATACATCCACATGCCAAGTATCTAAGGTGTAGATCAAAAGACAAAAAAGTCATGGCCCGGACAAGGTTTGTGTATTGTTTCCCTTAAAAAAACACATAAATCTGACCTTCAGGTCAAAGGTCAAGGTCACATGAAGGTCACTATGGTACACTGCACACCGGCTCATGGTGATACATCCGCATGCCAAGTATCTAAGGTGTAGGTCAAAAGACAAAAAAGTTATGGCTCGGACAAAGTTTGTATGAGAAGAAGAAGAAGAAGAAGAAGAAGAAGAAAAGAAGAAGAAGATGGAGAAGAAGAAGAAGAAGAAGAAGAAGAAGAATATGCACTAAAACAATATGTCTCCCTTCTGGGAAGGGGAGACATAATTAGTGTTGATAATATAACATATATTTTATTAAAATTGAAGAAGAAGAAAAGAAGAAGAAGATGAAGAAGAAGAAGAAGAAGAAGAAGAAGAAGAAGAAGAATATGCACTAAAACAATATGTCTCCCTTCTGGGAAGGGGAGACATAATTAGTGTTGATAATATAACATATATTTTATTAAAATTGATAAAATATGATAATTTGTCGAGTGCCTGTGAATGGAAGTAGATTCGACACTAAATGTAACTGCAATGTGCCTGGGCACAGTGGCATTGCGGTAGCCGGTTCTCGTCAGATCACCGAAGTTAAGCAACGTCGAGCATGGTTAGTCCCTGGAAGGGTGACCATCTAAGCGATCGATTTGGACTCCCGTGTTGTGTCCTTGAGCAAGGCACTTAACCCTGATTGTCCACATGGGGGTACAATGATGCTGTGAACGAAGGTGAACTGCATGTCGATGGTGCGCATGTCTTCAACCAATCTAACCCTGCCTGTGCTGCAGTGCGGAATTATGATGCTGGGGAGCTGGCAGCTGCTCATCGTTGCTTGGTGATTTTCTCCAGGTACTCCAGTTTCCTCCACCCGTAAAGCTGTCACGGTCATGATTAGCCACTGTGCACAAGTATGTGACCTTAAACACCAATAAATAAATAACTGCAATGTGCAAAACCTTTGGAAGCTTTGAACCTTGCAATAGCTTTCAACAATGTTTTATTTTATGGTAGAGTGAGACGTGGCTGATACAATTTGGTCTTAACACCGAATTGGAATTATAAGGATAGTCTGAATTTATTTTTGAAAGGTAGAGTGAGATGTGGCTTAACAAATTGGTCTCAACACCGACACAGAATTATAAAGATATAGTCTCAGTTTATTTTTCTATGAAATTAGAGAGCTAAAGTACAGACTTGGGTACCAGGATAAGGCGTCGCCTCACATAAACTTGGCCTGTAAATGCATATGGGACCAACAGGAGTCATGTGTTAAGGCTTATTTCTAAATAGGTCAGTGGCTCAGTGTGTATTTGGGGCAAGGGGCGGGGGAGAGTCTGGTCAAAATGTCAAGTTGCATAATTTAATCACCTACTGGATGAAGATTTTATGCGTGTGGCTGCGTTGTGCTGTAGAACAGGGGAATTGAAGAATCCGAAAGATTTCCCGTATGACGTGGCATTAAAACTCGCAAGAAGAAACAGGGGTAGGGGTGGGCATTGGACACCAGTCACACAAAGTCGACTAAAGACCAGGTGGCTGTCAGATGTTTGGGCTCAGTGTATAAAGTTGGTAGCGCTATATGGGACTTGCTCCAACTCCACGTATGTTAAAGCGAATGGGCCATAGCAGTTCAGTGTTACATGGGGTAAAGCATAAGGCCCATTTAGGTGGTGCGCAATTCTGTAGTCGCGGTTGAGTCAAAGAGGCTTGGTAGGCTACTAGAGTGACATTGCAAAAGAGTCATGTGCACTAGTGATGTCAGAGTGAGAGGACAGCTGTGCACTGAGAATGCTCCTGTCATTGTAACAAGGGAGGTGTGTGTGTGTGGGGGGTGGGGGGGGGTAGGTACAGTGTTATATAGGGTAAACAGGCTACGGAAAGAAGGCATTGTGCAATAGCCTCGGTAAAAGCATCATGTCGAGCCATATTGGAAAGGCTCAAAAGCCACGGCGATGTTAAGACCCTGTTGACTGACAGACCACATCCTGGAAAATCCAACAAATTTGTTTATGTAAATAAAACTGCTTCAGTGGTCATGAATCTTCTCCAAAGACCCTTACCACAGGCATGGGGATACACGTGGGCTTCTAGCCATATACTTTACATACCAACACATACCGCTCTACTACTTTACAAGGTCTGTACCCAGTCACATAAGCCTTGAAATCCCATTCTAATACCACATCTGTGAACCATAAAGTTTTTATTTGCACAATCGCGTACGAAAGGTTGATGGTTGCTCAGATGATGGAACTTGTAAATTCTTTTCTCAAATTGCACACATGTAACATGAAGGGACTAGTCGGCGTGCCCCCCCCCCCCCCCAACACCCCCAAACAAAAAAAAATCACATTAATTCTCACCCCTGGAGGCATACATGTACACTATGTTTTGTGTGGGGGGTGTATTTGAGCTTACAGTACTGACCACGAAAGTTAAAAAATTTATAGTAATTTATATATTTTTTATACTTACCAATGACCCAGACTTAGCTGGTGCTAACTCTAACAAAACCAGGGCCAAACACAAATTTTGCCCCCCAATCCCCAAAATTTGCATACAAAACAAAAAGAAATCATGTCCTAAAGGACCTCCATACTACGCCTCTACTGCGCATGCGCAGTGACGCAGTCGTCCCGAAATTGGCGCCAATTATCATTCTTACTGGCAGTGCCTGGTCAGCGCTATGTACTCAGCGGGGAGGCAAGAGTTCCCAACTCCAGGGAGGGCCATCCCCGTCTGGGTCATTGGTAAGTATAAAAAATATATAAATTACTATAAATTTTTTAACATTTTTATACTGTACCAATGACCCAGACTTAGCTGAATAGTAAACAGGCTGGAGGGCCTAGGACATAGAGGAAAATCCAATAAGCTCAACTATATAGTAAAGAGGTAACCCCTTAAGGAGAAAAGGAGTATTAGGCTTTACATGTATCTTTCTTATTTAATATTAAATTAGAAAGATACACTACCCTTAACAATTGAGCACAATAACATTCATGTTCTCTATTAACATCCAGTATAACCCTTATACTAATTATTTTTAAAGCAAGCCAATAAATAAAGTAGTCCAGAGAATTGAGACTCTTTATAATCATTTAAAAGTGTCCGAGTATTGTATATTAAAGCCCATTTGACACTTGACATATACAAATGCTTCACACCGAGCTACACTTTAAAAATAAGACATGAATGAATTTAAACATTAATATTACACTTTAAAACCATCCCGGAAGCGACTCAGAAATACTGACTTGGAGGAGGCATTCCCTTGCTTTTCACTATAAAGCAGGTGACCTAAGGGAAAATCCAACAAATTTGTTTATGTAAATAAAACTGCTTCAGTGGTCATGAATCTTCTCCAAAGACCCTTACCACAGGCATGGGGATACACGTGGGCTTCTAGCCATATACTTTACATACCAACACATACCGCTCTACTACTTTACAAGGTCTGTACCCAGTCACATAAGCCTTGAAATCCCATTCTAATACCACATCTGTGAACCATAAAGTTTTTATTTGCACAATCGCGTACGAAAGGTTGATGGTTGCTCAGATGATGGAACTTGTAAATTCTTTTCTCAAATTGCACACATGTAACATGAAGGGACTAGTCGGCGTGCCCCCCCCCCCCCCCCAACACCCCCAAACAAAAAAAAATCACATTAATTCTCACCCCTGGAGGCATACATGTACACTATGTTTTGTGTGGGGGGTGTATTTGAGCTTACAGTACTGACCACGAAAGTTAAAAAATTTATAGTAATTTATATATTTTTTATACTTACCAATGACCCAGACTTAGCTGGTGCTAACTCTAACAAAACCAGGGCCAAACACAAATTTTGCCCCCCAATCCCCAAAATTTGCATCCAAAACAAAAAGAAATCATGTCCTAAAGGACCTCCATACTACGCCTCTACTGCGCATGCGCAGTGACGCAGTCGTCCCGAAATTGGCGCCAATTATCATTCTTACTGGCAGTGCCTGGTCAGCGCTATGTACTCAGCGGGGAGGCAAGAGTTCCCAACTCCAGGGAGGGCCATCCCCGTCTGGGTCATTGGTAAGTATAAAAAATATATAAATTACTATAAATTTTTTAACATTTTTATACTGTACCAATGACCCAGACTTAGCTGAATAGTAAACAGGCTGGAGGGCCTAGGACATAGAGGAAAATCCAATAAGCTCAACTATATAGTAAAGAGGTAACCCCTTAAGGAGAAAAGGAGTATTAGGCTTTACATGTATCTTTCTTATTTAATATTAAATTAGAAAGATACACTACCCTTAACAATTGAGCACAATAACATTCATGTTCTCTATTAACATCCAGTATAACCCTTATACTAATTATTTTTAAAGCAAGCCAATAAATAAAGTAGTCCAGAGAATTGAGACTCTTTATAATCATTTAAAAGTGTCCGAGTATTGTATATTAAAGCCCATTTGACACTTGACATATACAAATGCTTCACACCGAGCTACACTTTAAAAATAAGACATGAATGAATTTAAACATTAATATTACACTTTAAAACCATCCCGGAAGCGACTCAGAAATACTGACTTGGAGGAGGCATTCCCTTGCTTTTCACTATAAAGCAGGTGACCTAAGGGAACACCCCCCCCCCCCCCCCCTTCCCCTTGCCCTGAGCGAAGAGGGCAGCCGGACGGAGTCACTGCCGGAACAGAAAGCCTGCATAACTATAGTTGCAACTGTTTAGTGGACGACATTCTGAGCAACAGATAACGGACCTAAACAATGCAGGTCTCCAGAAATGGACTCAATATTTCTGAGATAAAAATTCGTAAATGTGGATGGCTGAGACCAATAAGCAGCCTTCATTAAATCTGTAATAGCAACACTATTAGCATAAGCCCAGGAAGTAGAAAGAGCTCTTACTTCATGAGCAGAAATCTTAAGCACAGACTGCTGAGAAGAAGATAAATCTTCATAAGCAGTACGGATAGTTAACTGAATCCATCTAGCAATAGAATGGACTGAAATGTCCTTTCTATTAGGCATCAAAGACAGAAAGAAACGTTTCCGTCCCTTTCTGATAAACTGAGATCTCTGTTTATAGATACGTAGTGCTCTAACACGACAGAGTAAAGGCCTACGCCCGTCTGAAGACGGAAGAGCCTTAATAACAATAGGTTCCGGATATTTATTAGGAGCCTGATTCTTAGCTAAAAAACCCACATTAGTAGTGAAGGTGATAGTGTTCCCAACACTACGATAATGAGAATCATCCACCGATAGTGCATGAAGCTCACTGACTCTTCTGGCAGAAGAGAAAGCTAAGAGAAAAGCTGTCTTATAAGATAAGAATTTGAAATCTACTGTCCCAAGAGGTTCAAATGGCTTTTCCTTCAATTTAAGGAGAACCCAAGCTAAATTCCACTTAGGAATTAATCTAAGAGTTCTGGGTCTATTTATCGAAAAGTTTCTAACCAACTTCGATAAAGAGACATTAGATCCAATTTGTAAACTATCATGATGCGCATAGGTATCAGATAACATAGATCTATAACCCTTTATAGTAACAGGCTGCAGTTTGATTTCGTCAAACAAGTATACTAGAAAGTTTGCAATGTCTGGTATAGAGGGATCAAATATATCTACAGAATGATCCCTACACCAACGACGAAAAACCTTCCACTTAGCCGCATAGTTTAGCGAAGAGGAGGTCCTCCTACAGTTAGAAATCGCGTCCACTGCTCGTCCTGTAAAGTGCTTGCCATGCAAGAAGGACCGCACAACGGAAAAACGTGAAGGTTGAGACCTTGCGGGTTGTGATGGAGTTGGCGCGATTTCCCCTGCGAAAGAAGATCCTCTCGTGGAGGAAGCTTCCGCGGTAGGTCCCACAACAGACACCTGAGTAGATTTATCCACGGTCTCTGTGGCGACAGAGATGCTACCAACAGAATCTTGCATTGAGATTGTTTTATCTTTAGCAATACTTGTTGAATTAACGGCGCTGGAGGATACGCATATCCTATCATTCCGTCCCAAGGGATCGACAGAGCGTCTACTGCAAATGCTCTTGGATCCGGACACGGAGACACATACGTCTGCAACTGATTGTTGAGATGTGTCGCAAATAAGTCTATCATTGGCCGTTCCCATTGGTAGCAAATCTGATTGAATACTTGTTTGTTGAGAGTCCACTCCGACGGCAACAAGCGACCCTTTCGTGAAAGGGAGTCTGCTAGCACATTCAGACGACCCGGTATGTGACGGACCGAAAGAAGAACGTGATGTTCTAATGCAAACAGAAAGATTCTTTCTGTTAGATTGAACAACGGAACTGAATGAGTGCCTCCCTGATTCCGTATATACGCCACTACTGTCGTATTGTCGGATAGGATTTGGACATGAGCATCGTGAATAATGTCCATCCAGTGACGTAACGCAAGCCAAATTGACATCATTTCCTTGATGTTTATGTGCTTGCACAGGAATTGCGGATCCCAAAGACCCTGGCATCTCGAAGCCGTTGGGATTAATGATGCACCCCAACCTGTTTGACTGGCATCCGTCATAACGGTAAAACTCAGATCCGGCAACTGCAGCGGAACTCCTTGAGTTAACCACTGAATGTTTGCCCAAGTCTGAATCTCTTGTTTCACTTGATCTGACAAGAGAACGTCTACATCGAGCGAATGAATTTTCACACTCCAATTCTGAGTCAGGAAAATTTGAAGAGGACGTGTGCGTAGCCGCCCCATCGGAATGAGATCCGCGGCGGCTCCGCACAGACCTATCAGTCTCATAAATTCTCTCGCCGTGACTTTGTCTGCGTGCAGACAATAGCGAGCGTAACAACTGACTAATTTCGCTCTGGTTAACGGCAGACGAACGAGATTGTTGTGCGTCTCGAAGCTCATTCCCAGATGAGTGAATGACTTGGACGGCACCAGATCCGACTTCTCCTCGTTTACTATAAAACCGAGACGTCGGAGCAATAGAAGAAGATTCTGAACATCGTTCTGAAGCGTTAACTCGTTGCCGTACCTCTGAAGAATGTCGTCCAGGTAGGCCGACGTTACCGCAGACGAATGAGCTCGGAAGTAGATCATTACCGAGTTCATTACCCGAGTGAAAGCCCAGGGTGCTAGATTCAATCCGAAGCACATCGCCCGGAATTGATACACCACTCCCAGGACTGCAAAGCGTAGATACTTTCGGAATGTCGGATGTACCATGACGTGAAAGTACGCATCTTTGAGATCTATGCTCGTTGCATAATCGTTCACCCCGAATACTCGCTCTGACCGATCGAATCGTCTCCATATAAAACTTCGGAGCGACGATCAGCTTGTTTATCCAGCTCAAATCTATGACTGGACGGAACGAGCCGTCTGGTTTCGGAACCAGAAACAGATGGCTGTAGAATCCCAGAGATTCCTGGTTTTCTACGACCTCTACCGCGTTCTTCATTAAAAGAGACTGCACCTCTGATAACAGAGCGTCTCTTTTCTGTGGATTTGACGGAAGATGAGTCCACTTTGGACTTCGAGTTAATGGAGGTTTTCGTTTGAAGGATATCTTTAGACCTTCCGAAGTCACTCCTCTCACCCAAGGGTCGTCCGTAATCGACGCCCACTCTTGTGAAAAAACTCGACAACCTTCCGCCAACCGGAACGCGATAGAGGTTTAAGCCATCACCTCCTGGACCTGCGAGGCCTGCGGTAGGAGAAACCACGTCTTCCACGACCCGCACCTCGCCTCGTCGACCTCGGGGCGTCCGACCGATTGTCCCGGCCTGAAGGACGTCCCGAACGAGAGTCGCTATCCTGACGGTCTCTCGAATAAGACCAAGAGGACGCACCGGAACCTCTATAGGAACCTCTCTTGGGCGCATTAGACCCAGAAGTGCCTGTCTTATTCGTGTCTGCTGTATCCGACTTTTTAGGAGCCGATCTGAACAACAGAGAATCATTAGCTTTCTTTTTAATTTTATCATAAATAGCGGAAAGCTTGCCGTCAAAGAGAAGTTCTCCTGAGACCGAAGCGACTCTAAGAGAGTTCTTCACCTTAGAATCCACTAGTGTGGATGTAGCTAGGGCTGCGTCACGTCTAACCAACTCCAGATTTGCCACTGAAAGGGCGGAGTTACACGTGGAATAAGCTACTGCCCTTGAAAGAAGTCTTAAAGAGGATTGTATATCCTGAAACTCTTCCCCTTGAAGGCGCAGTGATAACGCCTTAGTAAGGTGATCTGCGTAAGATAAGGCATCTAAATTGGCTCTGTTAGATGCAATAGCTGTTTCCAACACCGCGGTTGGAATAGAAGCTGACGACGGTAATGATAGCTCTAAGTCTTCCGCCTCGTCGTCCATACGCAGAGGAACTCTCGGTATACCCTGTCCTGCCGTATCGAATTTATTCCTTGCATTAATGAAAGGCAGGTTGAGAGTATTAGCGGACAAGAAACCTGCTTTCCCCGTCCTGGAAGCAAGTTTAAATATAGCGTCGTTCAATAATTCAAATGTTCTAGCAACATTATTGGACTGCGACGGAAACTCGGGAGCGATGTCCCTGAACCGCTCAAAAAATTCAGAGTTCAATGACGCTATAATTCTCTTGTCCGGAAGCGCAGCAGTCTGGCCCGACGGAACAACTTGAGGGAGAAAGTGCCGGATGAAGTCCACGGCAGCTTTATGTTGTTCCGAAAGGGATAGCTCCAAGTCATCCGTATCCCTTTCACCATCCGGTCGGACCTCACGATGTTCCCGGTCGTCCGCCCCCGATGCTTCGGCGGAGCGTACCGACCCAGCGCCGTCGGATAATTCTCGATCCGACACCGTTTCTGTCGGCTGCTGGGATGCTGCGATAAGCTGTGCTATCTGCACAAGAATGTCCGGCGTCGAGACCTGCGGAGGCGCAGTCTTTTGCTGCTTCGCCGAGGGCAGCTCCGCATCAGATGGCTCCCGCATACTTTTCCTATGCGAACGTCCGGAGTCCATCGGTCTCGAATCCCTGGCTGCCGGATGGTGTGACCTGGTCGCCGAAGAATCCTTCATCGGCGAAGCTGGTAATATATCGGCGGTCACGCAGCCAAGGTGCGGTCGTGTGCGCTGACGAGAAGAGGAAGCCTTAACAGTCTCTGCGGACTGCTTATACAACGGAGCGTCCCGAGCGACGGACGTATGCTCCGCTAAAGACACATTTTGTACCACAACATCTGGTCCCAGATGTTGTTGTACGAGAGAGGGACCTCTCTCGCTCGCGGCCCGGCTGGACCTGGACGAGCTAGGAACCGGACTAAAAGGCTTCCTCCGTTCTCGCTTACTATCCGCCGTCACTGGGTGTGCATCTATTATGTTTATAGTGCTCGCATCACCCAAAATTTCCTCTTGGACCGCATCGGACGAACCCGGCTGCCGAACCATTCGGTGAATGGACGCTACACCGGGCGAGTTAGCGGACGACATTTGTCTAATCTCCATGAGCACTTTTGCCGCTAGCTCTGAATTCATTTGTGACGACGGACGCACACTTGAAGAAGATAACATGGAAACATCACCCTGTTCTGGTTCCTCTGAAATAGAAACTGAGAGAGTAGAGTGACCTTGTGGAGAAAGAGCCGGCATCGCTCTTTCTCCAGAAACAACATATCGTGACACACGTTTCCAATGTTTCTCATCCCAATGTTCACATATAGGACAGGGATTAATGTGAGAACACTGACTACAATTAATACAATGATCATGAAAGTCAGAGGAAGATTTCTTCCTATTACAATTTGAACAACGTCCCTTCATTGTGAAAGAACAACAATAAGTCCTAGTTACTCGCAAAAACCCCTGACACAAAGATACATAATAACATGATCCATTAATAAATGAAAAAACAATTGCAAAACAAAATAATTTTGAAAAAATATTTTTTCAGAGAAGCCCAAGTTGCTGAAAAGTAACGTTGAGCCCCGATGGATCCGATGGCAAAGTGTGGTCAAAAATTTTAAATTTATATAAAATAATTAATGAGACACTTTCGGATAATATAAATGTATCTTATAATGAGATAAACTATCACAAAGGCAAACAGCCCCCCCTCAAAAAAGGCTGTTGCCAATGAAAACAAACAGTGTAAACACACTAGAAAACATGACTCCAGGCACTGAAAAAACTGGCCCGGAATCAGTCATCAATTACACTCTATCTGATGCAAAACAGAGACTCCCAGGGGAGAATCTGTAGAACATCAGATGGAAGATGCAGAACACAAACGTTATACACCCATGGGTGAAAACGTAACTATGGGGAAAATAACAGAAAACAATTAGCAAGAATGACAACAAGAGGCTCATGCCTCGAAAATAGGCAACTCAACATAATTTCATCAAAAAATTTTAAGTACAGCCCTGATTATTTTTTGCCACTTCTTTTTCCTCTCCTCCTTCTATCCTCCTTAGAATCACATTTTCTCCAAAAATTACGTGTCTGGCATCCTTTAAACTGAGATTTACAAGCACAAAGATCAGTGAGATGTTGACTGATGAGGGGCCAAACAGAGAATGATAATTGGCGCCAATTTCGGGACGACTGCGTCACTGCGCATGCGCAGTAGAGGCGTAGTATGGAGGTCCTTTAGGACATGATTTCTTTTTGTTTTGGATGCAAATTTTGGGGATTGGGGGGCAAAATTTGTGTTTGGCCCTGGTTTTGTTAGAGTTAGCACCAGCTAAGTCTGGGTCATTGGTACAGTATAAAAATACACGATTCTGAAAGGTTCTGCTGTGACATTTTCACGATATCCCCCCCCCCCCCCCACCCACTCCATCCCCAATTACAAAACTTCTATAACTGCAATTCCAATAAAAGAAGACATCTTTCGGTCCCACCACTTTCCTATAATAAAACGCAATCAATCAGATTACTGAGCTGTTATAACAGATCATTATTTTGTTTATTGAGGGTTAAGGCACTTTCAAAGGCCAAGGCCATATTGTGCCGAGCAGTTTTACAGATGGAGAAATCCGGAGTATCTACAGAAACCACTGCACAGCAACAAGTATCTGCTAGACTCTCCAACAGACTCATCAGACACAGGCTAGATGAGCATTGGTTGAATGCATGCATGCCATCAACGCGCAGCACATCTAAGAACACTTCGCATCTGTGCCCGTGTGCGCAGTTAGGAGTGACATGCTCAGTGTCACAATGCAAGTGGTATGGACCTCTTTCGAACTGTCGACCTCTCGGTCACAAGTCCGATGCGCCAGTCAATGAGCTGCCATGCTCCCCATTAGTTGCTTTTAAAAGATAAATATAACAGATCATTAATTGGTAAAAATAGATAAGGCCAACTTAATCTGTTACAACAGAATATTAGTTGGCTATAACTGTATAAAAACAGATTATTAGTTGGTTATAACACATTTCTAATTTGTTAAGATAAATTATGAATCTGTTATAAAAGTTTATTAATCTGTTGTAACAGATAAATAACTGGAGATGGGTTGGCACAAATTTGCCACAGTTGAAAAATTTCGGCCTTAAGATTTGCGGTGTGCAAAACTGTATAAGGCAGTGCACATGTCTAGAATAACGTTTATTCCTCATCATGTGGTGGATTAACAGAATGCATTCTGAATAGTATTCCAGAATAAGTGCACTTGAACAAAACGACACGAATCGCATTCTGCCTTATCTCCGCATGTCCAGAATAACACTAGTATTCTCGAATGGCCCACGGAAACGTACCCCATGTCAGAGGATTATTATCATTGGTCTTCCTGACTGCTTCCAATTCTATCAGCTGTAGACAAGTACTGCCAAACTTCCAAGGGCTGTTATGTCTCTGCAGTTTGAAAGGCAAATTTTATGGAAAAACACTGAGGAGTGGATTTGAACAAACCTGAAACTAATCTCCCTCCCCCACATAGAGAGCCCAAATATTAAGCCAGGGACTCAAATTGAATAAACTTGAATCTGCCCCCCCCCCCCCCCCCCCCCCCCCCCCCAGAGATGTTGTATATCAAATATGAGAGAATTCTGACTGGTGAACTGAAGAAGATTTTTAAAGAAATCTCCTCATATTGCACTAAGTTAAACTTTGAGCTCCAATAGAGAGCCCAAACATTAATCCAGGAACCCAATTTGAATAAACATGATTTGGCACTACAACCCCTCTCCCCGGGAAGTTGTAGCCCAAATATCAAAACAGTTTCACTGGTGGATCTGATGAAGAAGATTTTTAAGGAATATTCCACACAATGCACTAAGTTAAACATTGGGCTCCCAAATATTAAGCAAGGGACTTGATTTGAACAAACTTGAATCTTACCCCCTTCACCCTCATTTTGCTTAGCGGTCAATAACTAATCGGTTCATAAGAAGATTCTTTTTTAAATTTGGGTGCAGTTTCCCTACCTCCTCCCTTTGGGGGCAGGACAATTTGATTTCAACAAAATCACAATGCAATATCAGAACAAACAATCATACAAGTTTAACTTAAATTGGGCCAAAGGTTTTTGAGAAGTCTAAAACACCATGTTCATAAATGGCAGACAATGGACTGTGAGTGATCACTACAGCTCATATTGTGGTTTCAGTCAGGTGAGCTAACAAGGTGTAACACTTGCAAATTTGGAAGTGAGAGAAACCTGCACCTCAACGCTGGAAAAGTTCATGTTTCAGTCAATTCCCGACAGGTATATTATAATTCCATACCTGCCTGGTCACAATATGTCAATGCCCCCCATTTCCAAAGGATTAATATCATGTATTAACTCTTAACCCGAGTATTTTCAAAATATTTTTCATCAAATCTGCTATGAAGTAGCCATGACTAGATTTGATGAAAATGAAAAATTTATCTATACTCAACTCAAGAAATAAAAATAGTCCATTCAATTCTTGAGACAAAATTTGATTACTGTGCCCAAATTATACTTATTTCTGTGCAAGAGATATTCTACCTAGGCAGGAATATCTGCCAGCAGCATGTAAAGAGTTAAAGAACAAATACAGAATATACCCACAGTTGCTTGAGGTACCAAATGTTCACCACAAGTGGTGAAGTGGTGTTAACCGCGAGCCTTCGGTGCACGATTTACACCACTTCACCATGTGTGGTGAACATTTGATACACTAAGTACCTTGATCATCAGATTATTAAGAGTCGCTATTATTTTTTCTCGATTTTACTAAGCACCAGACATACATACTAGCGAATCTGTTTTTGTTTACATGAGCATAGGTGGGTGGTACTTCCGCTGTCAATTTTATCGCCGAAACGAAATGAAAAAAAGAAACTGAGCCTTTTTCATTTTAACAAGAGGCCCCACAGGGCCTGAAGCACTCATCTTGAACAGAACACAATTTAAACAGAGTCCAAGAATGAGTTTACATTAAGCAAGCCATCTCCATAGGCTACACTGTCAATCCTTGAGTCCCTCACGAGTGACAAAAATCATCTGGGCATCATGCCTTTTCTTCAGTTGATTATAAAGTAAAATGCAGGGCCCCCCTATGAAGCCCCTTGATACAACCTATGTGGATTAATCTTAGTACCTCTAAAGGGTACTGAATACAAAATTTTTAATTCTTCAGCAAAATGGCCAATTCCGGCTCCCAAAGAGAGCCCAAATATTAACCCAGGCTCTTGATTTGAACTCAGTTAAATCTGACTTCCCTAGAGATGTTGTGAACCGAATATGAAAGCATTCTGACTGTTGGATCTGAAGAAGAGAAATTGCAAAGAAATTTCTTTGAATTGCACTAAGTTCAAATTTGGGCTACCATAGCGAGCCCAAATATTAACCTACGGATCCGATTTAAACAAACTTGAACTGCCCCCCCCCCCCCCCCCCCCCCCCTAGAGATGTTGTATACCAAATGTGAAAGCATTCTGACAAGTGAATCTGAAGAAGATTTTTAAATTTCATGTTCCCATATGGAGCTCAAATATTAACCTAGGCATGCGAATTGAACAACCTGGAATCTGACCCCCCTAGAGATGTTGTATACCAAATATAAAAGCATTCCGACTGGTGGATCTGAAGAAGTAGATTTTTTTTCAAATGCACAGTAAAATGAGCCACAAAAATTAATCCCAATAGAATATTAATAAATGCCACTTTGTCAATAAATCGTAAAAATTTGCCTGTTCACACCCATATGTATGTGATTTTAAAGATGAAAAGGGTTTAAAATGCACAATGAATGAAGCTTCACCACTAAACTTAAATCCCAAAATATTTGCTCCATTGTTTCACACAATTATTAATTAGTTATACCCAATTAGCTTATAAGCCAATAACCATAAAGTACAACTGTAAACAAAGAAACATGGCATAAATCACTGATAACAATCAGTGGATAAATGGAGTGGTGCACCCTTCCCTAATTAGCTCTGGAAGTAGATTGTAAATGATCATTTATTACTTTCCAAAGTGTGATTTACTGGGATTTCTGGGTTTGATTATAAATGAAAACTTCACAAGTGAATTATGCAATCAACAATTGTGAAATGTATCCATGCGCGCAAACGAAGACGCTCTACCATGGGTGTAATGGGGATCTGAATCTGACCTGGAATCTAACCCTTCACCAAACATGAAAAGCAGACGACACTTGCAAAAAAAAATTCTTGAATAACTATTATTTTCAATTTTTGTTTCAAAAACATAGGTTATGACCCCTCACTGGAACGAGCTCGACGAGATCTTTCCAATGAGGGGTCATAACCTATGTTTTAGAGACAAAAAATGACAAAATAATGAAAATCAAGCTTTAGCACTAAAATTAAACCTGAGAAAACTTGCTCTGTTGTTTTACACAATTACCTCCCAGGTATACCCAATTAGCCGACATTCCAATAACCATAAAATACAGTTGTGAACTAAAGGCAAGAAAACATAGTGCAAATCACAGATAGCAGGCAGAGGGTAAATGGAGTGGTGCCCCCTTCCCTAATTAGTTCCAGAATTCGATTTAAAATATCATTTATTTATTGGTGATTAAAGTCACATATTTCTGCACAGTGGCTAATCATTACCACAACAGTTCAATGGGTGGATGAAGCTGGAGTACCCAGAGAGAACCAACGAGCAATGGCGAGCAATTGTCAGCTCCCCAACATACTATCTCCACACAAGCAGGGTTAGCATTGGTTGAAGATAAGTGCACCATTGATGTGCAGCACGCCTTAGTACACAACACCACCGAGCCCTCATGTGGGCAATGGAGGTTGAAGTGTCTTGTCCAACGACACAACCCAATTGCCACAGGTGGGATTCGAACCAAGGACCTCTCAGTTTGCAGCCTGCACCTCTACCAACTTAGCCATGAGCCCCCACCGCTCCTCCCCTAACTTGACCAAGAAGGGACTGAACTAAATAGCAAGTTCCAGTAAGGCAAAGTCATTTACTCAAGTTTCTACACAAAAGACATCACACCAAAGCTACATATGAAATCAGAAAAAGAATGGGTAAGGGATGTGGCCTGTAGAGTGTGCTAATGGTATTGTTGACAGATTATATGCCAAATCCACTGGCGGCCATGTTTTACAAGGAAATTCAGAAAAATTTGATAACTCCCATTTAGACATTACACCAAAGCTACATATATAATTTGAAAAAAAGCCAGGTGAGCAGGGCAGCTTGCTAATGGAATTGTTGACAATTTATGTGCCAAAGCCAAGATGGCCACGAGCGGCCAAGTTTTTCAAAAAAATTCGGAAAAATTTGATCGCTCCATTTTTAGCTACCACGCCAAAGCCACATATGATATTTGAAACTGATCAGGCAGGGCTCGACAATTGGGGCAACCTATAGGACGGGTTACCTATAGGTTACGCAAAAAGATTTTTGGGAGACCTGTTTATAGGTTAACCAAAAATAGTTTCTTAATTGGAAATTTGATTGGAAGGTAATGACATAAGAAGACATGTAACAATGATAAAAGATAAATTATTATAAATCATAATGACTTTTATTTCTCAACAAAATTCACAGCTGAATCAGCTGGATCCAATGATATCCATATTTGTATGCTTCTATTGAAAATTTGAGACAAAGGTTTTAATCATGAAGTTCAGGATATTTGGGGGAAAGCTATGTGAGGTAAAGGGTTAACCCCCAAAAACTGGGGCAAAAGGTTAATGAAAATGTGATGGGGCAACCTTCAAATGGGTCCATCAAAATTCTGAATTGTCGAGCCCTGGATCAGGTGAGAGATGTGGCACACTCTCTGGTGTGCTAAAGGAATTGTGGATGGACTGAGGGACATCCAGATAGATGGACAGATGACCAGATGGCTGGCCAGACATACAGCCAGGTGAGGGATAACAACCCATTTTAATAGCATATTTGATGTTGTCAAGTTCAGCTGAAAACCAGAGTATTGACTCCAAACATCATGGAGACCCATTGTCGTATATAGGCCTACCATGGTATTTTGGGGCGAATGTTTGTGAGATATTCTACAGTAGTACTTTTTCAAAACACATAAATGCAATACCTAAGGCCTAAAAAAGTTAAAAATCTGTTTCTCAGGCCCTCCCAAATGGTCTTTTGGCTGCCGTATGCTCTCTTTTTTCTTATAACCAGTGCAAACTTGAAAAAATAAAAATTAAATGGTTTGTGTCTGATATTTTACCTATTAGTAAATGAAATAGATAAATTTGTCCCTTGAGTGCCACAAGATTTTGCAATGCTTTAGCACTGCAAAGCCTTCTTGTACTCTAGGGACGGTCTACACCATCACTCATGCTATTCTGTAGATTATGAAGCCTAAAACATAAAACAAACTAAGAATATGAGCTTTTGATGGCAAGGAAATAATAACACAAAAATAAAAAATAAAATAAAATAATTAAAGTGTCAATGACACTGTAGCTCAACTTGTGTAAGACATATACATGCATAGCGTATGACACAGCAATGACACATATCTAGGTAAAGACCTGATAACAAAGGTACATGTAAAGTACTGTAAAGGTCTGTACATAAATACTGACCGAAGCCTGTAACAAATGTACAGGTAAAGTATTGTAAAGGTGGGTGACAGTTAGATACCTCTAGCCAGAGCCATATTGAAATGTGCACTTACTGTGTATAAGTAGCACTGAATAAATCAAAGTTTGACTAATTGGCCACCGGCGGCCATCTTGAAATTTTGGACTGCACCCAAAAACACTCGTTCTCGCCCCTAGGTGATAACAAAGTTACCCAAGAAGTTTCGTGAAGATCAGTTCATAAATACAGCCCCTAGCCCGAGGCATACTGACATGTGTACTTGCTGTGTATAAGAAGCACTGAATAAATCAAAGTTCATCTAATTTGCATAATTTTTGCATGAGAAAAAAACCTGTATTATATGTGATGTATTCCATGTTACTGAATATTCATTCAAAAATTTATTCAAATCAGAACCTTCATATAAAAGTTCTGAACAAAAAACTGATTATACCTAATTTTGGTACAAAATGGCCACAGGCAGCCATCTTGAATTTGGGACTGCATCCAAAAACACTCGTTCTCATCCCAAGGTGATAACAAAGGTACCCAAGAAGTTTCGTGAAGATCGGTTCATAAATACAGCCCCTAGCACGAGGCGTATTGACATGTGCACTTTCTGTGTATAAGTAGCACTGAATAAATCAAAGTTCATCTAATTTGCATAATTTCAGCACGAGAGAAAAACACGTATTATATGTGATGTATTCCATGTTACTAAACATTCACACAAAACCTTGTTCAAATCAGAACTTTCACACAGAAGTTCTGTACAAAAAACCGACTGCACTAATTCTGGTACAAAATGGCTGCTGGCAGCCATCTTGAATTTGGGGCTGCACCCTAAAACACTTGTTCTCATCCCATGAAGATAACAAAGGTACCCAAGAAGCTTCGTAAAGATCGGTTCATAAATACAGCCTCTAGCCCGAGCCGTATTGGCATTTGCAGTTATAGTGCTGAAAGTAACACTGAATAGATTTATTTATTTATTTATTGGTGTTTAAGGTCACATATTTCTGCACAATGGCTAAGCATGACCATGACAGTTTTACGGGTGGAAGAAGCCGGAATACCTGGAGAGAACCACCGAGCAACGGCGAGCAACTGTCAGCTCCCCAACATACTAACTCCACACAAGCAGGGTTAGCATTGGTTGAAGACAAGTGCATCATTGACGTGCAGTACGCCTTAGTACACAGCGTCACCGTGCCCCCACGTGGGCAGTGGGGGGGGGGGGGGGGGGGAGGGCGAAGTGTCTTGCCCAAAGACTCAACGCGGTTGCTGCAGGTGGGATTCAAACTGAGGACCTCTCGGCTTGCAGCCTGCACCTCTACCTACTGAGCCACCATGCCCCCCCCACTGAATATATCAAAGTTAGTCTAATTGGCATAATTTATGCACGAGAAAAAAACCCATATTATATGTGAAGTATCCCATAGTACTAAACATTCACACAAAAAATTATTCAAATCGGCACTTTCATATGGAAGTTCTGCGCAAAAATCTGATTGCACCTAATTTTGTACAAAATGACTGCCAGCGGCCATCTTGAATTTCAGACCAGACCCCAAAACACTCGTTCTCGTCCCACGGTGACAACAAAGGTACCCAAGAAGTTTTGTAAAGATCGGTTTATAAATATGGCCTCTACCCCGAGCCGTGTTGATGACGCGAGAGATGGACGACGGGCCATGACAATACCTCAAATTTGGCTTCGCCAAAGTTGAGCTAAAAATGCCCACCCACATGCAATTTTACAAATGGAAGAGTCAATGACTCTGTAGCTCAACTTGGATATGACAGGAATTAGTACTTGCTGTGACCAAGACAACTGAATAATGAATGTGACAGGAATTAGTATTAGTTTTGGCCCAGTCAACAATAATAAAAGAATTACAAGGTGACTGTAATGGACTACAGATTAAGACCAATCATTGTAGATTATTATTTTTGTGTGGAAATTTTCAGTCCCAAACAAAATATTTTCAGACTAAAATTTTTTCTTCTTCTTCTTAAAATTGACCAAAATGCATCAAAACACAAAAAACTAATTTCCGGATTTTGGTCCAAAATTTTCTAAGTCCCACCCAGACCCCTAATTTGCATAATTTATTCACAAGAAAAACTCTGTATTATATGTAATGTATCCCATGGTACTAAACATTCATACAAAAATTTATTCAAATCAGATCTTTCATTTGGAAGTTCTGCGCAAAAATCTGATTGCACTTAATTTTGAACAAAATGGCTGCTAGCGGCCATCTTGAATTTCAGACTGGACCCAAAAACACTCCTTCTCGTCCCACAGTGATAACAAAGGTACCCAAGAAGTTTCGTTAAGATCGGTTCATAAATACGGCCTCTAGCCCGAGCCGTATTGGGATTTGCACTCACAGTGCTGAAAGTAACACTAAATAAATCAAAGTTAGCCTAATTTGCATAATTTACGCACAAGAAAAAAACCTGTAATATATGTAATGTATCCCATGGTACTAAACATTCATACAAAAAATTATTCAAATCAGAGCTTTCATATGGAAGTTCTGTACAAAAAACAGATTTCGGCATCGTCAGTACAAAATGGCTGCTGGCAGCCATCTGGAATTTGGGACTGTACCCAAAAACACTCGTTCTCGTCCCACGGTCATAACAAAGGTACCCAAGAAGTTTCGTAAAGATTGGTTCATAAATACAGCCTCTAGCCCGAGCCATAGCAGCTTGGCACTTACAGCTCTGAAAGTAGCACTAAATAAATCAAAGTTAGTCTAATTTGCATAATTTACGCACGAGAAAAAAACCTGTATTATATGTGATGTATCCCATTGTACTATACATTTATACAAAACTTTATTCAAATCAGAACTTTCATACTGAAGTTCTGTACAAAAAACTGATTTTTGCATCATCGGTACAAAATGGCCACTGGCAGCCATCTTGAATTTCGGACCACACCCAAAAACACTCGTTCCCGTCCCAGGGTCATAACAAAGGTACCCAAGAAGTTTCGTAAAGATTGGTTCATAAATACGGCCTCTAGCCTGAGCCATAGCAGCTTGGCACTTACAGCTCTGAAAGTAACACTAAATAAATCAAAGTCAGTCTAATTTGCATAATTTACGCACGAGAAAAAAACCCGTATTATATGTGATGTATCCCATGGTACTAAACATTTATACAAAACTTTATTCAAATCAGAACTTTCATACAGAAGTTCTGTACAAAAAACTGATTTTTGCATCATCGGTACAAAATGGCCACTGGCAGCCATCTTGAATTTCGGACCACACCTAAAAACACTCGTTCCCGTCCCAGGGTCATAACAAAGGTACACAAGAAGTTTCGTAAAGATCGGTTCATAAATACGACCTCTAGCCCGAGCCATAGCCAATTGTTGACAGACGGACAGATGGACAGATGGACAGACGGACGGACGGACAGACGGACAGACGGATGAACGGATGGACGGACAGACGGACGACGGGCCATGACAATAGCTCAAATTTGACTTCGTCAAAGTTGAGCTAAAAATGGACTGAGAAACAGATCTACTTTGTGTGGCCTTATAAACTTGGACAGTTTCAAAATGGAGACTGTTTTTCACGTGTCAATTGTTCCAATAAATCTGTGAAATGCAAATGAATGGCTGCCAAAGAACAAGAATGCTCAGAAACTAGCATCAGTACATGTTTCACTATACATAACACTTCGAACATAAAAAAAAACATATTTGATCCACTTACACTATTATTACAATGGAACCTGGACTTAAACCACCCAATGTCTTTTTTTCTTGACAAAAATCTTTTGTAGAATATTCAAACAGGTAGTAACAACTGTCATCTTTGTCTCGGTTTTCTTCTATTACTGTTGGCTGAGAATCCTGTAAGTGTAGATATAATAGTCAAGTCTTGTTTAGTGTTCAACCAATGATCGGAATCAACCACCCTAATTGGCCAATCGTGCACAATCGAATGATAACAGCAATATTTCTTGGAACATCGGTTCAACAGATTGTTAGAGGTATTTTTTTGTAATGATTCATTATCCACCTCTTATTATCTTCTGCAATATATTTATTTATTGGTGCTTAAGGTCACATATTTATGCACAATGCCTAATCATGACTGTGACAGTTTTACGGGTGGAGGAAGCCCAAGTACCTGGAGAGAACCACCAAGCAACGACGAGCAGCTGCCAGCTCCCCAACAACGTAACTCCACAATGCAGCACAGGCAGGGTTAAATGGGATGAAAACATGTGCACCATCAACATTCAGTACGTCTTAGTACACAGCATCATCGTGTCCCCATGTTGACAATGGGGTTAAGTGCCTTGCCCAAGGACACAACGTGGGAGTCCGAATCGATCGCTCAGACGTTCACCATCCGAGGATTAACCAGGCTCGACATTGCTTAACTTCGGTGATCTGATGAGAACCGGTTACCACAATACCACTGCACCTCCTATCTTCTGCAATTGTTCAATTGTTAAATGTAAAATGATGTCAATGATACAATTCAGTGAAGTTGAAAAACCACCACAATGTGTATTCGTAATTTCTCTAGATGCTCCTTTACAGGATATACAAGTTAAACGACATGTAAAGCTTACAACTGAGCATACTTGCGGCAATCGCCAGTTCATACCGGAAAAGTGAAGGTTGCACTACATTGACTCTGGTTGCAGTAAAAATTACCAGTTGCACATACTTGGGTGGTAAACGTGCTCTGAGAGCCATGTTTACCGCCCAAGTGCACGCGACTGGTAATTTTACTGGACCTGAGTGAAAAGAGTTTAATACTGTGAAATTTGTTCAACTTAATGTAGTTCTTTCAAGTCTCGACTTATCTACACTGTAGTAGTGAACTGAATGTAAACCCAGAAAATAAGTTCAATTTAATGTAGTTTTTTCAAGACTCAACTTTTCTAGTAGCTCAAGTACAATCGTAATTGGCATCGGAATCGGACGATTGTGAGCTCAAATAACCTGTAATCGGTCAGTGACCATTTTTGGTAACCGATTGAACACTAGTCTTGTAAATAGTCATGGACCAGTCTTTTCGATTTTCTGGCATGCTGTCGTTCTTGTGAGTCATTGCAACTGCAAAACAGACAACAGTGCACCTAGGCTCTATCTAGCATGCATTTAAAGTCTGTTCAATGGAATAGGGTAAAAATAATCCAACATGTGCACGGAAATGTGAACAATATACATGTACCATGTGAATTATAGTATTCCAAGACTTCAAGCTAATGAAACTTCAGTAGAAACGATAATATTAATGCTCATTTGGCACAAAGCTTTCAGTCCCTGACCTTTCTCAGTGCTATATTCAACAAAAAGTTTCACATAACAAATTTTATTACATGCTAAATGCAAGATTATCGAAGAAATTGCGGAAAAGATAGAAATCGTATTCCCCACTGTGAAGATATAGAAATTTCCACTTTCACGGTATCAATCAAAATGGCAGCTTTCAAAGCATCACTTCAATGTGAATACAAGTCCAATTATCACTGGAAATGATCAATTTGTTCTAAAAAATGTATAACTAAAAGTAAATCTACTGTTTTTGAGTGGATACCGATCATTTCCAGCAATAATTCAACACATATACACCTTGAATTGATGCATGAAACCCACTGGTCCACACATGGCCTGAAAGTCTATAATATAAGTTTTGGGTTTGGTACGTCCTTTTAAAGGACATACCAAACCAAAAACTTATATTACAGACAGTCAGGCCATTTTTGGACTAGAAACCCACCAGCTGAATTAGATTGCAAGATGCTGTTCCGACTATCAATCAAATTATTTCCGCGTTTCAATGATTCAATGCGCTGTTTACTTTCATGCATCAATTCAAGGTTCAAACGAGTGGAATATTCAGATTCTTATAAAAAGCGTATAATAAAAAGAAAATCTAGTGTTTTCGAGTGGATACCAAAAATTATCTTACTTGTGACTGAGATAAATGGTCATTTTCACTTGCCCAAGCATGCACGAAAAATAAACATTTGTCACTCATGAGATTATTTTTGGTATCCACTCAAAAACACTAGATATTCTGTATATACACAGTAATCACCATAGAGCATTCTAATAACATAAAGGTTATTAAAACGATCTACGGTGATTACTGTGTAAACTTTATTATGTGAAACTTTTTAGGCCACACAAAGTAGATCTTCTGTTTCTCAGGCCATTGTTTGTGAAATTGCATGCGGGCGAGCGTTTTTTTATTTTATTTTTTATTTCAGTAATTACTTCTTTGCCATCAAAAGTTCATGTTCTTGGTTCACAGTTTAGGCCTCATAATCTACAGAATAGCATGGGTGGTGGTGTATTTCATCCTTTGAGTGCAAGAAGCATTGCAAAGCCTTCTTGCACTCAAGGGACAAATTCATCAATTTTTTTCACTTGGGTAAAATATCAGACATAAACCATTTAATTTTTTAGTAAAATAATAGTCCATAAACAAGGGACTCTACGTCAATGTAATAGTTTAATAAAATCGCTCAACCGGTTCCAACGTTTCGGCCCCATGGCCTTCATCAGGGAGAAAATAACAAGAGATTTACATATCACACATTCACAATAATTAACTTAATTAGTTAATTATTGTGAATGTGTGATATGTAAATCTCTTGTTATTTTCTTCCTGATGAAGGCCATGGGGCCGAAACGTTGGAACCGGTTGAGCGATTTTATTAAACTATTACATTTAATTTTTATTTTTTTTAATTTTAAATTGGTTATAAAAAGAGAGCATGCGGCAGCCAAAAGGACCATGTGGGAGGGCCTGAGAAACAGATTTTTTATTTTTTTAGGCCTTAGCCTTAATATTATAATTTCTATTCTTGTGTCCCCAATATGGAGAATGCATTGTGATGGATAATCAAACTTCTCTTTTTGAATAGTTCCCGTTCACAAAACACATTTAATAATTCGGAAACCTCCCCAGCAGTTTTATTTTATATTGTATAGCAACTCTTAAATTTTGTGCGCTGCCTTTGATCAGTCTGATATACTAAGAATTTGCAGTGAATTGTGAGTTAAAATGTGCGTGATCCATTGGGAAATTAAAAGTACCTATTTTAAGGGAAAATGTGCCGCTGAAGTTGCACTGTAACAAACTTAAATACTGGGTAAATTTGCTAACTGCTTTGACAAGCTTATTCGAAAAAACAGATAATATTTTTGGGAATCTCGATTTACTGCACACATGTAAAATGAACAGTGTGCAGACAAACTTTTGGAAATGCATAACACTGAATTGTTTTGTAACTTTGTTCTGAAGAAAACAAGCATTTACATCAATGTCTGTGAGTTTCTTTCTTGGTCAGTATCAATGTTCTCTAAACGTTATGTACACAGCACACTCCCTGGGAGTTTATAAGATACGAGGAAAGCATATTCATTAATATTTTTCTTGAAAACATTTTCCTGATGACAGAACTCAACAACAGAGTACCTCACTTCAAATGGTAGCAATCAGTGTGCCTCCCATCTTCAAATTACATAGACAGTCACAAATTGCATGTTTGACAAATACGGCAGTCACGATTAATCAATTGTTGATCGGTCACGGTAAAATCAATTAGAATTTTTAGTTGTTGAATAATCAGTAAATTTTACCCTGTTTTTGACGTTTAAAAATTGAAAAAAATTTGATGAAGAAACTATTGTTTCTAAAAGTAACGGGTTAAGAACATCAACATTAAAACTCAAGGAGCCGCTAGAAACATTTATCTTTTAGGTACATTCAAAGCTTTGATGTTCTGAGCTTTTGAACTGTTAGCGTAATAATGAAGATTGGTAGGCAGTTGCAAACTTGCGAAGATTGCAATGGAAGACTGGTCTTGATTATTACACTGATGATTCAAAAGTTCAGAACATCAAAGCTTTGAATGTACCTGAAAGAGGATCATCTTTGTTGTTTACTTGAGGTAGGTCAACTGACTTGAACTTCATTTTTAACGACTTCAAAGAGAGGAGGGGAATCTAGATACTATTAATCGATTGTTATCGATTATTTATTTATTAGTGTTTAAGGTCACATACTTATGCACAATGGCTAATCGTGACCATGACAGTTTTATGGGTGGAGGAAGCTGGAGTACCCGGAGAGAACCACTGAGCATCGACAAGCAAATGTCAGCTCCTCGACAATCTAACTCTGTTCAAGCTCTGCTCAAGCAGGGTTACAGTTGGTAAAGACATGTGCACCATCAAAGTGCAGTACGCCTTAGTACACGGCATCATCGTGCCCCCATGTAGGTAACCAGGATAAACTGCCTTGCCCAAGGACACAACGCAGGTCGTCCCAGACGGGATTATTAACAACTGATTCCTAAATTAAAAAAAAAAATCATGACAAACCCAGTCTTCTGATTTTGAGGCTCGTCATCGTGCTTGCGCACCATCGTGCAGGCAGTTTTGACAAAAAGCAGCAGGCTATATGATCACCTGTTTGAATGTTTGAATTATTTTAACACAAGTGGGGTAAACATTCATCAAGCATCGATAGCACATGCCCATCGCCTTATGCAGTACTACACAACTACATGGTACTGTCGGGGTGTAGGTTTCACTTTCAAAAGAAGTCTGGAAACTATGTCGCAGCTTCAAACAAGCCGACACATCAACAGTTGATGCCACAGAGCGTCCCAATTTAAACATGATGAAATTGGTTCATCAGGAAAAACTGTAGACGTACCCGTCACAATTCCATATTATTCTAGTTACTGTTCCTCGTTCCGGTTCTTACTTATTCAAACCTATTGTATTCTACTTTCGATTCTGTGAGTTCATTTCTGTTTAGTTTACGGATTCGTTTTTTTAAAAAGAATGTTCGAAATAATGAACATGTATTGTGAGTACATGTATGTGAACAGTTATTTTATTGTTATGAACCCAAAAACGTGACTTAATGTCACTATTAAAACGAGGATGTTTTTTAATAGAATACAGCGTGTGTATGATAGACGGTCTGTCACTATCACACACACGCTGTATTCTATTAAACATCGCCGTTTCTGTAACTTTTTCACAATAGCTGTGCATTTGTAAAGTCAGGAAAATGGCGCTTGCGAATTAGAAATGGCCCGCGCCACACTTGGCGCATCTGCAATTTACAAAATCGAAAGACTGCAAACCTACTGACAAACACTTCACTTGAGCCCAACATAATGACCAAGGGTCATGAAATTTGGAACTATAGAACTTTTACAATTGTATTTTCTAGTTGTGACTTCAAATGGGTTGAAATGAACCATTAGTATTTTCAAAGATGTGGCAATTTGCCAGTTGGCATATTGCCATATCTTTTAAAATGCTAATGATTCCTTTTAATAAGTTATATTAAGGCCACACAAAGTAGATCTTTTGTTTCTCAGGCCATTATTTGTAAAACTGCATGCAGGGCGAGCGTTTTTTTATTTTATTTTTTATTTCTGTAATTATTTCTTTACAATCAAAAGTTCATGTTCTTGGTTTATGTTTTAGGCCTCATGATCTATGGAATAGCATGGGTGGTGGTGTATATCATCCCTTTAGAGCAAGAAGGCTTTGCAATGCTAAAGCATTGCAAAGCCTTCTTACACTCAACTTTGGACAAATTTATCAATTTTATTAACTTGGGTAAAATATCAGACAAAAACCATTTTAATTTTTATTTTTTTTTAAGTTTACATTGGTTATAAAAAATGAGCATGAGGCAGCCAAAAGGACCATGTGGAAGGGCCTGAGAAACAGATTTTTAATTTTTTTAGGCTTAATAGGTAGAAAAATCAATTGCAAAAGTTTATAATATTGGCTCCAGTACAATTTCCTTGGAACCAAGCCAGAACAAAAGCAGACTGTCATCTGCAAAATGATGTCCCCAGGGGGTGAACTTAGTGATGCTACCCTGCACAGCAGGGTAGCATCACTAACTTTACCCTCTGTGAGCCTCAATCTGAATCAGGGTCTCAAAACTAAACAGAAAGAGGTACCCAGATGCTAAACTGGCCCACCGTATGGAATACCATCATCAAATTCACCCCCAGGGGACCTCATTCTGCAAATGTCAGACTGCTTATTCCTGCTTGGAACTGAATATGAGAGTAATGTAAAAAACATGTCTAAACACATGGGATTTACCGGTACCAAATTGTAGACTTGTGTCATTAATTGGAAATCTCTCTTGCAGGGAGCTTTCCATTCAATGATAATAAGACAAGATTATTGCCAGTTCTTTATGTCCAAATAACATGTATATGAAGTTAATAAAATCACAAAAATTGTGCAGGAGGACCTACTGTACTCATTATACCCGAATTAGTTCTCAAGAGTATATGTTGTGCTTAAAATTTGCCTGGTCGGTTTTATACTAGATTGTATTCATCTAAGGCTATATGCTGCGCTAGCTGAGGCAGCGACTCATGTACCTTTTGCAAGGGGGGTAAATCTATGGTGCAAAAGCAAAGTTACCACCACTCAAACAAACTGGTGGTCTGACCATACGGAACCTATACATACCACATAATACACCCCGCTGCAATATTTGCTCTAACCTTCCAAAACAAGCAACAAAACAACGGCACAAAGGGCCTTACAAAACCAATTATTTAACTAGAAACTGTATTTATCTCATCACCTGCAAAATGTGCAAGAAACAATATGAGGGTGAAACCAAAAGAAATTTGAATTGTGAATTAAAGAACACATTGCAGATATCCGCTACAAATGAGAGACCCCCGTTTCAATACACTTCAATGATGAAAGCCACGCCTTAAAAAAATTTACTGATAGGATTATACAGGTCCTCCGAGCGGATCCCGAGAATGTCGCCTCCACGCAACATAGACAAAAATGTGAAATAGAGTGGATTTGTACTCTATGTACGCTAACACCAATCAGCCTGAACAAGAAGGATTTCTAATTTTTATATATGAAGATTAACATGCTATAAAATTCACCTCTGGAATTTATAAAGTGAAAGTTATAATCTAAATTTGACAGATAAAAACTATTTTTTGCTCATCATGAGGGCATAGAGACCTGAAAGAAATATTTTTAAGCCTGAATATATAAATTAAAGCTTATTTGCAACAGGGTGTACTGCCCAGTAGAGAAATAGAGAAATGCTGTTCCTTGCATCTACACACACCTGCAGTAACACAGAAGAATTGTATGTGACCTTAAACACAAATAAATAAATATATAAATAAATAAATAAATAAATAAATAAATAAATAAATAAATAAATAAATACATTTTTCATAGTAACATAGTACATCACACTAATAGGTCATACAGTACGTGGAGAGTGGATTGTGACGAAATACCCAGGGAGTGGAGTTATCACCCAGAGTATAACTTTAAAATTCTGTACATGTAGACAAAGAACACAAGCAATGTTTCAACTAATGGACCTCCGTGTATAACCCGGAGGTCCATTGGTTGGAACTTTGCTTGTACTTGTTATGATTTGCAACAATTTGCAATTATTGCTTGGGTGGAATCTGCACTCTGAGGGTGATTTAGTGATAATACACTCTCCACGTACTGTAATCCTTGCAACAGGTACCAAGTTTGGGATGAGCGGCACAAAACTATTGATACACAAATGTCCTAGACCTACAATGGTTGACTCAATGTGAGAAAATTTCAAAATGATCTACAGAAATTTCATTTTCTTGAATTTACAGAACAAGTCAAAATAAGTTGTATGACATCCACTATAAACTATGTATCTTTATCTTTCTACACTGATAAGGCCAGAAGCTGTCATTATTTTCTGGAAAGCTCTATCATGATAATGTGCATGTTCTGTGATTTGCATCACATTCCGCGTGGTGACCAATGAAAGTGTCAATGATACGTAGCTTAACTTGTGTGGTGTGTTTGATGAAAAGGATAATGTTCAATGCTTATGAAAGCATTATGAAATAAGACAAGAACTGTGATAATTGGGAGTATGTTCATTTCTGTTCCCTGTATGCTATGTTTCTGATAAAAATAATATGAGGTGAACACTGTACTAAAGAGCTGAGGGGTGGGTTAATATGACCTCACAGTTAATGTATGTGGCCCTCACAGTTAACGTATATCAACGAAAGTTACCAAGTTACAGTGAAATTATTCCAAAACGAGTCATCCTATCAAGTTACATTGAAATCCCTTCATAAATATGGCCTGTAGACTGTGTCAAAGGTTTTCGGGCTTCGGGCCCCGGTAGTCGTCAGTTTCCCAATTGCGTCCAAAGGGGACATTCTCATCTAGACATTATATGAAGTCAACCTACCAAGTTACAATGAAATCCCTTCATAAATATGACCTGTAGACTGTGCTAAAGGTTTCTGGGCTTTGGGCTCGGGCAGCCATCATGGTTGAATGATTGCAACCAAAAGGGGACATTCTCATCTGGGCATCATCTGGAGTGATCCTATGAAGTTACAATGAAATCTCTTCATAAATATGACCTGTAGACTGTGCTCAAGGTTTTTTGGCTTTGGGCCCCTGAAGCCGTCACAGGTGACCAATCACGACCAAAAGGGGATGTCATCATCTAGGCATTATATGGAGTCAAACTAACAGGTTACAATGAAATCCTTCCAAAAATATGACCTATAGACTATGCTAAAGGTTTTGGGCTCGGGCAGCCATCAAGGCTAAATGATCGCGACCAAAAGGGGACATTCTCATCTAGACATTATTTGGAGTCATCCTACCAAGGTACAATGAAATCCCTTCATAAATATCACCTGTAGACTGGGCTAAAGGTTTTCGGGCTTCAGGTCCCTGTAGCCGTCACAGTTGCCTAATGATGTCCAAAAGGGGCTGTTCTCATCTTGACACTATATTAAGTCAACCTACGAAGTTACAATGAAATCTCATCATAAATATGACCTGAAGACTGTGCTAAAGGTTTTTGGGCTTTGGGCTTGGGCAGCCATCATGGTTGAATGATCGCAACCAAAAGGGGACATTCTCATCTGGGCATCATCTGGAGTGATCCTACGAAGATACAATGAAATCCCTTCATACATATCACCTGTAGACTGTGCTCAAGATTTTCGGGCTTCGGGCACCTGTAGCCATCACAGTTGACCAATCACGACCAAAAGGGGATGATGTCATCAACTAGGCATTATATGGAGTCAACCTAACAAGTTACAATGAAATCCTTCCATAAATACGACCTATAGACTATGCTAAAGGTTTTTGGGCTCGGGCAGCCATCAAGGCTGAATGATCATGACCAAAAGGGGACGTTCTCATGTAGACATTATTTGGAGTCATCCTACCAAGCTATAATGAAATCCCTTCATAAATGTCACCTGTAGACTGTGCCAAAGGTTTTCGGGCTTCAGGCACCTGTAGCTGTCACAGTTGCCCAATCATGTCCAAAAGGGGACGTTCTCATCTAGACATTATATGAAGTCAAACCTACCAAGTTACAATGAAATCCCTTCATAAATATGACCTGTAGACTGTGCTAAAGTTATTCAGGCTTTGGGCTCGGGCAGCCATAATGGTGGAATGATCGCAAACCAAAAGGGGACATTCTCATCTGGGCATCATCTGGAGTGATCCTACGAAGTTACAATGAAATCCCTTCATAAATATGACCTGTAGACTGTGCTCAAGATTTTCGGGCTTCGGGCACCTGTAGCCATCACAGCTGACCAATCACAACCAAAGGGGGTGTCATTATCTAGGCATTATATGGTGTCAACCTAACAAGTTACAATGAAATCCTTCCATAAATATGACCTATAGACTATGCTAAAGGTCTTTGGGCTCGGGCAGCCATAAAGGCTGAATTATGGTGACCAAAAGGGGATGTTCTCATCTAGACATTATTTGGAGTCATCCTACCAAGCTACAATGAAATCCCTTCATAATTATGACCTGTAGACTGTTCTAAAGGTTTTTGGGCTTCGGGCCCCTGTAGCCGTTACAGTTGCCCAATTGTGTACAAAAGGGGACGTTCTCATCTAGACATTATATGAAGTCAACCTATCAAGTTACAATGAAATCCCTTCATATATGACATGTAGACTGTGCTAAACGTTTCGGGCTCGGGCAGCCATCATGGTTGAATGATCACAACCAAAGGGGACAATCTCATCTGGGCATCATCTGGAGTGATCCTATGAAGTTACAATGAAATCCCTTCATAAATATGACCTGTAGACTGTGCTCAAGGTTTTCGGTCTTAGGTCACCTGTAGCTATCACAGCTGACCAATCACGACCAAAAGGGGATGTCATCATCTAGGCATTATATGGAGTCAACCTAACAGGTTACAATAAAATCCTTCCATAAATTTGACCTTTTGCCTATGCTAAAGGTTTTTGGGCTCGGGCACCCATCAAGGCTGAATGATCGCGATTAAAATGGGACGTTCTCATCTAGACATTATTTGGAGTCATCCTACCAAGTTACAATGAAATCCCTTCATAAATATGACCTGTAGACTGTGCTAAAGGTTTTGGGGTTTCGGGCCCCTGTAGCCGCCACAGTTGCCCAATCACGTCCAAAAGGGGACTTTCTCATCTAGACATTATATGAAGTCAATCAACCAAGTTACAATGAAATGCCTCAATAAATATGACCTGTAGACTGTGCTAAAGGTTTTGGGGTTTTGGGCTCGGGCAATCATCACGGTTGGCAGATCACGCCCAAATGGGGAAATTCTCATCTAGACATCATAAGGAGTCATCCTACCAAGTTACAATGAAATCCCTCCATATTAAACATGACCTGCAGACTGTGCTAAAAGAAGTTTTTGGGTTTTGGGCTTGGGCAGCCATCAGAGTTGACAGATCATGCCCAAAAGGGGATGTTCTCATCTTGGCATTATACAGAGGCATCCTACCAAGTTACAACGAAATCCCTTCATAAATACGACCTGTAGAGTGTGCAAATGGTTTTCGGGTTTTGGGTTCGGGCAGCCATACAGGTTGACTGATCGCGACCAAACGGGGACGTTCTCATCTAGACATGACCCCAAACCTGCATATGAAATTTCGTGAAGATCAGACAAGAACTGCAGGGTGTAGCCTGTGCTAAAGGAAAATGTGAACAGACTCACAGACTAACAGACTTCCGCATGCGTGATGGCAATAGCTTATCTTGACTTTGTCAAGTGAAGCTAAAAATGGGATCACAATTTGCCGGCAAAGCCGACTAGTTGACATCTCATTCTGGACACCACCTCCAATCTGATACAAATCACAAGAAATGCACATTATCATGATAATCTGTATATATCTATTTACTGCATCGATCAAAATGGATAATGAGTACAGTATGATTAGGCCAAAAGTAGACATTTTCATGATTTTAAATCCAATATCTTCATTTGGAAATTCTGCAACTGAGTACTGAAAGTCTAGATAACAACCAGGTATGCATGTCGGCTTCACTTGTGGTACAACTGTGGATTTAGCTGTCAAAGCAGACAGTTCACTGCTAAATTCAATGGCAAAGAATGAAATGCCTCGGATGTACCATAAAAATCACACTAAAATTCAGAGTAAAAAATAACTCTACAAGAATATTCATGTCCCTGAGCACAGACTAGGAAAAGTGGAAAAGAGTAACAAAAGCCAGGAATTACAGAAAAAACTGGAAAACTTACATCCCTGCAGAACAACATTTGTTTTTGATTTAAATATCTTTGCCTAGTTCAGTTTCATGGGGGGGGGGGGGAGGGGGGGGGGGGAGCTGGGTTTGGTGCAAATGTCCAACATTGCTTGCATTTGAAGTGCACATCTTGTTACATGTCACTGCTAATCTTGATGTAGATGTTACAATTCTCTAAGTTTTAGCAAATTGTTTAAAATGGTGATGCCTTTGGGATCAGGGGGTGTAGATATACAGGGGGTGGGGCAACTCTTCAAAAGTTTTGTCGGAAAATTAGAGATTCTATCAGATTTGGTTTTCATTGTACTTCAAACCATCAGGTTGATGGTTCAATCTTGACCCAAGTCATCTATGATGTGTGCTTGAGCAAGACATTGTATCGCAATTATCCATGTAGGGACATTGTTACTTATCACAGACCAGCATAAAATAAATGGGGGGATGGGGGGGGGGGGTGGGGGTGGTCATAGGACTCATGTTTTTTTCTCCATGTTATCACTCTAAATCCTTCAAAATGAATTTTGTGGCAAGGAAAACTGCCTAATTGACAGAGGGTGTTGGTGGTGGTGTTGGGGGGGGGGGGATGTGTGTCATGGTCCTTAGGAGTTAAATTTGTTTACCTAATTGACAGGGAGGGGGTCATAGAAGTTACATTTTTTTCCGCATGTACCCACTCTAAATCCATCAAAAAGAAAAAAAAAAGTTTTTAACAAAGGACAATAACTCCCATAATTTTCATCAGATACCGTTGGTCATCGAACTTGACATAAGACATTGTTGCTATAGAGACATATACTGAACAAAATTGAAATCCAGTGTTTATTGATCAAGTTATGCCATAAACAAGCATTATACGGTATCTTTTATTAAACAAAGGGCAATAACTCCCATAATTTTCATCGGATATCACTGGTCATCAAACTTGACATAGACATTGTTGCTATAGAGAGACATATACAGAAAAGAATTGAAATCTGTTAACTATTGTTCTAGTTATGCTATAAACAAGCATTACGCAATATTTAATATTAAACAAAGAGCAATAACTCCAACAAGTTTCATTGGATATCGCTGGTCATCGAACTTGACATAGACATTGAGGCTATAGAGACATATACCAAAAAAACTTGAAATCCGTTACCTATTGTTCAAGTTATGCCATAAACAAAGTCTGGACAGACAGATGGATAGATGGATGGACAGAGCTCTATGCTATATCTCTCCCTTGCAAACAAAATGTAAACAAAAGCCACATTTGATGAAACAGGCCTGTCTTTTTGAATATCACAGGAAACTTGACAACTGGTGGAAAATTGTCAGGAGGTATCAAAAGTCCCCTTAGTATAACAGTAAGTTCACTACAATAAGAAACCCTGTACCATAGGGTTTTTTCCTTAATACCATCCACTGAAAGGTGTTAGTTGTCAAAGGTCTTTATCTGACTTAGCCATACTCATATGGTCACAAAACGGGAACTTTAACAATTCATCCAATGCGCACATCAAAATTTGTTACTTTATTAATTTTCCAAAATATTTCAACAAAACCATATCATGTCACCTTTCACTCAAACGAGCTCAATGAGCTTGTTCCAGCATAATGTCCGAAACTGCTGTTTCACATTATGGAGGTGAAGGTTGACGATGTTATATGGGGTTAATATACAATCATGAGGGGGTACCTCAAGGACAATAGTTAAATTATCTTATCAGTGGTTTCCAGTGAAGTCTAGACTGCCTCTGCAAAACCTGGCTAGGTCTACTGATCCGGCAGGCCTGTCAATTTGGGATAAACAGCCATTTGGGTCATGTGG
This sequence comes from Pictodentalium vernedei, assembly GCA_031216915.1. Lineage (NCBI taxonomy): Eukaryota > Metazoa > Mollusca > Scaphopoda > Dentaliida > Dentaliidae > Pictodentalium > Pictodentalium vernedei. The sequence continues at coordinate 94,270,866 of CM062290.1, read as the reverse complement.
AGGTTACCTTAGATAGAAAAACATGTAATGGGTCGTGCCAAATTATCGCTGGGTCATGCAAACTTTTAGCGAAGTTGAATGATAGAGTACACATGAATGGTGGAATGATGTTGAGCATCAACCAATCATCAGCTGCTCAGAGGTTTGCATCTGTCTGAAGTATAGCTGATCTGTTGGCCAATTATAGGCCAACAGAGCAGCTATACTTCAGGCAGATATAAACACCTATGCTGATGATTGGTTGATGCTCAACATCATTTTAAACTGTTGATAATCTTAAGATGAAGCATAGGTATAAAATCAGGAAATTGCAATAATTCATGTCTCTGCACAAATAGTGATTATGAATTCTATACTCTTTTGAAGCATGCTAGTCCATGCTAAGATTAGGCTACAATTACAACTAATTTTTATCTGAACTGATGCAACTCAGCCTCATTATTTTCCTAAGGATTCATCTTTATTCATCAGGATATTGCCCAAAGGAGCAAGAACCTGGCTATGATACAAGCGTTCATGTATCAGAATAGTTGCAATACAATATATATTATTTTGAATCATGTACAGGGGAATGAATGATAAGTTACCAAAGTTCAGACCAGGTGAACGATAAATGGGTTATGCAAAATTCTGTAAACAGCAGGCCTGATCTTGTGGACTCACAAGGTCTGGAGTGTAGTTAGAATTCTGCTCAATTATGCAGTGTTTTAAGGGTTAAGACCTGGTATTGTGTCATTAGATTAAATGTGAAAACATATCTTTAAAAATCTCTTAGTTTATTACGATTTTTCGAAATAGGCATTCCTGTGGTGAGCTCTTCAAATTGTACAGCATTTTTTAATTTTTGTAGTGATGGTTGTATGGATTGCCAGATGGACAATGCCATAACATGTGTTTTTCAAATGGGAGAAGAAGTCGCATTGAATATGAAGACTGTTATCATCCAGAAACTTGAAATATATTAAATTCTATGTAAATAAATCAGGAATGAGGGTTTGTTTCTGTTTATTTCTCGAGTTATGAACCCCAAAAAACAAAGGCCAAACTGTGTAAATAGACAGAAACAAACAATCATTCTTGATAATTAAACATGAGGGGCAATAAATTTAAACACTATCCAGTTGGTGCAGTTAAAATAAAAACCAGGTCGCATCATGCTTCCTAGTCATAATTGAATAAAAAAAGGCATAGTTTTCTAAAATTATGTGAAATAACGATACATTTCACTGAAACATGTTCTTGTGTAATTAAAAATTTTATTGACCAATGAATTGCGTAAGTTAAAAGGAACGTCATAGGCCATGCACACAAAAAACTTCAATCTCCTTTTCCACTTGATGGTACGATGCTGTCATTCAAAGCAACACTGAGTTAAATTTAATTCTGATATCAACCATTTCCTGAGAAACTGAAATAAGTTTGTATATGTGGAGTTCGATAAAAACATGAATGACATGAAGTTGGTTGAACTTTGTTTCAGAAAAAGTTCATTCAGGCTAGTTGGAAATTGGAAAGTTTTGCTCACGTGAGTTTCGTTTGTGGATTATTATGACTGCCAATTGTTTAAGTTTGATTACGTAAAACGATGGAAAAATTTGATACCTCCCATTTAGACATAGCCCCAAAGCCACATATGAAATTTGGGACTGATCAGGTAAGAGCTGTGTCCTATAGGGTGTGCTAAAGGAATTGTTGGAAAAGTTATATCCAGATTCAAGATGGTTGTTTTTCAACAAAATTCAAAAAATATGATAGCTCCCATCTAAAGTTACATATGAAATTTAAAAAAGATTTGGGAGAGAGATGTGGCTTGTAGAGTGTGGTAATGGAATTGTTGACAATTTGTATGTCAAATCTAAGATGGCCACTGTTGGCCATGTTTTTCAACAAAATTCGGAAAAATTTGATGGCTTCCATCTACACATTGCCCTGAAGCCCCATATGATGAAATTTGGTACTGATCGGGTGAGAGCTGCACCCTGTAGAGTGTGCTAAAGAAATTGTTGGACAATTTATACCCAAATCCAAGCTGGCCACTGACGGCCATGTTTTTCAAAGAAATTCAAAAACATTTGATAGCTCCAATCTTGACATTTTCCCAAAGACATGTATGGAATTTGGAACTGATTGGGTGAGAGCTGCGGCCTGAAGGTTGTGCTAAAGTAATTGTGGATGGACAGAGGAATGGACAGATGGATGCAGACATGTTAACTCTCCCGGAATGCCCGGGAAAATCCTGGGATTTCAGTGTTGTTCCCGGCCTCCCGGACAGGAATCAGTTTTGGACAAAAAATCACGGAAAACAACAGTCAAATATTCCGTTCCCGTTGTAATTTGTGAAAAACGTTCGGAGTCAAACTCTGGTAAAAACTCACGAAGCAGCAAAATATGGATTTAAGTTAAATTTATTTAAGAAAAGGGTATTTTATGATATATATTTCACCTGTGTTCATGTTTATTTCTGGGTTTTTTCTTCGGAGATTCGTGATCAATGTGCGAGTGTCGAAGTGAAAATAGGTGACTTACTTTCAAAAAATTGAAAACTCCACCTCATTTAAATGCAGTTTTTTGAAATTAAAATATATGAAAAGGAATTAAAAAATATATATTTATTTATTCCTTCATAGAATAGCTTTAATTCTCATCCCTTTTCCAAAATCAAAACATAAACAACAACTATTTAGCACAGTTTAAAAGTAGGTTAAAGTCGCTTAGGATCCCGAAAAATTATGACTGCATATTTAAACACAATGGACTTATTTTCTAACACTACATTTATTCTGTTGTGCTGACTACAGAACTGTTAACTGTTGGCCATCTGTACCCAGAAAATTTTGAATGCAATTAAAAATGAAAGTGCCAATGACACTGTAGCTCAAGTTGTTAAGACATGTACATGTATAGTATGTGACACAGCAATGACAAACATCTAGGTAATGACCTGATAACAAAGGTACATATAAAATATTGTAACGGTCTGTACATAAATACTGACCATAGCCCAGGGACCAGCCGTGAGGGCGACTAGGGCGATTAAGTCGCCCTTCTAAGCCCAAAGTCACCTAGAAAAATAGTCGGGGCGATTACAAGTCGCCCTCTAAAAATTGGCCAAAATGAGAAAAGGCTGAACTGAGTGATGCGAGGTTTACATGAAAACGAGTATTTTCAAAAATCGAATGTGCTCGAGTGTGATAAATGGGCATTTTAATTCGTCAAATAAACGTCCATTTATTTGAAATCACACGACAAGCAATTGTCCATTGTCGTTTTCGGCGGATTTTTTTTATTTCTATTTTGTTGCGTTCCAGTCGGAGCTTCAAGTGTCGAAATGAAAATAAGTGACTTACGCGACTCAACAAAACAACCCAGTTTGAAAGTAGGTTACGTCGCTTAGGATGCCGAAAATGTATACTCAACGAACGTATTTTATAACACATTATTTTCATTTCGTTTGCTGACCACTGTTAACTCTTGGGCTGTCTATTCCCAGAAAAACACGAATGGAATTGAAACACATGAAAAAAAGCTTTAGTGGTGTCAAGAAAAGCTTTGTACAGGACACAAGTGTGCATGTGGACGATCTTGAAAAAGGGTCCTCCTAAACATCGGAATGACATGAAATGACGCGGAATGACACTGGAATGCCATAAAAATGATGCGGAATGACATTTCTTTTACAAAATACTCGACCCCAGAATGTATTTTTGTTTATTAACTAACAAAGTACCTCCCAAGCAACCTTCTTACATCTGGTCCTGTTCACACTTTCAGACTTAGGAAAGTATTAGCTTAGTAGACTTTGTTGAAAGGAAACCACAGGAGGGTGATGGGGGATTGGCACGAAGAAGAGGTGAGGGGTCATGAAGGAGAAGGTAGCAGTGGGGGATTTTCAGTCAATAATTACATTGTGATTTTTTAACCTGGCACAGATGCATCATAGACAACTGGACCTGGATTATTTGTACGTTAATGGAGGACCATAAATTGAAAATATGAAGGGGCGGCGGGGATGGTACATGAATATTCTTAATTTTCCCCACTTGCCTATGAAGTCTCCCTACATGACTCTGCAGTCTCCCTATTTTTTCTGGAGGGAGACTTGAAGTCTCCCTAAAATTCCCCCCTAGGCTGGACCCTGCCATAGCCTGTAACAAATGTATAGGTAAAGTATTGTAAAGGTGGGTGACAGTCAGATGCTAAACTAGAAAAGAAATCTTTGAGTCCCAGACTGGGTCTGACTGAACCTCAAAATATTTGTTCTCACAGCACAGTGATAACAAAGGCACCCTAAAACACACTCGTTCCTGTCCCAAGGTGAAAACAAAGGGACCCAAGAAGTTTCGTGAAGATCAGTTCATAAATATGAGCTGTATAGAAGTTGTGACAAAAAACTGATTGGACCTAATTTAGATACAAAATGGCCATTGGCAGCCAGCTTGAATTTTGGACCGCACCCAGAAACACTCGTTCTCGTCCCAAGTTGATAACAAAGGTACCCAAGAAGTTTTGTGAAGATCGGTTCATAAATACAGCCTCTAGCCCGAGCTGTATTGACATGTGCACTTACAGTGTATTAGTAGCACTGAATAAATTAAAGTTCATCTAATTTGCATAATTTCTGCACGAGAAAAAGCCCGTACTATATGTGATGTATTCCATGTTACAAAACATTCATACAAAAATTTATTCAAATCAGAACTTTCATACAGAAGTTCTGTACAAAAGACTGATTGCACTAATTTTGGTACAAAATGGCTGCTGGTGGCCATCTTGAATATTGGACCACACCCCAAAACACTCGTTCTCATCCCACGGTGATAACAAAGGTACCCAAGAAGTTTCGCAAAGATTGGTCCTTAAATACAGCCTCTAGCCTGAGCCGTATAGAAGTTGTGTACAAAAAACTGATTAGACCTAATTTCGGTACAAAATGGCCACTGGCAGCCATCCTGAATTTTAGACCGCACCCAGAAGCACTCGTTCACCTCCCAAGGTGATAACAAAGGTACCCAAGACGTTTCGTGAAGATCGGTTCATAAATACAGACTCTAGCCCAAGCCGTATTGACATGTGTACTTACTGCGTGTAAGTAGCACTGAAAAAAACAAAGTTCATCTAATTTGCATAATTTCTGCACGAGAAAAAACACTGTATTATATGTGATGTATCCCATGGTACTAAACATTCACACAAAAAATTATTCAAATCAGCGCTTTCATATGGAAGTTCTGTGCAAAAATCTGATTGCACCTAATTTTGTACAAAACGGCTGCCATCGGCCATCTTGAATTTCGGACCGGACCCCAAAACACTTGTTCTCGTCCCACGGTGATACCAAAGGTACCCAAGAAGTTTCGTAAAGATTGGTTCATAAATACGGCCTCTAGCCCGAGCCGTATTGGCATTTGCACTTATAGTGCTGAAAGTAACACCAAAAAACATCAAAGTTAGTCTAATTTGCATAATTTACGCACGAGAAAAAAAAACTGTATTATATGTGATGTATCCCATGGTACTAAACATTCATACAAAAAATTATTCAAATCAGAGCTTTCATATGGAAGTTCTGTGCAAAAATCTGATTGCACCTAATTTTGTACAAAATGGCTGCCAGCGGCCAACTTGAATTTCGGATCGTACCCAAAAACACTCATTCTCGTCCCACGGTCATAACAAAGGTACCCAAGAAGTTTGATAAAGACCAGTTCATAAATACGGCCTCTAGCCCAAGCCGTATTGAATTGTTGAGACGGCCAGACGGACAGACGACGGACAACTGGCCATGGCATAAGCTCAAATTTGGCTTCGCCAAAGTTGAGCTAATGAAAGTGTCAATGACACTGTAGCTCAACTTGTTAAGACATGTACATGTAAAGTATGTGACACAGCAATGACAAACATCTAGGTAATGACCTGATAACAAAGGTACATATAAAGTATTGTAACGGTCTGTACATAAATACTGACCATAGCCTGTAACAAATGTATAGGTAAAGTATTGCAAAGGTGGGTGACAGTCTGATGCTAAACTAGAAAAGAAATCTTTGAGTCCCAGAGTGGGTCTGACTGAAGCCCAAAATATTTGTTCTCATACACAGTGATAACAAAGGCACCCTAAAACACACTCGTTCCTGTCCCAAGGTGAAAACAAAGGTACCCAAGAAATTTTGTGAAGGTCAGTTCATAAATACGAGCTGTATAGAAGTTGTGACAAAAAACTGATTGGACCTAATTTCAGTACAAAATGGCCACTGGCAGCCATCTTGAATTTTGGACCGCACCCAGAAACACTCGTTCTCGTCCCAAGGTGATAACAAAGGTACCCAAGACGTTCCGTGAAGTTCGGTTGATATATACAGCCTCTAGCCCAAGCCGTATTGACATGTGCACTTACAGTGTATTAGTAGCACTGAATAAATCGAAGTTCATCTAATTTGCATAATTTCTGCACGAGAAAAAAACCCGTACTATATGTGATGTATTCCATGTTACTAAACATTCATACAAAAATTTATTCAAATCAGAACTTTCATACAGAAGTTCTGTAAAGACTGATTGCACTAATTTTGGTACAAAATGGCTGCTGGTGGCCATCTTGAATTTCAGACCACACCCAAAAGCACTCGTTCTCATCCCACGGTGATAACAAAGGTACCCAAGAAGTTTCGTAAAGATCGGTTTATGAATACGGCCTCTAGCCTGAGCTGTATAGAAGTTGTGTACAAAAAACTGATTAGACCTAATTTCGGTACAAAATGCCTACTGGCAGCCATCTGGAATTTTGGACCGCACCCAGAAACACTCGTTCTCATCCCAAGGTGATAACAAAGGTACCTAAGACGTTTCGTGAAGATTGGTTCATAAATACAGACTCTAGCCCGAGCCGTATTGACATGTGCACTTACTGTGTGTAAGTAGCACTGAAAAAATCAAAGTTCATCTTATTTGCATAATTTCTGCACGAGAAAAAACACCGTATTATATGTGATGTATCCCATAGTACTAAACATTCACACAAAAAATTATTCAAATCAGCGCTTTCATATGGAAGTTCTGTGCAAAAATCTATTTGCACCTAATTTTGTACAAAATGGCTGCCATCGGCCATCTTGAATTTCGGACCGGACCCCAAAACACTCGTTCTCGTCCCATGGTGATACCAAAGGTACCCAAGAAGTTTCGTAAAGATCAGTTCATAAATACGGCCTCTAGCCCAAGCCGTATTGGCATTTGCATTTACAGTACTGAAAGTAACACTAAATACATCAAAGTTAGTCTAATTTGACTAATTTGCACACGAGAAAAAACCCTGTATTATATGTGATGTATCCCATGGTACTAAACATTCATACAAAAAATTATTCAAATCAGCGCTTTCATATGGAAGTTCTGCACAAAAATCTGATTGCACCTAATTTTGTACAAAATGGCTGCCAGCGGCCAACTTGAATTTCGAATCGGACACCAAAACACTCGTTCTCGTCCCACGGTCATAACAAAGGTACCCAAGAAGTTTGATAAAGATCGGTTCATAAATACGGCCTCTAGCCCGAGCCGTATTGAATTGTTGACGGACAGATGGACAGACGGACGACTGGCCATGGCATAAGCTCAAATTTGGCTTCACCAAATTTGAGCTAAAAAATGCTTCAATGATGAAAAGAAAAGTTTTGTGTAGGGCACAAACGTCCCACATGCATGAAGTTTGATAAATATACTTTCTAAGTACTAATGTTCTTGAAGTAACTGAACATTAGGACATATTTTCCTGTTAACATTTCCAGACAGACTAGGGAAATTATTAGCTAAGTAGATTTTGATAAGAGCAAACCACAGGTGCAGGTGCTCTGTGGGATAGTGTGGGTGGGTGGTGGTGGGGAGGGGGGGGGGGCACTCATGAAGAAGAGGATCCTGGGAGGGGTCAAATCAACAGTTATTTTATGATTTTTTAACATAGCATAAATGCATCGGCATAGTTGACAACTAGTTCTGGATATAACCTGGTGTTAATAGGGGTCCATGAGCTGAAAATTCACAACTTTTTTCTTTTATTTTGTCCCCGCGCAAACTTTTCCCTGAAATCCATCCCATTTTCCTGAAAATCACCTCAGGTTCCCTGAAAAATTATTCTGGAGGTTAACATGTCAGGATGGATGTTCTTACACGTTCTTACTCGTGGGTTTTTTTCCCATGTTAAACCCTAACCCCAGAAGGTCAAAAAATTAACCCCACAGTGCAAAAAATAACCCCACAAGTGGCCACTGTACTAACTCAACCCCACAACTACCTCTGACCCTAAATTGTAAACCCCACGATGTACCTCTGCTAAGCCTGCACATACATATGGACAGATGGATGGACAGACGATGGATTGCGAACCATTCCAATAGCTCATACTTGTCATCAAGTTGTGCTAAAAAAATGTCATACAGCCAAAGTTATCGTTTGAAAACCAAAACTGAACTGACATCCAGTTCTTCAAAAATTTATTACCCTTTAAAAGATATACAAGCTTCCTAATCGGTCAGTAACCAATGCATCCGGTACAGTACATTTAACTCAAACAGGATGTATGAAGTACTACGGGGTGAATGAGAATATCATGTGACAGCTGAAAGGGGCTTACAGACGTCCTATAGCACACTTCACCGATTTCCCTTTAAACCCATCGCCTTAAACAATTTTGTTAATAATAATAAAAAAAGGCTGCCTGGCCACACCTCCCCCAAAAAACAAAGTGTGCAATTCGAGGTATTTGAAAAAAATTAAATTTTTCAGTCCGAAAAGGGACATAACTCTGGCAAAAAATAGCGGACCAAACCCCAATTCAAAGCTGACCTGTATTTTATATTGATATACCTACGTACCAAATTTAATTTGATTTGGACAATTATAACTAAAGTCATCGGGAAAACTCCTAAAATTAATTTTTTGAAGTCAAAAAAGGAACACAAGTCTGGCAAACATTGTCGGATCGCACCCTGATTTGAACTCAACCTGTATTGTATGCTGATACACCTGCACACCAAATTTTATTTGATTTGGCAAACAATAACTAAAATTACCATCAGGACACCAAGAAAACTGAATTTTTCAAAATCGAAAAGGAGCACAACTCTGGCAAAAAATTGTTGGACCACACCCCTCTTCGAACTTGACCTGTGTTTTATGCTGATACACCTACATACCAAAGTTTATTTGATTTGGCCTACTACAACTAAAGTTATCATCGGGAAACCAATGTGGGACGGGGGCACAGATGCACAGACAGACAGATGCCAGACATTGACTCACACACAAAATAAGAACAATATTGTTTCATGAGAATATTCTGAAAACTTGAAATAAAACATGTGTACCCCCCCACCCCCTCCCCCAATGTTCAATTTTACTGCCGTGAAGAGGGATTCTGTTGTGGTTTCTCTCCACTACAGATAAGTTGTGGTTTTGACAAACATGAAACCTATCTCGTTATATGAACTGTCTCTTCAATGAAACTTATTACAGCACTTGTACAAGTTTGAATATTGTGTCCCTGATTCCCCAAGACACACAATGAATCACTGTATCAAATAAAACACTTGTAATCTCAACTTGTGTCCCACAATAATAAAGACGCATCATTTCCCAATGTCCCTAAATTGCTGTCTCCCAAATGTTTGAGTTCAATCAAAGGGAAATAACTCCAAATCATTCTTGTTCAATAACAAAGAACGGTATGTTTCTTTCAGTTTCTCTAATTATTCTTTTACCAAGATTTTTGTCACTGGAATACTGTTTGAGGATTATATAATAAACAAAACTAGATACACTGAAGGGGCAGGGTAATAAATTTGTCACACAGTGTTTCAGCAGGGTGTACAGGGCTGTACTATCTTTCTGAGATTCACATTTCCTTTTGCATTTCAGCCTCGGAAAATATGGATCTCAGAAGGTTAGTAGTACATCCCCGTACACCTGCTGAAACTCTGAGTAACTAAGAGTATTTCGTGAAAAGGGTTAAATCAAAACTAAGGTGATTAATACCTGCACTTCCGATTTACTAGAATGCACCTCTGAATGTTGACATTGAAAAACCAATAAAAAAATCCAGGTTCATGGGAGATAACTTGGTTAAAATTATTGCAGTTCAAAAATTTAGGAATATGCATATGCTAGTCATAATGTTTGAGAAGTTTCACTGAAATCGGTTCAATAATGTAGAAGAAGAATCTAATTTGAAAATCCTTAATAAATCTAAGTTCAGGAGAGATAACCTGGTGAGAATTGTCACAGACAAAATATTTTAAAACATGCGCATGCCCACTTGCTAGTCATAATGTTTGAGAAGTTTCATCAAAATCAGTTCATTAATATTGGAGTTGCACACACAAGAATCTCATTCAAAAATCCATAATAAATCTAAATGCAGGGGAGATAACCTGGATTAAAATTGTCGCAGATGAAAAATTTTAGAATATGTGCATGCTCACTTGCTAGTCATAATGTTTGAAAAGTTTCATCAAAATCGGTTCAATAATGGAGGAGTTGTGCATACAAGTTGGGATGGATGGATGGACAGACAGATGGACATACAGGTCATTAACAATAGAGAAGTGGGGGTATAATAATTACTCACTGAACCAGCACTAGGATCACAGGTTATAAATATCAAGGCTCTTCTACTTTCATGTTGACAGTGTGAATTGTAATGTTCTCCTCCAAGATATTCCAACATCACCCAATCCGCTAAAATTACAAATCAAATAAAAAGTAAGAAACAGTGACCAGCCTCAGGGGTGACTTGAAGGATTGAAAAGTCACTTCTAACCTCTACAGACATTTGGGAGAAGTCACATGAAAAGAGGGAGAATTGACTCCGGAACAAGGAGAGCCACAAATGTGCTTTAGTATGATTGCTCCATTATATAGTTTTCTCACATGTAACTCATTAAAGCTGAGACCAAAAAAAAAAATGTTTTGGGCTCCACAAAGTAGATCTGTTTCTCAGGTCATTATTTGTAAAATTACATGTGGGCAAGCATTTTTTTATTTTATTTTTTATTTCTGAAATTATTTCCTTGCCATAAAAAGTTCATGTTCTTGGTTTATGTTTTAGGCCTAATAATCTACAGAATAGCATGGGTGGTGGTGTATTTTGTCCCTTGAGAGCAAAATGGCTTTGCAATGCTAAAGCATTGCAAAGCCTTCTTGTACTCAAAAAGAGAATTTTATTAATTTTTTTAACTTGGGTAAAATATCAGACATAAAAACCATTTCATTTTTATTTTTATTAAGTTTACGTTGGTCATAAAAAGAGAGCATGCGGTAGCCAAAAGGACCATGAAGAGGGGGGGGGGGCCTGAGAAACAGATTTTTAAATTTTTTAGGCAGCTAAGGCCTTACTCTTGAGTGCCTAATAATCATACATGTATGATTATTCTTTTTCGAATAAAATTCCCCCCTGTATGGTCCTTATTTGACCCTGTATGATTATCAATTTTCAGCAATTGAATGTGCAGAGTGGCCGCTTATCTCAAGAAGTTCATCAAAACAAACTAGTAAGGTACATGTACAAGCAAACACAGGATGCAATGTAAATGTTAATGGGCTAATGGGTGGAGAGCTAGAAGCATATATTTGGGCTTTATTCTGAAGTACTGCTACCATAACAGGGGATGTGCTTCATACCATCACTGAAACAGAATCAATTAGTCTATAAGGTTTTGCCTTGGTGCAACTTATGGGAGAGTGCCTGTAGGCAATCTCCCATAAATTGCAACAAGTCAAATACACATGAAAATTATGATAACCGAAAGTAATTTCGCCCTTCAACACTTCAAGAGCATCAGAAGTCTGAAAACGGTTCAGAGCATAGCAGATGGCTCACATCTTGGAAATTTCCACCCTATACTATTATTCGACCCTGTACTATTATTAATTTTCAGGAAATTTTCCACCCTGTACTATTATTTTTCCCTGTACAGTGGAGCCCACTTAATTGGATATCTCTTAATTGTATATCCCTGTTAATTGAATATCATTTTCAAACACAAAACATTTACCATACCTTCAGTACTAATTTGATCTGTTAATTGCATATGGGTTGTAGAGTAAACTCCTGTTAATTGTATATAAATTTTTGTAATATGTCGAAAAAGTTACTGTGACACGCTCCAAATTCCCCTTATTTATCAACCTTTTTGGCCTCACTACATTCAATACAGGCATTTATTCTATTATATCTTGTTTGACAGAGCTCTATGAGCTCTGTCAAACAAGATATAATAGAATAAATGCTCAGTTCACCTCCAGCACACAGGAAACTGACCAAATCCCTGTTAACTGTATACTCTTGTTAATTGAATAATTTTCACTGGCAAAATGGATATCCAATTAAGAGGATTCTACTGTACTATTATTAGGCACTCAAGAGTATATCTATTATTTATTTAAAAACTAGATGTATCACGACAACATAAATGCTATTCTGCAGGCCTTAAACTTTGTTAGGATTCATGAGAATCAGTTTTGATTCCCACAAACTCCTGTTACAAGAATCGGTTTTCAGTTCTAAAATATTTTGAATTTGAGAGAATCGCTATACCCCTGTGAATGCATATGCCATAGGAAAAGGCAATTGTCATAATTATACTTGTTTAACAGACTTTAACCTTTAAACCCAGTTTTCAATTTTGGTGTGCTTCCCATACATGTACGTGCAGAACACATGTTCCAACACTGAGACTTTTGGTGGTCTTGCTGATGGAGATTACAGCAGGGCTGCACGGTATAACGATAAACCGATATATACCGGTATTCAAACCAATATTGATTGAATACCGGTGTAATTACAAAAATATCGGTTTATCGTCATTATTTATTTACCCACAATTTAATTTTCAAGATGTCTTGAGTTTTTAAACTGTAGCCCCGAATGAATAATATTATCCTTTATCCAAGGAATCGTCTGTTTGTGCCCTCATAATATACAAATTCAGCAGTTGAAAAAATAATTTTAAAAAATTTCAACAAAATTATATCATGTGACCCCTCATTGGAATGAGCTCGTTGAGCTCGTTCCAATGAGGGGTCACATGATATAGTTTTGTTGAAATCTTTGGGGAAAATCTGATAAATTAATTTTGAAAGTAATAAATTTTGATATCGTCTGTGTTGGAAAAAGGTTTTTCGAACTGCATCATCAATGTATGCTAATTCGTTCTGACTGTGACGCCTCGAGTCTCCATTGTGGTACTTGTGTTCATATATCTGAACAGTTTTCGATATACCGGTATACCACGGTATTTGTTTTAATACTGATACCAGTATTCAGTTTTGAATATCGTGCAGCCCTAGTTGTGTCCTTGGGCAAGTCACTTAACCCTAATTGGCCACATGGGGCACGTTGACGCCGTGTACTAAAGCATACTGCACGTCGATGGTACGCATGCCTTCAACCAATCTAGCCCTGCCTGTGTTGCAGTGCAGAGTTATGATGTTGGGGAGCTGGCAGCTGCTCGTCATTGCTTGGTGGTTCTCTCCGGGTACACCGGCTTCCTCCACCTGTAAAACTGTCCTTTAGTGCACAAGTACATCACTTTAAACACCAATAAATAAATAAATAATCCCAGAAATTAAGAATGAATTCAAATACACATAATATTTATATCTTACCCCTCTAACATGGTGTATCCACACATCACATGGGGTTCAGTTGTGAGATATGTGTATACACATGATAGAGAAACAGAAACAAAGAGAAAGAGAAGCCTGCACTACAACAATCCATTCAGATAATGACTACTTACGTGAACATTAATAACTAGCAAAGACATGCCACTGGGTAGGGCTGCATGATATTCAAAACTGAATACCGGTATCGGTATTCAAAAAAATACCGCAGTATACCGCTATATCGAAAACTGCTCAAATAAAAGAACATAGGTACCACAATCGAGACTTGAGGAATCACAGTCGGAACGAATCAGCATGCCTTGATGATGCAGTTCAAAAAACATTTACCCAGCGCAGACGATATCAAAATTTATTATTTTAAAAATTAGTTTATCATATTCGTCCCCCCCCCCCCCCCCAAATTCTGCAAAACAATATCATGTGACACCCTCATTGGAATGAGCTCAACGAGATCTTTCCAATGAGGGGTCACATGATACAGATTTGTTAAAATTTTTGAAAATTATTTTTTTGACTGCTGAATTTGTATATTACGCGAATAAAAGCAGATGATTCCTTGGGTAAAGGGATCAAATTATTCACTCGGAGCTATAGTTAAAAAAGTCAAGACATCTTGAAAATAAAATTGGGTGAATAAATAATGACAATAAACCGATATTTTTGTAATTACACCGGTATTTAATCGATATTGGTTTGAATACCGGTATATATTGGGTTATTGATATACCGTGCAGTCCTACCACTGGGCATATCAATAACACTACAAATACAATAGCTCATTCTGTATACCAATGAAATTGTTGGGCAAAATTCAAGCAAAGGCCAATAATTCCCTTAATATTTATCAAATAAATACAGAATAAACGTATAGTGTTTTCAGGTAAAAAATTTATTCTACGAGTAGGATTAAGAATGAAACCGACGAACCTCTAGCAAGTCAGTTTCATTCTTAATTCTATGAGTAGAATAAATTTTTTACTTGAAAACAATATACATGTATGTTTATTTTGTTTATCCCATAAATTGTGTACAGGGCAATCGTGCCAGAATTGTGCTGCTACTTGCTGCAAAACACTGCGAGAAGTGAAGAGCACATTAGTCCAATTCGATCGACAAACAAAACTGCCAAAAATAAACAAGGCCCAGTGATGCATTTCTGTTTAAAAATAATTCCCCTACAAACTTGAGCTAAAGTTCCAAAAATACTTTATTGAATGAACAATGTTTATCTTTCTTATTTTCGTTGTTTATTGTTGTTTTTTCCGTCATCGATTCAACTTGAACAAAGCAGACGACACATGCATTTGTTTATTTATACTTTCCTAATTTGGAAAATGAAACATCACTCATCATGCCCCCGCCTTTCACAATCGAACTTGTATGCTTTTCAACGTTTGGTTTCAATTGATTTACTTTGTGTTTTCACTGTTAACTGTTGTTCGTTTTTTTATTAGAGTTGAAATGTGTCATATATTCTAAAACTAAACATTTCAGCGATGGACAACGTTTGATAAACGTTAGTTTATTTTGTCTCCCACAAACGTAAAACAGGTCATGAAAACACGAATACGGTAGAGGTCAAAGGTCAACAAGTCCATCTCTACTATAGGAATAAATTCTTTCAGTGTTAAACCTACAGGGAAAATTTATCACCCTACAAGTAACTGCAACCAGGTGAATAAAACAGAAATTTATCCAAAACTTTTATTTTTCGAATAAACGACCATTTATGGGATAAAGGTGGTTATCAAACTTTACTTGTCCAGGAAATTGTCGATATAAAGCAGAATAGCAACATTAAGTGAAATCCAATAGCTATTGTTCAAGTTACTGCATACATAAATTTTGGATGGATGGATGGATGGATGGACAGAGCACTTTACTTGATCCCTTCTCTTTGAAAGATAAGGATCTACATGCATCTACCCTAAGCACTTAGATATAAGATTTTGGCACTTGCAAATTGCTCAATCAAAATTTTGAATAAAATTGTTCTCAAACTAATAAAATTGTCACTTACATCCACCCAAAAGAGTAGCATCTGTGTAATTTCCAACAATGTGAACTTTTTTTTCACCGTCCTTTTCTCTTTGTAGGACTCCAGCATCCGGAATTTGGCTGTTAGGGAGTGGCGTACACAATGATAGCTCATAAGTATACTTATTTTCTGTATCCATCATGGAAAAACTGAAAACAAATAAGAAATGGCTTCATGTAACTGAACACAATTATTGTAACCTTCAATCAATCTTTTTGATTTTGAGGCAAGCTGTAGTACTGAAACGGTTAACCGGATAATTGATTTGAAACCAGTTAGCTACCTAACCGACTAGAAAAACCTTCAACCGGTTATCTGAAATGTCGATAGTGATAGTCATTCCACGTGGAAAACGTAGTAAATCTGCCGCATCTCCTTTGTGATAGATTACACATCAATGCCTCGTTATATATATTGAGAAATAATCAGCTCTGGTGTTCAGGACTTTGTTAATCATCGGTAGCTTCCGTGAGTAATGAGTAATCGCAGAAACTATTCCACAGTGTGTATACAAATGACCGTTATCGAATACTCGACAACGTTCATTTGTATACACACTACGGAATAGTTTGAGAATACCGATTTCCAATTCCTATACTTTTGATTCCATATTCGGTGAAATAATGGCCATGGATAACCAGATATTATCCGGTTATAGCTCTTGGTTAGTCGGTTACGAAAATGAGCCAACATTTCAGCCCAAGCAAGCTGTCGCTCTTGCTTCCTAGCAAACCCGCAATTTTTATCTTTTGCAAGCAGACAACGGTGTGCCATGGCTTTACCTACATGTTGTGAGTGATTGCAGGCCTGGAAATCTAGAAAATCAAGGAGCGCAAAACAATTGCCTGCCTCACATTGCTTGGGAGTGTAGAGAAATTTTCAAAGCAAATACTTGAACATACAGAAACACAAGTCAAGTTTCAACCAATAGTCCATTGGCTGAAACTTGGCTCATACTAATTACACTTTGCATCAAATTATCATTTATTGCTTGAGAGAAATCATCACTCCACAGGTGATTTATTGACAATACACTCTCCATGTATTACTGTATATTCACTTCAAGATATTAATATTGTGACTGAAAAATTGTACTACATTCAGCTACATTGTGGAAAAATTGGCACACACATCTGCTCATTATTCAAAACGTTGCATACAATTCTTATGTGACCGTCTTCTACACCCAAAATGAATCAAAATGCAACACAGAGTGGGTCATGAATTATTACGAATCAATGTGACACTGACAAGTGATAACAAATTTTAAAGGCAGTCCCAAACAGGTCTGGCATTCCAGAAAATCAATCAAAGAGTGCAAAAAATTGCCCTCCTCAATTGTTTCTAGGCGTGAATCACTCCTGTGCTCCTAAATAATGCCAGGCTTGCGATTAAAGTCTGTTAAAAGTAGAAGTGTCCAATAATACACAGTATACATTGAAATGTGAACAATATACATGTACCATGAATTATAAACTGTAGCGTTTAGGGTTTAATTGAGGGAATGGTAATTCTTGGGTTCCCAGGTCCAAAATACCTGGGAAATCTACAGCATGGAACCGGGAATGAAGCATGGCACTGTTTGTGCATTGAACTGAAGTTTTCTAAATTGAAACTTTGTAGGATTTTGTCAGCCCTTCTATGCCTGAAATTTTTACAGTCCTTATTTCTGACAAACCATTTTTAACAAATCACTGTAACTCTCAACAGTTCTGGAGTTTAAAGCAGAGGAGACTGGTTATGGCTGTGAAGAGGGTGTTGATGTTGGAGGTGGTAGAGGTGATAAAAAAAATAAAAGTCCAGATTGAGCCGGTTTGGGTTTTCATACTTAACTTAGGAAAAGAATTTTTCCGTTTGGAGATAGAATATTGCCAGTTGTTGCTAAACATCTTTGATATTTTGTATGATCTTTTCTATTTTGCGATGTATAGTATTCATTATTTTCATCATAAGTGTGCTTCTTTATTATCAAATATTAGATGTCATGTGACATTCCCGTGTTCTGATTGGTTGAACAGAAACACCCTATTTTCCGATAGTTCATCAGCGAAATCGACAGACCTACTATCATTTTTGAAAAAAGAATAGTGCACGGTAATAGTGCACGGTTATAAATAGTAACATTCGAATTCGCTTAGAAAATTCCATTGAAGCGTAAATACTTTACAAGACATCTCGTCCCATATACATTATTTCATTTAGTTTGGAGAAATAAAAATATGTGTATCGAAAGTGATGTTTGTAGTAGTGTTGGGGGCGGGGAGGGGGTTAATGGAATAATGGAATTGTGTTTCTTGGGGTTTTGGTTCTCTACCTCTCTATCTCAGAACTATGAGTGGCAGAATTAACTTAGTTTACCTGTTTAAACCCTGAACCATTTTCTTTTCTCTTTGGCTGTGAATAAGAATATTATCTTGCATATATGACCGATGAAGAACCCCCCCCCCCCTCCCCCCCACACGCACATCTAATATAATAAATATAGCATGACTTTTTGTTGACTATGCCAAAATAGAGGTCCTCGAGGAGAGAATAGTCCCTCCGCTACGCGTCGGGACTATCCTCTCCTCGAGGACCACTATTTTGGCATAGTCAACTCAAAGCCATGCTATATTTATTAATTAATTATTGTTGATTGCCGATGATATTATATTGTCTTTCGACAATTTGAGTGTTTGTTTTGTTATTCCAGTTTCTATTTCAGCTCTTTTAACAAACATTAAAAATAGGCCGATTAAATTGTCAGATGTGTACCCATACGTCCAACTAGTAGAAAGCTGTTATTATCTCAGGACGAATTTTTGGAGAAATTTTCAATTTGAGGGATAAAGGGTTAATATCTCAGGATCAAATTATCAGTTTTACACCAAAAACTATACAGTGTGGCACATCAGTAACCTGAAGATATATATAAAGTAACATGACAATTGGATTGATATTTTTTGTGTTATCCCATGCCAAAGGGATTGGAAGAATTCTCAAGTTGAAGGATAATAAAGGATAAAGGGTTAATATCTCAGGATCAAATTATCAGATTTACACCAAAAACTATACAGCTCGGCACATCAGTAACCTGAACACAAATATAAAGTAACATGACAATCCAAGCAATATTTTTCAAGTTATTGAATGTCAAAGAAATGGATATGGATGCCGGACGGACGGACGGATGGACAGACAGATGGACTGACAAAGGATGGACGAACAACAGAAGGCCACCCGGATGCTGACATTATCTGTACCATACATGCTATGGGTACATTTAATAACTTTGATCAATATTTTTGAGTTATCGCATTCCAAAGAAATTGATTGGAGTAATTCTTAATTTGATGGATAAAGGGTTGATATCAGAGGATCAAAATAACAGATTTACACACAAAACTATACAGCTCAGCACATCAGTAACCTAAACAGAAATTTAAAGTAACAACACAATCTGATTAATATTATTTGAGTTATTGCATGTCAACAAAATAGATTGAAAATTTTTTATTAATTAAGTGAATCAAGGGTTAATACCTCGGGATCAAATGATCGGATTTATATAAAAAACCATACAGCTCAGCAAATCAGTAACCTGAACATCTATATGAAGTAACAAGACAATCAGATTGATATTCTTTGAGTTATCGCATGTCAAAAAAAAAATAGATTGGAAAAATGCGCAATTTGATGGATAAAGGGTTAAAAAAAACCTGACCACACATATGAAGTAACAAGGCAACCTAATCATTATTTTTTAGGTTACCACATGCCAAAGAAATGGATTGGAGTAATGCTTAATTTGATGGATAAAGTTAGTATCTCAGGATCGAATCGTCAGATTTACATCAAAAACTATACAGCTCGGCACATCAGTTACCTGAACATATCTAGCAAGTAACATGACAATAGGATTGATATTGGAATAATGCTTAATTGGAGGGGTAAAGGGTTAAAATCTCAGTATTGAATAATCAGATTTACACCTAAAACTATACAGCTCGGCGCATTAGTAACCTGAACACAAATGTAAAGTATCATGACAATCTAAGCAATAGTTTTCAAGTTATCGTTTGCCAAAGAAATGGATACGGATGCCGGATAGATGGATGGATGGACAAATGGACGGACAGATGGACGGACGGACAGACAGATGAAGGATGGAGGTCCATCCCGGATGCCGGCATTATGTGTACCATACATGGTATGGGTACACATAAAAATGCACATTCGCAATTTTCAGTTCTTCATTAGAATTAATTTTTTACTGTTTTTTAAACCCCCCCCCCCTCCCACCCCCACACTACTTCTACTAACCCTGCCATTCAAAATGAGAATAACGTAAATTCGCATTTGAGTGTTAGGGTTTATTCACATGAAAAGTGATATAATTGAAAAATTTTAGACATTTTTCTTCAAATTTTAAAAGAAAACATTTTTGGTCCAAGTCTGTTATGACATTTATCTTCAACACATTTGCGACGAGTCACCGTCTTCCATTTCGGTGATAATGGACAGCGTTCTTTTAGCTAAAGAAAAACGCATCACAGACAATCATGTGGATCTTCCTCTCAATTGGGGTCACATTTGCACAAACCCGTTGCATAACGTGATTAATGCATTATTCAAACAAATCCAGGCAGAATTTTAAATGTTTTCGAAGTCCATATCTTCGCTGCCCACATAACATGGAATGATTCATCAGTTAGGTCTATTTGCATGGGAGAGAACTGGGACATATCAACAGGAGTGCCCCCTCCCTCCCCCCCCCCTCCCAGTAACCCCCCCCCCCCCCCCACCCCCCCCCACCCCCCCCCCCCCCCCCCCCCCCCCCCCCCCCCCACACACACACACACACTCTCAACCCAGCCAACATCTTCCGTTGTTGAATATTCGGCAGTAAGTTTCTCAATTGGTGGGTGCTTATGGTTTTATTCAAAGTTGAATGTTTGGCAGCAAAGGGTAACAGTCACCTTTGGAATGTCAATTGGGGCTGTTAGTAATTTACAAGCACGATTCTATATTATTAAATCATTTGACTTTTAAAGTGTTCTCTACAGCCGTAGTACTATTTACACTGAAAAACATGTTTTGTGTGTTGATACTATAATATTTAAAACAATTGAAAATGTAAGATTCTGTTAAAACGACAAGTGCCTGTGTGTTAAACTTACAGTACAGTCACTGTGGAGTGGTCACTTTCCACGGTGGGGCAGTAAATCCACGGACGAACAATAGTATTAGATTCCAAACACTAATTATAGAATAATCATCAAAAATTTAATTAATGAAGCACCAGGTACAACCCAGTGCTTCATTAATTAAACTTTTGCTGATGATGATTTATATCACTCAATACCCACACGTGGATTATGGCCAATCCACGGTGACTGCACTCAGCAGCTTTGATTTCTTGCGGTTTGGCATACAAATCAAATTTAACAATCATAACCGACATTTTTATTATATTATCAGTTAGGAAATCAGGATTGCATGGAGTGGGGGACGATTCAGGAAGTATTTCAGTTGAAAAACAAGGTGCTGATGACATGGGTATAAATTCTTTGGCACAAAAAACCCTGTGACATTTTTCAGTTTATCTGTTGGCAATGAGAAGAAACAAGAGGCCCCAAGGGGCCTGAGGGCGCTCACCTGACATGGCCTAAATATCAACCCAGAGAATTGATTTCAACAAGTTGCATCTGATCCTCCTAAGAAAAGCTTATACCAAATATCCAAAGATTCTGACCAGTGGATCTAAAAAAAAAATAGAAGATTTTTAAAGAAGATTCCTCATATTGAACTAAGTTATAATTCGGGCTCCCACAGTGAGTCCAAATATGGACCTAGGGACTTGGCTTGAACAAAGTTGAATCTCACTCCCTAAGCATGGTGCATACCAAATATCAAAAGATTCTGCCTGCTGGATCTTGAGAAGATTTTTAAAGAAAATTCCTCATTTTGAACGAAGTTACAATTCAAGCTCCCACAGTGAGCCCAGATATGGACCAAGGGACTTGGCTTGAACAAACTTGAATCTCACCCCCTAAGCATGGTGCATACCAAATATCAAAAGATTCTGCCTGCTGGATCTTGAAAAGAAGATTTTCAAAGAAATTTGCCTGAAATGCATTAACTTCGAATTCGGGCTTCTATAGTGAGCCCAAATATGAATCCAGGGGGCCAATTTGAACAAACTTGAATCAGATCCACCCCACAATGTTGCATACCAAATATCAAAAGATTCTGCCTGCTGGATCTGGAGAAGAAGATTTTTTAATGTTTTTCCCATTGCCTACAGTGTTAAAAAGTGCTGACTCAGCACTTTTTCAAAGTCCCGAAACTGTACCCTATGATAAAACCGATGGCAATTTTTTTTTACCAATCCTTTCTGTTGGTCCCAAGGAAGCTGCACACCAAATAAAAATTCTCAGTGCCGTGCAGTTTTTGAGATATAGGCGTTTTAATTTTTTTCTATTTTTAGCTCCTGTGGTTCCCACGGGGCTACAGGAAAAAAAATTTCTGCATAAATTAGGTACTTATGACCCAATAAGCCCTCACATAAAATTTGGTTCAAATTGGCCTCTCGGTTTAAAAAATAGAAATTTGGGGTGGGGCCAAAATTTTTGCTCCTCCCATAACATCGCCAAGTATAGACCTACAAACTTCTCTTGAACAAACTTGAGTCTACACCTCAAAAGGAAGCTGCATACCAAATATCAAGTCTCTGCTATTGCTGGTTCTTGAGAAGAAGATTTTTTAAGAATTAGAGCATTTTTGCCCCACCCCTCTGCTCAATATGAGCCGAAACCTAATTTGCCCAAAAATCAAAATGCCGCTATATAACCCCTACTCACATGAAATTTCATTAACATGCGGCCAGTGGTTTGGAAGAAAAAGACCCAAACACCACCTTCACGCCGGACGACGGACGACGGACGCCGGACGACGGACGACGGACGAAAAGTGATCAGAAAAGCTCACCCTGACTTTCAGTCAGGTGAGCTAAAAAGTAGGCCTGCACTGGTAATGCCGGTCGTATTTAATGAACTTTAACACACGGCAGAAAATAACTGACAAGTTCACATTTTAAGTGAAATTTGTTTTTAAAAGCACACATGTTCATTAAATGATCGTAGGCATAGTAAACTCTGATATTTGTAATGTTGGGAAAGACAAAGTAATGTGATGGGCTACGATTTTCGACCGAACATTTTCTTATCACATGGTACTCGAACCTAATGCAAATATTAAACAGCATTGCACGGTAATTACACAATCTGAACGAGTCGCAAATAACCGCAAAGATGGGTGTATTGATAAATGCATTGCTTTGTATGGTTTTAGCAGACTCATGTGATTGTAAGTGCACTTATTTTTCACACCTATCAATGAATACCTTGACAGGACATCTAGTTTAAACAGTACCCGTCGCTTACAAAGCTCACATTTGCACGTTTTCTTATCAATTCGTTCAAAATATGCAGCCCACAGGCTTTGGATTTACAATCCACCTTGACGAGTTGACTTTCTGTCAATTTAACAGAAAAATATATATACCGAAATTAGCGATATTTTGATTTGGTTTCGGTATGGTTTTTGGTATCTCTGTAATACAGAAACTGTACTGAAAATTTGGTATACCGTACCGCACAGCACTAATATATATCTGTCAGCATAATCAATGTCTAGCATAGTTCTGTGATCATCTGACCAGTTTTGAATGGATGTGGAAGTCAAGTATTTTTTCTCCATTTTCTAGAGTCAGTTTCTCCACTTTTCTTATGTGGAGTGTTGTTGGGTTGACGGGTTTAATGGAAAGTTTTGTTTTTCCACCCAAAACAACTTTCACGAGTTGTTTATATTGTTCAACCGATGACTGGAACTGGCCACCATAACCAGCCAATTGTGGGCAATCAGATGACAATGGCAACGGCTCCTGAAACAGCGATTCAACAGATTGTTGGCAAAGATTTTGTGATGATTCATAAGCCGCATTTTATTATCTTTTGCAATTGTTAATGTAAAATGATGTCAATGATACCACTCAATAAGATTGAAAAACCACCACAATGTGTATTCTTAATCTCTCTAGACACCTCTTTATGGGATATACACAGGCTTGTCATTTTGAAAATTGCAGGAGGGCCATTATGGTTCGCCTCAAATCACCACAGTAAGGCCATTTTGGGTTCTCATAAAATGACCCCAAGTGGGTCATTTAAGATTTGCGGGAGCCATTTTGTTTCAGCCTGATGGGTAGACAACTAATATCATTTTAAGGTACAGTATGTGGAGAGTGGATTGTAACTAAATCACCCATGGGGTGGAGTTATCACCCAAACTATAACTTTCAAAAATTCATACATGTGGACAAAAAACAAAAGCAATGTTTCAGCCAATGGACCTCCGGTTTTAACCCAGAGGTTGATTGGTTGAAACTTTGCCTGTGCTTGTTATGCTTTGCAACAAATTTGCAATTATTGCTTGGGTGGAATCTCCACTCTGTGGGTGATTTAGTGATAATACACTCTCCATGTACTGTACATGGTTTGTGTAATTATAATGTACGTCATCACGTAATGTATATTTGTAAAGTTATTTACTGTCTCTGGGTGACTGCGTTGATGACACACAACAAACTTCACAAACTGTGCTTTAGTTACATGTACCTCCTGAGGTGGCCGCTTTTGAGGTGACTTCGACTGAATTAATGGGCCGCAGAAATCGGGGTTAGACGGACGTTTACCGTATGGAATTTAGAACTCAGACGGGCGACTGCGGCCCGGAGCGATCGTCTGCCTCAAAATGACAAGCCTGTATACAAGTTAAACGACATATAACGCTTATGACTGAGCGTACTTGCGGCAATCGCCAGTTCATACCGGAAAAGTGAAGGTTGCACTCCTTTGACTCAGGCCGCAGTAAAATTACCAGTTATGCGCACTTAGGTGGTAAACGTGGCTCTGAGTCAACGGAGTTTAACACCGTGAAATATGTTCAACTTAATGAAGTTCTATCGAAATCTCAACTTACCTGGCAGTGGACGAATGTAAACCTATAATATAAGTTCAATTTAATGTAGTTCGTTCGAGCCTCTACTTGTCTAGTAGGGCATGGTATGACAATCGGATGGGCATCAAAATGGGCCGATTGTGAGCTCAAATTACCTGCAATTGGTCAGCAGACATTTTTGGTAATCAGTTGAACACTAGTTGTTTATGGCTAATATTTTAAGGTACACCCCTCAGTCTTCAGTTGATAGACCATATGCGTCGTGGGAAGGGAGGGGGGATGCACCCCCTTTTGCATTTTTTTTCAAGAACTGAGAATGCAAATAAATCCTAAATCCCCAAAATGCCACCAGAGAACTCCATTTGATACCAAATTTAAACAAATGTCGGGGGGGGGGGGGGGGGGGGGCTAGGGGGGAGGAGGCTGGGGTGGGGGAGGAGGCTGGGAGGGGGTGCAGTGGGGGGGCCTTGTAGTATGCACCTGCCTTTGGCCAAGTGTACCTTTTTCATCAAAGTCAAACCGCTTTTGAAAAATCCTGGTGATGCCCATGGAAACTGAATGAGTGTTAAATTAACGAAGCTTCTCCATCCCATGTCACAAAGTTTACTTGTTACACATCTAATATATAAATGCGAATGTCTGTATGTATATCTCTATCTATCTCTCTCTCTCTCTATCTTTGTTCCGGGTGAACTCCTCCATTTCTCAACCGATCGATCTCAAATTTTCTACAAGAGGGTAATTCGTCCCTACGAGTAACATGGGGTGGGTGCCGTGCCCATGTGGGGTGGCCTTGACCTTGAAATTGATGACAATGACCTTTTATTTCGAAAAACGGCTGAGCCGTTCGGGCTAAAATTTCGTATGTGTGGGTATATTGATCCATCGATCATTTTGACTTTATCGTGGTGCCCATGTGGGGTTATCTTGACCTTGAATTTGTGACTTTGACCTTTTAGTTCTAAAATGCCTGGGCCGATCGGGCTAAAATTTCATATGTGTGAGTATACTGACCCATCGATCATTTTGACTCTATCGGGGTGCCCGCACGTGGTGACCTTGACCTTGAAATTGGTGATAACTATCTTCTGTGCAACGCCGGGTATCACCCGCTAGTATATTACAGAACATATATCACTTTAAAGAGTTCTGAAAGCACACTTTCAAAAATGTAATTATTGAAAACAATACATCGCTGTCATAGAAAAAGTATCGGTTCGACAGTCGATGGGAATTTTTCAAAGTGTAAACAATGTTATAAAAGGGTCGCACTAAATACCAAATCTGACTTCAAATACCAAATCTACCCCTCCAAAATGTAATTATATATATTTCTCACTTAATTTCTTGCTGTTATGGATGTTCAGTAATGATAAAAAATATTTTAAATAAAAAATTCCCAGAAATTTTTTGTTTTTAGGTAATAAGTTCCATTATTAGGGTCGTTCTAACATTCATTTTGTGCTCCCAAATTCCCCCTCCCTACTCCCCCCCCCAACCCCACGCCCCCCGCCCATTCCCATGCTTCTTCTCTTCTCCCAACACTCGAGGACGAACTGCTTGAAGACATCCTTTCCCCATTCTTTTCAATCTCCGGTTAGCATATTAACTCTCTCCTTTGAATCAGAGTCTAACCACATGTCCTTCATTCTTCCATTCCACTTCCCAATTACACCTGTTTTTTTGTGCCCAATTTTTCCCTTCAGCATCAGGGACCATGATCTCAACTTGAACAACAGTGACCCCAAAGGTGTTACCAAGGTACTGATCAAAACCAGGCTTCTCTTTATCATGCATGCCACCCCTAGGTTGCCCCTATGTCTAAGTCTGTGGTCTCCAATGAGTAGTTCACTATTAACTCCCTCACTTGGACCATCCACCTTGTCTGGGTATTTGAGTTGAAAATACTCTGAAACAATATATGTTATTGTGCCATAATTCTAACTGCAGCAGTAAAGTCATAAGCTAACTATCTTCAATGAGTTCCCAGTTTATAGTGAAAGTTATGGAATGAGCTCTGGTAACTCTGACCCGAGTCTTTAGCGAGATCCAGAACTACTTTACAGGATGCATTTCATAAATTTCACTAAAAACTGTGAATGAGTTGAAGATTTTCGTAATCCATCCACCCATCTCTACTCTCTCTCTCTCTTTAATTGTTTAATGTTGTATCCTACTCACTGTATTTTAATTGGACCGGAATGCGGTCAGTAGGTGTGACGTAATCGATCAATAAAAAAACATTGCACTTGAATTCCTGCTTTATCAATTCAACAATTACCTTACTTTCATGAATGCCACATAAATGGTGACGATGATGTGATCGACAAATTCTAAAATATACCTAGGAGCCATAAAACCAATTTACTATTGTTGGTAGAAATGTGAAAATTTACGTGAAATAACTAAGTGTTGCCAAATTTTGCACTACAAGTGCATTAAATTTACAGACAATTACATCTAATTCTTGTGCAGTAGAACCTGTCTTGAGAGACCGCCCTTTGGGCCACACAAAAGTGGTCTCTCAAGACAGGTGGTCTCTCATAACAGGTTTCAGGTTTTCTCAAGTCAGTGAATACCCAACCACAAAATTCAGAAATGGAGAAGAATGGATTTTTGTAATTACTTTGTAGTTGTTCTTTTTTATGAAGGTTTTGTAACAAATAATTAATTGAAATGGACTGTTATACAAATTATAAAAAATAAATTAATGTTGGAAATCTTCATTGAAGATTTTCAACACAAATGTATTTTTTATAATCCTATCTGTCACATTTCAGGTATGTATGAAATTATCAGCAATAATCCTAATCTGCAAAAAAGCAAAAAAGAGAGAAATGATTTCGCGCGCCAAAGGCGTGCAGGGTCGGTATGGGGGACAAGCCCCTTTCGACCCTCGGTAGCTGTATATGATGGCTGTCACATGTCTAGGCATGTTGAAGGAGGAAAAGG
This sequence comes from Pictodentalium vernedei, assembly GCA_031216915.1. Lineage (NCBI taxonomy): Eukaryota > Metazoa > Mollusca > Scaphopoda > Dentaliida > Dentaliidae > Pictodentalium > Pictodentalium vernedei. The sequence goes on along the minus strand of CM062290.1, from coordinate 94,243,199 downwards.
ATCCGGTACTCAGCAGGTGTCTCCAGTTGTGGGTAGGTGGTCTCGTTGACTGTAGTCGGTTGGACCCTCGGGTGACGACCAGTGTGGGAGGTTGGGTCCTCTCACAAAGGTACTACCTCTCCCCGAGGGTGCAGTCAATCTGGATTTTCGGGCAAGTATAGTCTGCCGCTTCGAGGATGATAATGAGTGATGGCCATCACTGGCAAGTATAATCTGCCTCAGGCTGTCTCTGTTATAGTTGGACTCTTTGAAGGAAAACAACAATGACCCCTTTTGGGGACCACCAAGAAGAAGACCCGAACTTCCCTGGTTCGGGGGCAGGCCTGCATTGTAATCCTATTGGGTTGGGACAAAAAGATGCACAATGCGCTTACAAAAGGGGGCAGAGGCGGGATGCAGGACCAGCGCTCGCCTCCCTTAAAGTGGCTGACCACATTTAGGGATGGAGCGGAGGATGTAATCCTAATCTTTTCACAGGGGGGCTTATAAAAACATCTCAATCTTTAATGAGTTATGTAACTGAATAGCAATTGAAACCCAATTAAGAGCTTTTAATACTTTTAATTATGTCAGTATAACCACAATGCATTTTCCAATTCTAGAACAGGTAAAAAGTTTTTGTCATGGCTTCAGTCTTCAAAGGGGCGGTCTCTCAACAGGTCCATTAATTTATGGCATAAAAATACAAGTTGGTACCAGATCACACAGGTCATCACTGCTGATTGATACCAGTTTCATCAAGAGAACACCTCCGAGAAACCAACCGTCAATACAATAATTGCCAATAGCCAATTAACACCTTAACACCTAATTGATCATGGATTCCACACACAAGAAAAGCAGAATGGAGAAAGAAAAAGCAAAAAAGGAGCTTAGAAGGGTGCCCTTCTCCAGCATCAACAAGGTTAGTCAGATCTCTTTCCACTGTAAGGGAGGCGAGGCCACAGTACTTAACAGGCCAAATGGGGTGGGAGCTCAACCCAAAAATCCAAAGGGGAATCATGAGGAGTGGGAAAAGGTGAGGAGTGAGCTCAAGAAAAGGCTTGCAGAAGGAGCTTTAAGAGCACCAAAACAAGAAGAGATACTTGCCCAACTCAGGAATGATATCCGGGACTTAACGGGACAAATTATAAAACTAAATGCTGGTAACACTGGGATACAGGAACAACTTAATTTACTCGTTAACAAGGACAAGACTTCAGGGGACAACCCTCAGGCAATAACCCCAACTGAGGCAGTAGCGCAGGCAAAAACAGTGACTAGGGGTCACGCTGAGTCAACTCTAACAGCAGCATTTGCAGAGGCCTCTCCTCCTACACCAGGCTCTCCTCCTACAGAGATCATGGTGGTGGTGCAGGTCCATACTGATCCTGCACCATCTAGCAACCCCAATACAACAATAAACAAAGATAACACTAAAGATAAAACCATCATAGATCCCCTGGATACGGACACAGATCCAACCTTATCCCCAATGCTTAAAAGCCAAACACCAATAAAGAGAAAGCTGGACTCACAAGAAGATGAGCCTGAGCGTGAGGAGGTAATGGATGGGGAGGGGTTCATGCAGACAGTAGACAGGAGGCACAAGAGAAGTAGAACCCCTCACTTTTCCAACTCCAATGGCTTACATTCTGGCCCAAACAATCTCAGCCTTAATGACAAGGGCAACATAGGGCCAACTCTGACTAGTCAAACTACCAGTCAGACCAACGGGCAAGAAAAGGTACTCCCTAGCCTCTCATGAGCTACACCGCGACAGTAAACAAGCCGGCATCTGTCCCTAATAGAGAGAATAGAAGCCACATAAACAATAACAAGCAACAGTCACGACCCTCAAAGGTACATCAAAAACAATTTATCATAGTCGTCACCAGGGTACACCCAGACATGTCCAAGGACACCATCAACTCAAGTCTCCCAGGGTGCGAATAGGAAAGATTCACCTCTAAAGCCATGGGAAAAAACAAGTGGAAACTTAAAGTAACATGCCCAAATCAGGAAATAAAATTAAAAATCATGGCTCAGGGGGTGACCATTAACAGGAGGCGTCACCTTGCCGAAGAATACCACTCAAACCCTCCCCCTGTCCAATGTCATAAATGCCCAAAATTTGGCCACATTTCCAACAATTGTAGTGGCCAACTAAAATGCATGAAATGGGGAGAGAACCACGTCTCCAGCGCATGCAAACAAAAGTCACTAAAATGCCCCAACTGTCAGGGATAGCACACAAGTAATTACAAAGGGTGCCCCCACTACAAAAAAGTAAAAACAGCGAACTAACTCAACATATCCCCTCTGCTCCCTCATCACTGGAAGCCTACATGAAGTTTTAAAGAATCACCTGAATGCCGACTTGGCAAACATCTGACAAGATGTCAGCAGGTCGGCATCTAGGTTATTCAAAACGCAGATCTCCCATACCTTAATAAAAGCTGCTATCAATCAAAACAACTAATCCGACCAGTCTATCACTGTATAAACACCCTAACTAATTAAAGCCCAATCATGGATAAGCACCAATTTGCAGTATGGAATGCCCACGGCACGTATAACAAAAAACTTCAAATTAGTAATTACTTTAAAAGCACGGACATCCTGGGAACTTGTGAAACCTGGTTACGTAACCAGAGAAGCTTTTCATTCAGCAGATTTAATGTAATTAGAAGGGACCGCTCCCACACTACCCACGGTGGAGTAGCCCTTCTAATAAAAAGCAATCTGAAACATAAACCGATCAAAATTGACCACCTCGATGCGGAGGTAGCAGCCGTGGAATTGACAGCCGATAATAAAAAATAGCAATCATCTGTTACTATAAACTCCCTGATAAAACATGCAGTCAGTAACGAGGTGTTTGAATTTTTCTCATGTAAATACAAGAACTGTATCTACATGGGAGACTTCAACACCAAACATATGTACTTTGGATGTAACTCCACTAACCGCAACGGCAATGTCTTATTCGACATCACCGAAAATCTCAACTTACAAATCATTTGCGATACCTATATCAGCTCTAACCCACTCCACCGCTCCGACATCCTAGATCTTATAGAAACAAGTTACTCCCTAGGCAAAAACGTCATCAATCACAAAGTGGGAGATGACAACCTAGGCAGCGACCAGCTACCAGTACATGCCACAATTAGCTTTGGGCCCAGACCAGTACGCTATCCCCCCAAAATCTCAAGGAACCTGAATAAAATAGACTGGGACTTATATCACGACATTCTCGACGCAAACTCACAACAAGTAAACCCCCAAAAGCGAGCGATATTGAGGACGAGTGTGCTGACCTCAGCAAAGTAACAGCCTCCACCCCAGATGAAATCTGTCCCAAAGAGGAAGTGCGCCCCTGGAGACGAACAATCTTCGAGAGCACGCTCAACCTAATAAAAACAAAGAGAATAGCCCTGCGCAAGGTCAAAACTGAAAAGAACCCAACCAAGCATGTTAACTCAAAAAAGTTTACAACCGCCTTCATAGCGAGGTAAAAGAAGCACTTAAGGCCGAACAACAAAACAACTGGGAGAGGGCCACATCCAACCTGAATGCGACAAAAGACGCCAGAAAATTTTGGAACACCTTCAAGGTGCTCACAGGTCAAAAAAGCAACCCTAGACAGTCCAAACCGCTGGAAAAAGCTGATGGCACCCTCGCCGTCAGCAACAAAGAAAAAGCTGACACCTTTGCGGAACTATTAAGCCATACTCACCGACCCCACATAGGACCGGAATATGACGATTTAGTCATTAACGCAATCGACAACTTCGTAAACTCAAACCCAGAGGTATACCGCAACCCTTACTTCGGCAACGAACAAGAGAAAGGGGCCGACCACGACCTAATTACCCCCATCACGGCCGACAAAATAATCAATGTGATAAAAAAATGCAAAAGCTTTTCCTCCCCGGGAGAAGACGAAGTCAGCTACAAAATCCTCAAACAAAGTCTTAACTCTTACATAGCTAGGCTAGAAACCCTATTCAATGCATGCCTCACCCATGGATGCTTTCCTAATTGCTGGAAAACAGCCATAGGGAGCACGATACCCAAACCCGACAAAGACCTCAGCCAAACCAGCCAACTACCGCCCAATTTGCCTCCTTACCTGCACTGGCAAGGTATTTGAGAAAATCCTTGTCGATTGACTCAGGTGTCACCTCGAGGCAACCAACTTTTTCAACGACTGGCAAAGAGCCTACAGGCACCGCAAAGAAGGCATGGAACACATCTATCACCTAGTAGAACTCATGAAAAACGTGATCAATAACAATAATCCAGGTGCCGCCATTCTGCTGGACGTGGAAAAAGCTTTCGATTCAGTCTGACACAACGGCATCAGATACAAACTCATTAAACTCAACATCCCCAAACTAGAGGCTCTACTGAGTCTGTAATCGCTCACCTGGAAATACATATAAAAATGTGATTTCCCATAGGCTTTCCATGGTAGCTATGAGCTGCAATTGTGGCCATGTTTGCAACATTACATCAAAATTACATGAGGATCACTGGTAGAAGGTGTCCCAGTCTTCAATCACGTAAGTTTCAAAACATTTGAATCCATCAAACAGAATCATAGAATGTCTCTGGTGGCCATATTTTCCAGCCAATGGGAACAAAAAGAGGATCGTTTGTACAGGGCCTCCTATAGACCATTCTTGCCAAGTTTTGGTTCACGTCAGCTCAATATTTCCAGAGAGAAGATAAAAATGTGATTTCCTATAGGTTTTTCTATAGTAACTATAAACCGCAATTGTGGCCATGTTTGCAAAACGATCAACATTAAAATGGGGAAGGTTGGTGGAGAGTGTCCCAGTTATCAACCATGCAAAGTTTCAAAACATTTGGCCCTGTGGTTTCAGAGGAGAATAGTTTTCAAAATTGACCAATCAGAATCAAAGAATGCTTCTGGTGGCCACGTTTTTTCACTCAACAGGAATAAAATGAGTAACAGTTGTAGAGAACCTCTCATAGACAATGCCTGCCAAGTCTGGTTCACACTGGCTCAGTACTTTCAGTGAAGATGATGAAAATGTGATTTCCTGTAGGGTTTCTATAGTAACTATAAGCCACAATTGCAGCCATAATTGCAACCCAATGAAGATTAGAATAAGGATCATTGGAGGGGGTGGGGGGAGGGGTGGGTTACAGTCATCAGTCATATTAACTTTTTTTTCAATCCATTTGGCCTTGTAGTTTCAAAGATTTCGCTTGAAAATGCACACTTATGAATTCTGTTTCAACAAAAAAATCAGTAAAAAAAGAGTTAAAATATTTTGAAAATTACAATTTTTTCAGACAATATTCTCTTTCAAAATAGCTTTTGGATAGGTAAAGGGTTACAGAAATCTTAAAAGATGTACAATAATTACTGTCATCTGAGCTGACATGATTGCAAGACTAGAGAAACAGAATTTACTGCATCCAGTAAATTCAAGTCTGTGTGAAAAGGGTTAAAGTATCAGGAATAAACTCTACAGAAAGAGAATTTATGGAGGCTTATCTTCTGGAGTAAAATATTTTTTAACAAATCAGAAATGGGTTTTTCGTCAACAGTATTTACAGATATTCATACAGGAATCAGAACAATTTTTATAAGAAACCAGAAAAGGCATATATGTGACCAGCATTTAAAGGGTTCGATACACGAATCAGAAATGGACAATTTTGGCTCTGCCCACGAATTTGAGTGATGAAATACATTCATAAACTTTAGAAATACATTAAGGTGTAAATGCATTTCCCAGTCTTTCTGAATAATATGCACTTGATGACCTCATTCAGGTGGACCATATATTGAATCTCCATTAATGTTTAACTCAGACGGTGTAGTCCCATGTCCACATCTACATTGAAGAATGAGCGCAACCCACTTTGAAATAATAGCTCCACCAACTTCAGATCTGTCATCTGACATTCAGATCGAACGGGTGAAAAAAACATAGATGAGTGCAAACTGGTTATTGTTAACCAGCATGCCAAAATGCATAGAGATAGGACGGTCCGTATTTGAGTTGTCGCGCTGACAAAGGGTGCATAGACTCTATGTCAGAGATATTGTCATAAAAACCTTAAAAAACCCCAAGAGCTCATTTGAAAGTCTGCTCTTAAAATAGCATCTAGTAACCTAAACAAGGCATACATAAAACTAGAACTTCTCTAATAAATTAATTTTAAACAGTCATAGCAATAACACAGTTAACAGAACATTCAACTATGTCAGTGTTGCATCTTTTACCGGCATCCTGACAGTATTGTGATAGGTTTCAATAACAAATCTCCAGTGTAGTTTTACAATTACATGTACACTGGAATTCTTCATTATCAAGTTGTTTGTTTTTATATTAACTTGGTTTGGGAATTAATTCTGTACAATGAGATTAAATAAATAGATCATGTTATTGTATGTGGCAGTCACAGCTTTCTCCCCACTGCTTTTTGTGAAATTCTTTCATGGAGAAAATATTCATACAGGAATCAGAACAATTTTTCTAAGAAACCCGAAAAGGCATATATGTGCACACCATATATAGGGTTCGATCAAGGAATCAGAAATGGAAATTACTGCCACTACCATTTATTTGAATGATGAGATACATGTATAATCTTCAGAACTGCATTAATTGGCATAAAATGAAATTCCCAATAGGAAGAAAAAGTATGCATTTAATGACCTCTCTTGACCGCATAGAGGTGGACCACATTTTGAACCTCCAGCAAGTTTCAACTCATTTGGTGTAGGTACCATTACTATAGGTCATACTAAACCTGAAGTATGAGCACAAACTACTTTATAAATATTGGCTCCACCAACTCTGGATCTGCCATATTTGTAGATGATGGCAAAAGTCCATATTAGCAAGGCAATGATGAAGTGCATGCATGGTACCTCTGGAAAATATATTGCAAGTAAAAAGGTTCAGTAATGTTGGAATGTAGACGTTGAAAGGCCTTGAAGACCCCCAAGAGCCTGTCTGAAGACTTATTGGCATTGTCAAAATACCGAGGTCCCATCTATATCCATGTGTGTTTAGAACAACACTGTGAGAATGGAAATGGTTTTCATTATTCTCAATAATTTTTTCGAAGAGAGGTGCACCATCGAAGTGCAGTACGCTTTAGTACACAGTGCCACCGTGCCCACATATTAAGATTTTCAGAGGATTAAAATATTCGCTTTAAATATTCCATTTTAATCCTTTAACCCTTTACCCAGATGGTAGAGGTGCAGGCTGCAAGCCGAGAGGTCCTCGGTTCGAATCCCACCTGCGGCAACCGCGTTGTGTCCTTGGGCAAGACACTTCACCTCCATTGCCCACGTGGGGGCATGGTGACGATGTGTACTAAGGCGTACTGTACGTCGATGGTGCACCTGTCTTCAACCAATGCTAACCCTGCTTGTGTGGAGTTGGTAAGTTGGGGAGCTGACAGTTGCTCGCCGTTGCTCGGTGGTTCTCTCCGGGTACTCCGGCTTCCTCCACCTGTAAAACTGTCACGGTCATGGTTAGCCATTGTGCAGAAATATGTGACCTTAAAACACCAATAAAAATAAAAAAAAACCTTTACCCAACGAATCGGCCGCATCCGCCCGCGTAATATGCAAATTGAGAAGATGAAAAAATATTAGTTCCAACGAGGGGTCCCATGATATGGTTTTGTTGAAATTGTTTGGAAAATTTGAAAAAAATGATATTTGAAATAATAAATTTTGCTATCGTCTCCGTTGGGTAAAGGGTTAAATGGGGGCGCAGTGGCTGAGTTGGCAGAGGTGCAGGCTGCAAGTCGAGCGGTCCTTACTCTGTCCTTGGGCAAGACACTCCACCCCATTGCCCACGTGGGTGCATGGTGGCGATATGTACTAAAGCGTACTGCACATCGATGGTGCACCTGTATTCAACCAATGCTAACCCTGCTTGTGTGGAGTTAGTATGTGGGGAATCTGATAGTTGCTCGCTGTTGCCCGGAGGTTCTCCCCAGGTACTCTGGCTTTCTCCGCCCGTAAAACTGTCCTGGTCATGGTAAACCACTGTGCAGAAATATGTGATATTAAACACCAATAAATAAATAATCCTTTAAAAAATGAGCTCATTCCAATGAAGGGTCATAAGCTATGTTTTTCAAGCAAAAATGAAAAAGTAATTAAAACTGAATAGACATTTCTGTGTATAAAGCTGACCGGTTTTTGCCGTTATGTTGGCTAAAGGGTTAAGAATCCCTTAGTTTGGAAAGCACACTGAAAAGGTGTCCCATTCCACATAGAATTAAATGTTTCAGAAAAGAGAGTGAAAAACATTCTGTAGCCATGAGTTATATTAAAGATATTTTTTTACTCACACTGAAGTATTAAGAGGGTTAAAATCTGACCATTCAAATATTCCATTTTATTACTTCGTAACTGTGATAGGTGTTTCGAGAAAGCCACACACCACTCCATACCAAAACCTCTCAATCTTGAGTTATGATTGAGAATAGATAGATTTTAAAAAAAAATGCTTTGAAAAGTGAAGGTTTCTCTCTCTCTTCAATGACTGAGACTGAAGTTTTGTAACATGATACAACATAAATATACAGTGCTGTTCAATGTAACAAAGAATTCTATCTCAGCTTTCTCTCTGGAGATTTCTGTTTTAGATAATGGTTACTGCTTCAGCTAAATCATTTACCAGTAAATGTTGTAAACATATTTTTAACATCTAGAGCCCGAAGGCCCCACATGCCTCCAAATCATAGATGACCAAGTACCAATGGCAGACACTCTATCAGTATACCAAAAACATTGAGATAGGATTGATTGTATTTGGGTTATCATGTTGACAAACAGTGCATAGAAGACATTCTATGAATGTTATTAATTTATTGGGGTTTAACGACACTTCAACAGCTAGGCCCGCCTCGTGTCGTACAGTTTTTACGGATGGAGGAAACCAGAGAACACAGAGAACCACCAAACAACAACAACAAGCAACTGTCTGGATCCCCAACATGCTAACTCCACACAAGCAGGGTTAGTGCAAGTGTATCATCAGCATGCAGTATGTCTTAGTACACAACATCACTATGCCATTATGTGGGCAATGGGGGTGACGTGTTTTTGCCCAAAGACACAAGACAGTTGCCGCAGATAGGATTCGAACTGAGAACCTCTCGGCTTGCAGCCTGCACCTCTAACTGCTTAGCCACCGTGCCCCTCTATGAATGTAATGGGAATACTTTAGAGGCTTATTTTGGGGATAAAATAGTTTTAAAGAAATAAAAAAAAAGGTTTTCAATGACAGTATTTATAGATATTCATTCAAAAATCAGTTAATTTTTTCCAAGAAACCAGATAAGGTATATATCTTCACAGTATTCAAAGGGACCAATCAAGGGAATGCACAAGGAGGTTCAAAAATATGATTTCCAGCAATTCTGGTAATAGCCCTCGGGACTCCTGTTCGACCTTGGCCCAAATTTTGAATCTCCATCGAGTGTGAACTCATTTGGTGTTGGTCCCAGGTCCATAGGTCATACCATGCTTGAGATATGAGCGTGACCTACTTTCAAAAATTTTGGCCACGCCCACTTTTTTTTACGTCAAAATGCATGTGTGTATGTCAGGAATGCTTTAGGGGGTCAACAAATGTGATTTCTAGCAATTATGAAAAATGCACTTAATGACCCCCTAGGTGACCTCCGTGACCTTGACCCATATTTTGAATCTCCATCGAGTGTCGACTCATTTGGTGTTGGTCCCAGGTCCATACGTTATACCATGCTTGAGATATGAGCGTGACCCACTTTCAAAAATTTTGGCCACGCCCACTTTTTTTACGTCAAAATGCATGTGTGTATGTCAGGAATGCTTTAGGGGGTCAAAAAATGTGATTTCTAGCAATTATGAAAAATGCACTTAATGACCCCTAGGTGACCTCCGTGACCTTGACCCATATTTTGAATCTCCATCGAGTGTCGACTCATTTGGTGTTGGTCCCAGGTCCATACGTCATACCATGCTTGAGTTATGAGCGTGACTCACTTTCAAAAATTTTGGCCACGCCCACTTTTTTTTACGTCAAAATGCATGTGTGCATGTCAGGAATGTTATTGGGGGTCAAAAAATGTGATTTTTAGCAATTATGAAAAATGCACTTAATGACCCCTAGGTGACCTCCGTGACCTTGACCCATATTTTGAATCTCCATTGAGTGTCGACTCATTTGGTGTTGGTCCCAGGTCCATACGTCATACCATGCTTAAGATATGAGCGTGACCCACTTTCAAAAATTTTGGCCACGCCCACTTTTTTACGTCAAAATGCATGTGTGTATGTCAGGAATGCTTTAGGGGGTCAAAAAATGTGATTTCCAGCAATTCTGAAAAATGCACTCAATGACCCCTAGATGACCTCCATGACCTTGACCCATATTTTGAACCTCCGTCGAATGTCGACTCATTTGGTATTGGTCCCAGGTCTGTAGGTCATACTACGCCTGAGATATGGGCGTGACCCACTTTCAAAACACCCCTACAGACACCCCTGATACCCCAGGAATCTGAAAAACATGAGTGGCCGAGAACTTGTGGCTGTCTATCAGCATGTCAAAAATCAACGAGATAGGGCAATTCGTTTTCGAGTTATCTTGCGGACAAAAAAGTGATGAGAAGACAGAAGACAGGAGAAGAAGAAAGAAGAAGAAGAAGAAGAAGAAGAAGAAGAAGAAGAAGAAGAAGAAGAAGAAGAAGAAGAACAACAACAACAACAACAAGAACAAGAAGAAAAAAAAGAAAAAAGAAAAGAAAAAGAAACCATGCAAAAACAATAGTCTGTGTGTTTCACACAGACTAATAATGAACAAACTTCCCAGATTTTCTAAATAATCTGTCAACATTTCTCAAACATAATTACATTACAGCTGAAGATATCAACCTACAGTTGCACTTATTTTACAGTACAAGTCAAAATAAGTTGTGTAGGATAATCCTATAAACTATGTATCTTTTCTCTTCCTACTCTGATAAGACCAGAAGCTGACATCATTTTCTGGAAAGCTCTCACTGATAGCTTTTCCAGAAAATGTCAGATTCTGATCTTGTCAGGGCAGAAGCTGCAGTCTTCTTAGTTTATTGCAGTTATGCAACAGCTTATTTTGATTTGTTCTGTATACACATTATTTTGGGGTTTTTTCTCCCAGTTCTCAGTGGATAAAAAAATGGAATCAACCCTTACCAGATTCTCAAAAACAAGTGTTTTGCTGACAGTACTGATCTTCATGCAGACAGGAGAGTCATTGGGTTAAGCATTAGAATATAGCCTCTGGTGGCCACATATTTCCCTCCTCTCATAGACCATTCCTGCGAAGTTTGGCTCATGTCGGCTCAGTAGTTCCAGAGATGAAAATGTGATTTTCCATAGGGTTTCTATAGTAACTATAAGCTGCATTTGTGGCCATGTTTACAACCCAATCAACATTAAATGAGGATCGTTGGTAGAGAGGGTCCCAGTCATCATTTATGTGAAGTATCAAAACATATGGCCTGGCAGTTTCAGAGGAGAAGATGTTTGAAAATCCACCAATCAGAATCAAAGAATGCCTCTGGCGGCCATGTTTTTCAACCCACAGGAACAAAATAAGCATCGTTTGTACAGAACCTCCCATAGACTATCCCTGCCAGGTTTGTTTTTACATCGCCTTAGTTTTTCCAGAGAAGAAGAGGAAAACGTGATTTCCCATAGGGTTTCTATAGTAACTATAAGCTGCAATTGTGGCCATGTTTACAACCCGATCAACATTAAATGAGGATCGTTGGTGCAGGAGGTCCCAGTCATCATTTATATGAAGTTTCAAAACATTTGGCCTGGCAGTTTCAGAGGAAAATCCACCAACCAGAATCAAAGAATGCCTCTGGAAGTCATGTTTTTTATCCGACGGGAACAAAATGAGGATCGTTTGTAGAGGACCTCCCATAGACCATTCCTGCCAAGTTTGGTTCACACCAGCTCAGCGGTTACAGAGAAGAAGATGAAAATGTGAAAAGTTTACGGACGACGCCAGGTCATGAGAAAAGCTCACATAGCCTTTTAGGCCAGGTGAGCTAAAAGTTACATAGACTTATCTCCTCTTTCCTAAACGATCGCGAAATCAAATTGAGAGTCAACAGAGAAATAACAAAAAGCATCCCACTTGCAGCCGGCACACCCCAGGGGTCAGTACCCAGCCCACTGCTGTTCATAATCTACGTAAACCACCTCAAAATCACCTTGGAACGTGTCCAAATCTCAATTCGCAGACGATAAAGGCCTATGGGCTCCAACATCGAACCCCTCCCCCCTCCCAAAGTACACCGAAGCAAAATTTCTGGGAATCACCCTCGACTCGAAACTCAGCCTCACCTCACAAAACATACCAACAACGTAGCCGCGAACAGGAAAGTAACACCCTTGGGTGTGATATTGTGTGTAAACCTGTTCTCTTCTCTGAACAAAATAAAATTATAAATATGATAATGACAAACAAACATAAACAATCCTGTTCTCCAATTCCTCCCAAACTGCGCTGGTAGCCATTACCAGTCTTACTGGTACTAGCAGTCTGAGCATATATAAGTGCCCGCGATCACCGCCACCTCCAAATAACCTTAAATTAACAATAAACAAGATCGCAGCCAGCAAAGGGTACAACAGGAAAGTAACACCCTCAGGTGTGGTTTAGTGTGTTAACCTGTTACCCTCCCACTGCAACAAACCCGTTCAAACTTAGGGCAACCTCACTCAGCCTCGGAAGCTCAGCCGCTTTGATAAGAACCATAGAACTGACACAGGAAAACAACCGGGAAGGGGGGGGGGGGGGGGCGGCTCACTGATCTCTCATCAAATCTAATTTCAGCAACAACCAGACACACAGCACAGACATCTAATCGAGATCCAAACACACCAACGGAACCAGACATCCGACCAACACCACTCAGAACCACCCATCGACCACAAACAGAAGAGCTTGAGGCAGACTATACTTGCCAATGATAGCCCCAACACTTATCCAGTGGCAGACTATATTCAGAGACGTCGGACAGCATCACAAATACACCAGACCAGAAACCACAGAAGAAAAGACTCCCTGACGGCCAACAAAGCAAACTTCACAACAGCCAAAACAAACAACAACAGAAGAGCTTGAGGCAGACTTTACTTGCCAATGATAGCCCCAACTCTTACCCAGTGGCAGACTATACTTGCCTGAAGAAACACACAAGACACAGAAGACAACCAAAACCAAGAAAACAGCCAACAGAACAGCCACGCAGCCAAGCCACACAAAACAAGAACAGAAGCTTGCAGACAAGGGGGGAATCTCTAATCATCATATACTTTTTTAATTTCAGCCACGGCAGAGGCATAGGACACAGCACCACAAACGCTCCAGACCAGACAACACAGAAAGAAAGATTCCCCGACCACCAACAAAGCAACACCACAACACCCAAAACAAACAACAACAGAAGAGCTTGAGGCAGACTATACTTGCCAGTGATAGCTCCAACACTCAACTTCAGCACATCCTTCACTCCATCCTTGGAGGTGGGCATCCACCCCCAGGGAGGCGAGCGTTGGCCCTGCGCCCCGGTTTCTTGGCCATTTTTTGTAAAGCGCTTCTTTAGCGCACAGCATGTCCCGACCCAATGAAAATAGCAGGCCTGTTACCTGAACCAGGAATGTTCAGGTTGGGTGGCACCTTGTTAAGGTCTGTTTGTTTCTTTCGCTTGTCAAGTCGCCTCAATCGTACATGCCAGCAAAGAGCCCAAGGCAGTCTATACTTGCCGATGAAGGCCTATCTTGTCTACAAATTCACAAGCAGCAGACTATACTTGCCAGAAGAATAACAACAAGAAACATCAACTCCCTGCCCAGTGACCGTTGGGAGCAGGAGAGCAGGAGAGCAGGAGAGCAGGAGAGTGGAAATTCACTCTCCACTTTTAGATTTTGCGAGAGTGAAAAATTTTAGGAGAGTGATTTTTAAAATAATGCCTCGGGCCAATTCGCCCCCAGGTAGAATAACGAGGATTGGTGGTGATTGCTGTTGAGAAATCAGAAGGCCTAATAACGCGCGATTTCCAAAATAATTGGTTTTATGACGTTTCGGCCTTGAGACGTTTCGGCCCTAAGAGGCCAAAACGTCTTAGAAATTGGGCCGAAACGTCTTCACATTCGGTAATTCTTTTTTAGATGTGATTGTGTGGAGGGGTTTGTGGAGTTTTAAATTGGCAAGTCCCAAGGGTGGTCGCTCATGACAGGTTCTTCTGTACTTTGCACTTCTCCGACCAGGGGTCAGCCTGGCAGCTGATTTTAGGGAGAAGTAACTTTTCCCTTCAGAGACTTTAGGGAGAAGTCAGGACCCAGGAGGGAGAAGTCAGTGGACATGAAGGAGAAATCAGAAAAAAAAACATAAAACGTATATGTCATCGTGACAAAATAAATGAACATAGAGGACACAATTGTGGAGAAAAAAATAAATAAAAGTTATCCAAACATACAAACACACACAAAACTAAGTCAGATGGTTACATAACAGAATGTAGGTTAAAATCACCCCCCACCCCACCCCACAAAAAACTGTGTCGTTCATGGTTTCTGAATACCCCCTAACTCTTTGCCGAACAGTGATGACTAAGGTTACCGTGCAGTTGATTTTGTATTTGCGTCAACGATGTGGATTTGAAATTTAGTATGACCCATGGTGAGAGTGTTCTTCTCTGTAACAGAAGGTATATTCTTTTTAAAAAAATATTTAAAGTGTTTAAAATAAATTTCAAGTTCATATAAGAAGCTGGGTCATTCATGGTTTCTGAATACCCTAACTGAGTTGAAAAGCGTAGTTAAAAAAGTTTTCGATATCCTTCGTAAATTAAGCGTTATTAACAATTTGAGTTAATTAATTTCTTTGGTAAATGACAAAACATTTCAGTTCTCTCCCTTCCCGGCTGCGCTGGGTAATAATACACTGTTCAGAAAACTGACAATTTCTGCCAACCATCTTTCACGGACACGTGCGATTGGTGCTTTGAAGGTCTGCCATTCTTATCCATCCAAATACCTGTGATTTCTATTGTAGCCTTATTACATTTAACCCCCTTCCAACAAACTTCACAAGTTTTCAAAGAAAAACATTCAATGCAAATTGCGGGGCGAATTTCAATGCAGCCAATTTTTCAGTGGAACAGAGCACAACTGCAAGCAATTTCGATATGGACGAACTGTCTCCAATACATTTTTTTTTGTTTTGAAACGGTGGTTAACTTTAATAAATTCTAATTAACTCGATGCGTGTCTTGTGTGATTCGTTGTTTTGTCTGGTACTTTGTTTTTAAATAGCCATTTTGTGCTGGTTGCTATCAGTTGGGGCGAATTGTTCGAACGACTACGCCATTGCAATTCTTTTCAGAAATATAAAATTGGGCTAGTTTAGGCTATTTTCATAGCCGTGTGACGGACTTTAACAGCAACCGTGTTTACTGTTTTTTGCGGAAGCGTGTGTTTTTAAAAAATAAAACATAAGAAAATACAGTAAACTGCAATGTCTCCCAAGGAAGTTTGGGAGGGCGACTTGAATTTCGCCCCCAGTGTAAGCCAAGGCGACTTGAGGAATGACAAGGCGACTTCTTCGCCCAAGTCGCCCACTCGGCTGACCCCTGTCTCCGCCGAAGGCTTTGAACACGACCGGAAGATAAACGTGCGCGACTAATTACTCGCGGTATACGAAAAAGCGGTGCGCGATGGTGCGCTAGCGCGATCGCTCGCCGTTCCCAACGGTCACTGCCTGCCTCTTCCACCTTTTCACTGCTCGGACATGATGCTGATGACGCTGTCTCAAATTAACGGAACTATATCATACTGTAAACGAGGGTCGAAAGGGACTTGCCCCAAAACATCCCAGCGTGCCTTCAGCGTGCTAAAAACATTCTTTAGCTTTAGCTAGGTCACAGTGGTCTCTCAAGACAGGTGGTCTCTCAAGACAGGTGGTCTCCCATAGCAGGTCCATTATAGAGTAAAACCAATCGATGCCTGGCAGATGTGGTCTCTCAAGGCAGGTTTTACTGTAGTTTGCATCATTATGAACAGTTTATCGTCGCTGCCAAGTTTTTTGCCAGCTCCCGACAATCCAACCTTTCTGTGGCATCAATGGGAAAGTGTTTTTCTGACATATCTGACACCTATCGGTGAGGACAAGCACAGCTGTTAGCGAAAAGAAGCAATACATTTACGCTGCTTAGGCGTAGAGGGTCAACGCATTTTCAAATCACTTACTCTTGTACCTGAACAAGATGGTATTGACAAATTTTCACATTGTATTCAAACTCTGAAGAAGCATTTTGAACCTGTGGTGAATGTAGTCGCAGAGCGATACAGATTTCGGCAGAGAGCTCGATAACAAGGCAAAAGTGTGAATGAATATGTGGCTGCATTGCAAGAATTAGTAACTACATGTCAGTTTGGTGATATGCAAAACAAAATGATCCAAGATCAATTGGTGGAGAAAACAAACACAAATCGTATTCGCGGACGCCTCCTTTTAGAGCCTAATTTGACACTTGAGAATGCATTATAGTCAATGCACGAAGAACTGAGACAGCTTTAACCCTTTACCTAACATGAAAAGCAGACGACACTTGCAAAAAAAATTCTTGAATAACTAAATTTTTTCATTTTTTGTCTCAACAACATAGGTTATGACCCCTCGTTGGAACAAGCTCGTTCCAACGAGGGGTCATAACCTATGTTTTTGAGATAAAAAATGAAAATATTTTGAAAATTAATTGGCGATTTTTGAGAATAGCACTGAACGGTTTTGGTCGTTACGTTGGGTAAAGGGTTAAAAGAAGCAAAGTCACTTCAGAATTCTAGTCGCCCCTTGAGTGCATCAACCCGCCAAGTGCATTTTTTATATAATGGAGAGAAAACAATAAATAGGTTTCACTTTTAAATAAAACAAATTTATAATGATTTTATGGTAAAATGACACACATGTTCCACACACTTATATTATATTTCTTATATTGTGTTAAATTTTTAACATATGTGGGACTTGATAATTACCTACAATTAGCTAATCTACACACATGGCTCTTTGATATCCTGATACAGCTGATCTACTGTGGGCAGCAATAACCTGCCATCTGTCACTAGGCCACTTGATGTGGAATGCAGGCTTGAGTTTTAATATTGATAGTATCATTCTATCCTACTAATAGGTGAATCTCTTGTAATTCTTATTTTTCTTATTATTATTTTTTTTTTTATTTCAATGATTCTTGCCTGATGGATTCCGCAAAAATGCCAGGTATGATTTTGCTGAAATTCGGCACATCGGTAGAGCATCATACGAAGTTTCTCACCTGGGTCCTGGCATTTCTGAAGTTTTTCGTTTTCTGCCAAAGCCGTGAGAAATGTAGTCAAAATGTCACGTTTTGCCCAATTCTCTAAAATGCTCAGACGATTGGGCTGAAACATTCCTAGTATTTGAAACATGACCAACTTCATTTGCCTGCATAGGCAGTATTACCCACATTAACGCTATTTTGCCACAAACTCGAAAATGCATTTTTGGCGAAAATTGACAACTTTCACATGTGATTTCTCAGCACAACCATATTTTCTCAAATCAGGTCCAATGAGAAGATTGGGCATTTATCCAAGAACAATTTTGCTGTTATATGTTTTATTCAAAGTTTTAACCTTCAGCCAGTTTTCAGGCCTTGAATCAGAGTACCCTAAAAGTTTGCCTAAAATTCGCTCATTTTCAGTTCACTTTTTTTCCACTTTGGAATGGAATATCGAAATATGATTTGCATGTCCGTATTCACAATTGATTACCAAGCATATTTGCTCTTGTAAGTTTGGTTGTAATGTTTAACCCTATGCCCATTCTGGTTGTCTAAAAGTAGGTACCGTCCAAGAAAACCCCAATTTTTCAAGAACTTGGTAAGTTTAAGTGTCAACTTACTCCATTTCTAATTGATCGAGCACTGAATGTTTTCTATGGCTGCATGCAGCAGTCAAAGTAAGCCAACTTTTGTTTTATATGTTATTATTAAAAGTTTAACCCTTGGCAGATTTAAGAGTTCCCATAAGGGCGCTGTCGGAATAATTGTTGTTTTCGCCATCTTTCACGTGCGATTTCTCAGCACTGGAGTAATATTTTCTCAAAGTTTTTCCCATGAGAAGATAGGGCGTACATCCTAGAACAATTTTGCTGTTATATGTTTTATTCAAAGTTTTACTCTTCACCCAGTTTTCGGGCCTTGAACTGGAGTACCCTCAAATTCTTTATAAAAGTGGTTCACTTTGCTGCTGTATGTTAAAATTGCCAAGCTCGTTATCAGTAACTGTCAAGCTGTGATTGACAACAGGTATTTGGTTTTCTTTATTTGTGTAATATGATTTTAGCTGACCACATTCTCCAGATGCTATTTTTCCTATTTGATAGAGAGTACTGCCTGAAAAACTGTACTTTTCAAAATATTTATTAACCCTCTTTTCATGATTTTTATTGCAACAGAATTTTTATTTCTTAAGCAGTATTACTATGATGCTGTTGATTTCTAACTTAACCCCTTACAAATGGTTTCAGAGAAGTAGATATGGATTTCCAGCAATTATGGCTGGAATAATATGAAATGCAGTCTGTCAATCTGTCTGCCTACCTTCCTGCCTGACATCAAGCCTGTCTTGACTTTGATATTAACCATTCACCTGCCATGCCTGTGTGAAAGAGTACAGTCTGTTAACCCTCTTTTACTGATTTTTATTGCAATAGGATTGATAAATGTATGTTGGCACTATCTTCTAAGCAGTATTGCTGTGATGCTGTTGATTTCTAACCTAACCCCGTAAGTGTGGTTTCAGAGAAGTACATGTAGATGTGGATTTCCAGCAATAAAAGCTGGAATAAAATGAAATGCAGTCTGTCTGCCTGTCCACCTGCCTGACAGCACGCACGCCCTGACATCGATTTTAACAATTCACCAGTCATGCCTGTGTGAAAGAGTACAGTTGGAAGAGTTGTTAGCAATGCCTGCCTGCATGCCTGCCTGCCTGTCTGCACGAAAAAAGCCTGCATACCCACCCGCCAGTCTGTCTGCCTCCTGCCCTGACTTCGGCATTACCCATATAACATTCATGCCAGTGTGAAATAGAAGTCGGTTAACCCTATTTTACTGATTTCTATTGCAACAGAATTGAGAAAAGTATGCTGGCACTATTTCCAAAGCTGTATTGCTATGATGCTGTTGATTTCTAACTTAACTCTGTACGCGAGGTTTCAGAGAAATATATATTGATTTCCAGCAATTATGGCTGGAATAATATGAAAAGCAGTCTGGCATTCTGTCAGCCTGCCTGACATCAAGCATGCCCTGACTTTGATTTTAACCATTCACCTGTAATGCCTGAATAGTCGTGACTTGTGAAACCCTTTTGTATTTAAAACTATTTGAGAGTACTATGTGAAAAACTGTAACTTCAAATTATTCTCTGTAACCCTTTCTTATTCAAAGCTATTTGAGAGTACTGTGTGAAAAACTGTAATTTTCAAAATATTCTTTAATGTTCATTTACTGATTTTTAATGAAACAGAATTCAGAAATTTGTGCTGGCATTTTTGATTTCTAACTTAACCCTGCACGCAGGGTTTCAAAGGGGGTGTAGGGCGACACTGCTGTCTGTTAAATTTTAATGTCAAATTAGCCAAATTACCACCTTTTTGCCATTAACCCATTACCGCCTTTTCGCCATTAAAAACGTTCGCCACAATCTACTCTACGTGATGCGCACAGGTTGTTATTATTAAGTATACACGATCTGCTAAACAAGTTTGCTATTTACTCCCCAACTTGGACATCAACCATACACCATTCACCCCAGTGTGAAAGAGTAGTGTGACTAGTGTCAGAAGAATTATTAGGCATAGTATTCTATCCACAGCCTGAAAACCATCCAAATCTATATATGCAAGCTGATTTTGCAGGTGCCTAAGAAACAAGCGGAATTCTCAGAACTGAAGCCACATTTCCTCAAAACATTTTCCATGAGAAGATTGGGCATTCTTCCATGAACAATTTCGCTGTTAAATGTTTTCTTCAAAGTTTCACCGAGTTTTCAGGCCTTGAATCAGAGCACCATAAAAGTCTTCCTAAAATTCGCTCATTTTGAGTTCACTTTTCTTCCACTTTGGATGGAATATCAAAAAGTGATTTGCATGTCAGTATTCTTAATTGATTACCGAGCATATTTGCTCTTGTGAGTTTGGTTGTAATGTTTAATCCTACGACCATTCTGGTTGCCTAAAAGTAGGAATGTCCACAAAAACTCCAATTTTTCAGAATTTGGTAACTTTAAGTGTTAAGTTACAATTTACTTCATTTCTAGTCAACTGAGCACTAAATGTTTTCAATGGCTGTGTGCAGCAGTCAAAGTATGACAACTTTTGTTTTATATGGTATTATTATAAGTATAACCCTTGGCAAATTTGAGAGTTCCCATAAGGGTACTGTCAAAATAATTGTTGTTTTAGCCAACTTTCACATGTGATTTCTCTGCACTGGGGTCATATTTACTCAAAGCGTTTTCCATGAGAAGACAGAGCGTTAATCCAAGAACAATTTTGCTGTGATGTGTTTTATTCAAAGTTTTACTCTTCACTCAGTTTTCGGGTCTTGAATTGGAGTACCCTCAAATTTTTCATAAAAGCGGTGAACTTTGCTGCAAAATGTTAAAAGAACTCCAAGCCTGTTATCAGTAACTGTCAACCTGTGATTGATAACAGGTGTTTGGTGTTACTTGTTAGTATAGTATCATTAAAAGCTGACCAGTATTCTCCAGTCACTGTCTCAAAGACACTAATGTCTGCAAAACTGTAATTTCCAAAAAATTCTTTAACCCTCTTTTACTGATTTTTTTTTTTTGCAACAAAACTCCAAATTGTGTGCTGCCACTATCTCCTTAGCAGTATTGCTATGATGTTGTTGAAATCTAACTTAACTCTGCACGCGTGGTTTCAGAGAAGTAGATATGGATTACCAGCAAATTATGGCTGGAATAATACTTAGATGTGAGTCTTCCATGGAAGACGTGTGTCGCCTGCACTATATTTTAATATTTCAGACAGAATTCTAAGTGGAAAAGGGGCATAACTCTGGAAAAAATACAGCGGATCAAAAAATAAAATAGGAGGTGCACAATGCCATTATGTGATAAAGAATCACTGAAAGTTTCATCAAAATCCATTCATAGGTTAAAGAGGAGTGGCAGATAAGAGAAAGTGTGACGCGGACGACGATGCGGACGACGATGCGGACGACGCAAGACGACAAAAGTAATCCCTATATGTCATTCCCCACTTCATGGGGCGGCGACACAATGAAATGCAGTATGTCTGTCTATCTGCCTGCCAACCTACCAGCCTGACAGAAAGCCTGCCCCGACTTCGATTTTAACCATACACCAGTCATGCCTGTGAAAAAGAGTACAGTCAAGAGAGTTGTTAGAAATGCTTTCTTGCCTGCATGCCCGTCTGAATGCCACACAACTGCCCTGTTCTGCGCTGACATTGACATTAACCATACAACATTCATGTCAGTGTGAAAGGGAACAGTCAGAATGTTGTTAGATACAGTTTATATCGATCATGCACATAGCAAAGCCTGAAAACCGACCAAAGCTAGATACAAGCTGATTTCGCAGGCCACACGAAATGGCCTGCATGATTTTACTGAGATATGGCACACCTGTAGAGCTTCATCTGACATTTCTCACCTGGGTCAAGGCATTCCTGAAGTTTTTTGTTTTCTGCCAAAACAGTGCAAAATGTAGTCACAATGCCACGTTTTGCCACAATTCTCCAAAACACTCTGGATGATTTGGCTGAAGCTTTTGTTATATTTGTAGCATAACTTACTGCATTTGGCTACATAGGCGATATTTCTCGCACTGACCCCTTTTCACCACAAAATTCTGAGCAATGTGCATTTTGGGTAAAATTGGCCAATTTTCACTTCAGACTTCTCGACACTGCAGCCGAATTTTCTCAAAACGGTTCCCATGAGAGGATTGGGCCTTCATCCAAGAACAATTTTGCTGTTATATGTTTTAACCTTCACCCACCTTTTGGGCCAAGAATTCGAGTACCCTAAAATTCTTCATAAAATTGGCTTATTTGGAGGTCACTTTTCTTTCATTTTCTAATGGAATATCGAAAAATGATCTACATGGTCATATTCACAATTGCCTACCAAGCATATTTGCTGTTGTAAGTTTGGTTGTAAAGTTTAACCCTTTGCCCATTCTGTTTGCATAACGATTGGTGCAGTCCAAAAAAAAAAACTCTCGTTTTTTCAGAATTTGGTACGTTCAAGTGACGATTTACTTCATTCCCATTTGATTGAGTGCTGAATGTTTTCTATGGCTCAATGCAGCAGTCATAGTATGACAACTTTTGTTTTATATGTTATTATTAAAAGTTGAACCCTTGGCAGATTTGAGACTGCCTATATGGGTACGGTCGAAATAATTGTTATTTTCATAGAATTACTGAATATAGGTATATGTAAGCGTGCAGTGGTAGTTTGGAATAGAATATCTGAAAATGCTTTCATAATTCGGATTCACAGTTCAATTCCAAGAATATTTTCTATTATAATGTTGCTATAAAGTTTAACGCAATGCCTGTCTCGGATGCATAAAGATACATTTGTAGGTGCCGTTGAAAAACTCTCATTTTTTTCAGAATTTTGCAGATTTAAGTTTCAATTTACTCCACTCCTAATTCATTGAGCGCCGACTTATTTCTATACCTGCATGCAGCAAGCATAGCACAACAACTTTTGTTTTATACCCTATTATTACAAGTTTAACACCTTGGAAGATTTGAGAGTTTCCAAGGGGTACAGTCAAAATATTTGTTATTTTCGTAAAATCAATCCTTCAATATATTGGTAACCGTGCAGTGGACTTTCAGTGGTGTTACATGAAGCTGCAAATAGTTAAGGTTGAACAGTTCCTCAAATAGACAGATATAATACCAAACTCGGCCGGTGACAGGTAAATAATGAATGGAAATGTCGTTGAATTGAGAATAAAATACGGAGGAATAGTCCCCTCGGTTTCCATCTGGTCCACTGTGTTTTCACACAGTCTCGACACTCGACAAAGATACTAAGCTGTCGAGCAGGGACAGTAGATCAAAATCTGAAAATTAAAATGAAAGTGTCAATGACACTGTAGCTCAACTTGTCAAGACAAAGACATGTACATGTATAGTATGTGACACAGCAATGACAAACATCTAGGTAATGACCTGATAACAAAGGTACATATAAAGTATTGTAACGGTCTGTACATAAATACTGAGCGTTGCCTGTAACAAATGTATAGGTAAAGTATTGTAAAGGTGGGTGACAGTCAGATGCTAAACTAGAAAAAATCTTTGAGTCCCACAGTGGGTCTGACTGAACCCCAAAATATTTGTTCTCATAGCACAGTGATAACAAAGGCACCCCAAAACACACTCATTCCTGTCCCAAGGTGAAAACAAAGGTACCCAAGAAGTTTCGTGAAGATCAGTTCACAAATATGAGCTGTGTAGAAGTTGTGACAAAAAACTGATTGGACTTAATTTCGGTACAAAATGGCCACTGGCAGCCATCTTGAATTTTGGACCGCGCCCAGAAACACTCGTTCTCGTCCCAAGGTGATAACAAAGGTACCCAAGAAGTTTTGTGAAGATCGGTTCATAAATACAGCCTCTAGCCCGAGCCGTATTGACATGTGCACTTACACAGTATAAGTAGCACTGAATAAATCAAAGTTCATCTAATTTGCATGATTTCTGCACGAGAAAAAAACCCGTACTATATGTGATGTATTCCATGTTACTAAACATTCATACAAAAATTTATTCAAATCAGAACTTTCATACAGAAGTTCTGTACAAAAGACTGATTGCACTAATTTTGGTACAAAATGGCTGCTGGTGGCCATCTTGAAATTCGGACCACACCCCAAAACACTCGTTCTCATCCCACGGTAATAACAAAGGTACCCAAGAAGTTTCGTAAAGATCGGTTCATAAATACGGCACCTAGCCTGAGCCGTATAGAAGTTGTGTACAAAAAACTGATTAGACCTAATTTTGATACAAAATGGCCACTGGCAGCCATCTTGAATTTTGGACCGCACCCAGAAACACTCGTTCTCGTCCCAAGGTGATAACAAAGGTACCCAAGACGTTTCGTGAAGATCGGTTCATAAATACAGACTCTAGCCCGAGCCGTATTGACATGTGTACTTACTGTGTGTAAGCAGCACTGAAAAAATCAAAGTTCATCTAATTTGCATAATTTCTGCACGAGAAAAAAACCTGTATTATATGTGATGTATCCCATGGTACTAAACATTCAAACAAAAAATTATTCAAATCAGCGCTTTCATATGGAAGTTCTGTGCAAAAATCTGATTGCACCAAATTTCGTACAAAATGGCTGCCATCGGCCATCTTGAATTTCGGACCGGACCCCAAAACACTCGTTCTCGTCCCACGGTGATAACAAAGGTACCCAAGAAGTTTCGTAAAGATCGGTTCATAAATACAGCCTCTAGCCCGAGCCGTATAGGGATTTGCACTTACAGTGCTGAAAGTAACACCAAAAAACATCAAAGTTAGTCTAATTTGCATAATATAAGCACGAGAAAAAAACCCATATGATATGTAATGTATCTCATGGTACTAAACATTCATACGGAAAATTATTCAAATCAGAGCTTTCATATGGAAGTTCTGTACAAAAAACAGATTTCTGCATCGTCGGTACAAAATGACTGCTGGCAGCCATCTTGAATTTCAGACTGCACCCAAAAACACTCGTTCTCATCCCACGGTCATAACAAAGATACCCAAGAAGTTTCATAAAGATTGGTTCATAAATACGGCCTCTAACCCGAGCCATAGCAGCTTGGCACTTACAGCTCTGAAAGTAACACTAAATAAATCAAAGTCAGTCTAATTTGCATAATTTACGCACGAGAAAAAAACCCGTATTATATGTGATGTATCCCATGGTACTAAACATTTATACAAAACTTTATTCAAATCAGAACTTTCATACAGAAGTTCTGTACAAAAAACTGATTTTTGCATCATCGGTACAAAATGGCCACTGGCAGCCATCTTGAATTTTGGACCACACCTAAAAACACTCGTTCCCGTCCCAGGGTCATAACAAAGGTACACAAGAAGTTTCGTAAAGATCGGTTCATAAATACGACCTCTAGCCCAAGCCATAGCCAATTGTTGACGTACGGACAGACGGACAGACAGACGGACGGACGGACGGACGACGGGCCATAACAATAGCTCAAATTTGACTTCGTCAAAGTTGAGCTAAAAATTAACCCATGCACGATTTCTGTCTACTTTTCCTTTTTTGGCAATTATCTAACTGTTACCATCATGGCAGGGTCCATTTGGCGCAAGTGTACACAATGCATCTTTCAGTCACCAGCATCTCTCCCCCAGAAACTCTGAAGCAAAAGTTTCATATGGAACTACTTCAGAGGGGGAGCACTGCCACAACCCCAGACATACACCCAGCGCCCGGTCACACTGGCTAGAAAAGGACCAAATTCAACAATTACCTCCACTCATCAAAATGCTATATCTCAGCCAATTCTTGGCCGATTTTCACTCGTTCTTCACAAATAGTTACCGAATCTTTTCACACCGAGAGCAATACCAATTTCGCATTCTATCATGTTGAATGTCAGGAGAGCGTATGTGCATGCTCGGGGGTGGGAGGAGGGCGGCTCCCATGAGGCCCATGCTTGGTTTTGGGACTTTCTAATAATATGACCGAGTTCGGGCGAGCTTCAAGAACAAAGGCTGAAAGTTTGGAATCGCTACGAAAATGTTTGCCACAATCTAACATGTTGTTATTATTAAGTATACATGATCTGTTCAACAGGTTTGCTATTTAACCCTAAATTGATCATTAACCATACAGCATTCATGCCAATGTGAAAGAGTATTACCGAAAGAATTGTCAGTCACTGCAGAGAGTTTTCTATCGGCTATGTATTTAATATAGCCTAAAAAACCTACCAGCTCTATATGCAATCTTATTTCGCCGCTGCCTAAAAAACAAGCGGAAAAGGTGAATCTCTCGATTTCTTGAAACCGAAAAATCAAGGGGGAGGGGTGGCTCCCACGAAAATTGTTAGACACCGTAGAGAGTTTTCTATCGACTATGCACTTAAAATAGCCTAAAAACCTACTAGCTCTATATACAATCTTATTTAGCCACTGCCTAAAAGAAAAACAAGCGGAAAAGGTGAATCTCTCGATTTCTTGAAAATCTGGGGAGCAGTTTTTCATAAAACAACATTTTTTTGTAAAAGCTGAAGTTTTAATTCCAATCTGGATTTTGTTTTTGTGCAGCAAAAACCAACTTATATTGACCTACTTTTTACTCACCCTGGACCAAGAAATGGACACACTTGAATAGTTTAATTCAAGGCTGATCTGTCTCTTCTAAAAAGTAAATGCCCATTTGAATTTGAATTGTAAACTTTTCTTTTTATAAATAAATTAATACAGAGAGGCATGTTTTTTTCTCGTAAACAATTCTTTGTACAAATAAATTTACACATAGAGATGTGTTATTGCCCAATTGTAGTGATTTATTTTTGTGAGAGATAAAAATATAATATGCCGGTAGATCATGCGAATGCAGAATCATCGCTCTACATTTTCTTCTCACTTCTCCATTTCATCTGACTTCTCCCTAAAGTCAGTGGAGGGAGAAGTGACTTCTCCCTCAAATTACCCTCTAGGCTGGTCCCTGAATTCTAGCATAATGACCAAAGCCTGTCTGTAATATATCCAAAATCACTCTACCATCTCATTAATTTTTCATTTTATTCTTCCAAGCCATAGCTTATGATGCCCCATTGGAATGAGCTCTACGGGTCACAAGCTATAGTTTGGAAGATAAAAATGAAAAATCTGTCATTTTTATAGCAGACGACATCATACTTTCAAGCCATTGTGTTAGGTAAGGGCTAATAAAAATGTTGTTCAGAATATCATGTTAATCGAACTACTCACCAATAACTGAATGTGGCAGTAGTCAAAGCCCGTCAGCATCCATTTTCCACACCCAATGTACACAAATGTCTAAGTAGATAGTAAGCAAATGGAATTATATACAGAATGCCACGATGAAAAAGTCTATGCTCACAATATAGCTCCTCACTAATCACTGTCTGTTTCGTCATCGGTGTCGTCAAAACAAGGCAAAGGAACATTGTCTTTGGTACATTTGCAGGTAGGTAGCGCATAGTAATACTGGTGGCAATCCACGGGAATTATGCACGATTCACACAAAGAAATGAGGTCCTTCTTTTTGGCGATAGAAATTGTTCTCTTGGTCAAATATAATTGCCCCAGAGTGCTGGGGAATTTCCCAGGTTGTTGTCACCTGGAGTCAGTGACCTTTATTTCCTGGAATGTGTCTGTTTCAAAGCTATAATTGATAAATATGCTTTCTGAGCAACTCTTTCTGACCTGAATTCATCGTATCTTCAACCAATTGATGATTTCGGCGCTGGGGTTCTTCATGTTTGGGCTGCAAGATTTGCAGAATGCTTTGAATTCCAAAATATCTCCAAATTTCAGAGGTACAATGGTATAAGGTTAACCTCTCCTTGCAAGGAATACAATGGTATTCCACTGGGATAGGACATACACCGGAATGTTTTTCTTCATTCTTTCTATGGTGTTATGTATAGCATCCCATTCCGTCTGTGAGTGTCCTTGTTCAAAGAACTTAGGTTGAGTCCATTTAGAGTTTATAGTTTAACAACTGTGTATAGTAAACTTGATGCAACAAACTTATTTCTGTTCTGTCCTCCACATGTATCAGAATAGAAGGTGATTTCCTGTGCAGCTGAATATTTAGATGCAACTGAATTACATTGCATCATAAAACATGATGCAATTTCACATGAGCCACGGCCACCTTTTGCCTCATTCCACAAGTAGCATGAGCCATTCTTGTCACCAAGAGAAAAGAAAGACATATTATAGCAGGATAGCTTTCATTTGTAGTAAAGTTGCTGCATAGTAGTCTTTATTTTGACTTTTCTGCTTGTCTTTCTCCTTTTCTGCTCTTGCTGCCACCTTTTGCGACTGATGTTCCTCATATTTTGTAATGATAGACTCATCTAAACAAGTTTGTTGTTTCTTTAGTTTGTACACATTACAGGGGCTACACTGATCTTTCTTTGGTGTGAAGAATGATAGATTACAGAGTTTGCAAAAGTAGTCCTTGTATGTTTTCTCCTTGACTGGATTTAAGCCTTTCTGTGGCAGTAATCCGAATACAGTTGCCACATTTTATGGATGTTGAGATCATGCGACAAGTATTTGCGCTTCGATGTTTTCCTGGTATAATGTGACTCCATTGTTGGAAAAGATTCAATGTGCTCCCTAATGAATGTGATGGCTTCGGGTGGAGTTTTGTTTGCCGGTGTCTGCTTTCCCCTCATGTCAGTTCCGATGAATGAACCACTCATTTTCTAATTGAGTGCTTTGTGAATGCTGGCTTTTCCTAAATCTAAAGTCTTCAGGAAAAATGTCTGGCATACTCGTTTGTTTTCAGTCTCCAGAGGCAAGTAAAATTTATATGAGGAGTGGCTTGGGCCCTTTGCATCACTTAGGCTTTTCTGCCATAACATGCCTACACAGAAAATCTCGCTGAAGCACATAATCACAAATTGTGCAATAGGTATTGAAAATTTCTTGTCTTTCTTCCTCACTGATAAACATTGAGCATTTGAATCTGCAACGAAAGCAGTCAACAAGTTTGGGGGACTTACTGGACACTACCTTCCCTCTCTGCGAGATATACTCATGGCCACAAGCTCGCTTGTTCTATCGAATGTTGCGTTTCCAGTTTTGAGGAATTGATTTCAGTTTACGAGTATTAGTGTTTTTGTAAGGGCTTTTATAGTTAGCATCTTTATGTGGTGTTATTTGTATCGGAGCCTTAGCATGTGTCCTTTTCGCAGGACTGGTCATCCTAGTTGGACTTTGAAGCTTTTGTTGAATAGCAGGTTTCAATCTATCAGTCTCTGTGACTGCATCATAATACTTTTCCCCCAGAATCTTCAGGAAAGCGAGATTTATTGTTTTGGTAGATGTTTCCACTGTTTTAGTGTAGGTGGAATGTCAATCACCAGATTTGAAATCCGGCTACAAACTATCTTGAGTGGTCGAGAATATTTCCAATGGCCAATGGAACAAGATCTCATATTACAGTATTCCAAATTCCTGGCTGCTGTATTAGCGTGACTTTATGTTCAAAATCACGATCTTGTAATGTGCTGTTGCTTGTCTCGAGAAAACTGATGTAATGTTCCTTTTGTTCCAATAAAAGAGATGAAACTGAACTCTGCAGGCTATTCACTGTATCTTTTGACCCAAGATGGTGTGATACGGCTTTGAAAAAACAGTTGGATGCCAGTAAGTTGTCCAGCCTCCTGTTAGGAATTTTAAGGACGTAATCTCTTATGGTCTTTTTCTTCTGAAAGGCTAACGTGTTCCCATGTGTGCCTTTGGACCAAGCTCGATGGAAGGTTAGTTTTCGTTTGACCTTTTGTGATCCCTTCAGTGCTGATCTTTTAGGTGCTGACCCTACTTCCACATGAACATCATTAAATAGGCTTTGATATCTCCTCAATTTCTGCTGATACTGTATCAAAGGTATGTCATCATCTGTATCGCCTGCTTGTACTGGTTCCACAAATGCTGGCTCTTCTGTATCTCCAGATGCTTCACATACACCAACATCACTGGCATTAACCAATAGGTCACCAACAGTTGTGTCCATCCAATCATCTCCATAATTCATTGTATAAGTATAGAATGTCCAAGCACTAGTACTATAATTATAGCACTAATGTTTTGTAAGAACACAACCAACTGAATATATAAATACCAATACCCAAATTAAATACATTTTTAATTTCCTAATAGCATTCATTCCTGAGTTATGTTAACAGATATTCTCTTGGACAACTAATATATTTTTCAATTTCAACACCTTATCTATCACAGCAGTACCAAACTGGTAGGTTTTATGAGACATTTTATCACATTATTACAAGAACTGTTCTTCACAGAGAGACCTATTCCAGTGGAGCCCACTTAATTGGATATCTCTTAACTGAATAGCCCTGTTAATTGAATATAATTTCCCAACACAAAACCATTTACAATATCTCTAGTACAAATTTGACCTGTTAAATGAATATAGGTTATAGAGTAAACTCCTGCTAATTGAATAAAAAATCTTGTAACCTGTCGAGAAATTACTCTGACTCCCCCCAGTTTCCCTTTGTTTATAGACCTATTTGGCCTCCGTACATACATGTGCAATACAGGCATTTAATCTATTATATCTTGTTTGACAGAGCTCATGGAGCTCTGTCAAACAAGATATAATAGAATAAATGCTAAGTTTATCTATAGAATGCAGCAAAGTGACACAATCCCTGTTAATTGAATACTCCTGTTAACTGAATAATTTTCATTAGCAAAGTGATTATTCAATTAACAGGATTCCACTGTACTTCCACCTGTACACTTGTTATCACAGTAGCTCCAAGTTAATAGATTTTCAGCTGCATCAAGTATCCATCTAACACTGCCAGGCACATGGCAGGTTTATGCTCCCGATTCTTTGTACATTTTCACTTGGCTTGTTGATGCATTCCAAGTTAACCCTTTTATAAGCAGAGTCTCAAACTTTATTTTCACACATGCGAGATAACATCTAAACGATACCAAAGATGCAAAAAAGTGACTTTCTGAAAATTTTGCACTTGGCGGGTTGATACACTCAAGGGACGAAGTACAAAATCCAATGCTGCAACTAATGACACAGTTTGCGCAGTGAAAACAAAATTTTCAAAATCAAAATACAAATCTAGTGCATCCAATACTAATTCCACTACTGGTAAATCGAAGCAGACATCGATGTGGCTCTTTCGAACATATTGCAAATTTTCCTAAATGCTCAGCCAAAAATGTTAAGTGTAAACATTGTCGAAAAATTGGACATATTGAAAAAGTGTGTCGGATGAAGGACAAGAGCGTCAATGGCCTATTGTGACTATTAACAATTCTGACACAGATAATGATCAGGACTTGGAGTATGTTTTCATACTGAATACATCTTGACAACAAAACTTAAAATGCACAGTTTCAATCGATAGTACTAACACTGTTATGCTTGACTATACTGGTTCAAACCAAACGATAATTCCAAATATTTACCAAAAACATTTTCGTCATTTGAAACTTCACAAAAATGAGCTTCATTTAAAATGTTACGATGATACAACCCTACAAGTTGTAGGATATTTTGAAGCAGATGTGAAATTTAAGCATCGAAAAGCACAATCTAAAATTTACGTGGCCGAGTCATCTAAAACTACGAAATGTTTACTTGGTTTGCAATTTTTCACAAAACTAACTAGATCGAGTTATTTGTGTGCAAAGCACACAATGGTGTATCCCCGTATTTCTTTAGCATCTGCTTAGCATAGTTTCAACGTTTCAAATTAATACCCAAGGAGCCTTTCGATGAAAACAGATTTTCTAACGATAAAAATGGTTCCACATGGGGCCAAATCAAAATTCCAAAACCTTCAAGCACATCTAGTGATGCTACCTGAACACATTAGCATAGTTTAAACGTTTCGAATTAAATACCCTAGGAGCCTTTCGAAGAAAATTGATTTTCCAACAATAAAAGTGGTTCCACTGGAACCACCTGGAGCCAAATCAAAATTTCGAAACCTTCATGCACATCTAGAGATGTTAAATGAACACATTAGCATTGTTTAAGAGTTTCGAATTAAATACCCTAGGAGCATTTCGATGAAAACTGATTTTCTAATGATAAAAGTGGTTCCAATGGAATCACTGGGGGCATAAATCAAAATTCCGAAACCTTCATGCACATCTAGAGATGTTAGCTGAACACATTAGCATAGTTTAAATGTTTCGTATTAAATACCCTAGGAGCCTTATTTTGATAAAAACTGATTTTCTAACGATAAAAGTGGTTCCACTGGAACCACCGGGGGCAAAGTCAAAATTCTGAAACCTTCATGCACATCTAGAGATGCAACCTGAACACATTAGCATAGTTTAAGGGTTTCAAATTAAATACCCTAGGAGCCTTTCGATAAAAACTGATTTTCTAATGATAAAAGTGGAACCACCTGGGGCCAAATCAAAATTCTGAAACCTTCATGCACATCTAGAGTTGCTACCTGAACACATTAGCATAGTTTAAACATTTCGAATTGAATACCCTAGGAGCCTTTCAGGGTGTGACGTACGGATGGATTGATGGATGGACGGATGGACGGACGGACAGACGGACGGACAGAGATCATGACTATATATATATATATAAATATGAAAATACAAACTAAATCCAACTTTGCTTCAGTTTTACATACAGATTATCACCACAGCGTGTGTCTCCCGGAATTCAGATCAAGTCGAGTTGTAGGAACAGAACAGTATTTAATATATATAATAGTATATAAATGTGATTCTGTGCCTACAACGAGACTTGATCAGAATTTCCAGAGACACACATTGTGGTGATGATAAATTTATCTCACAATATTGACCACAAAATGTGTTATAAAACTATTTTAAGAGGAACTTTTTCATTTGCCTTATCGATGGAAAGACGCAAATTGAAAAATAGAATAGCGTTCATTGATCTCCATATTGAGGTCAGTGATGACATTATACTTCAGAGAAAATTATGTCACTGGGATTCACTTTATTGAATACTGTCTTGTGAAGTGGAGCAACTGTGTGTTTCGTCAACGTGAATTTGGTTGTTGTGAAGGTTTATTATATTTTAAAATATGCTGTTCATCGTTTATTGAGGGGGAGTTTTCCACATTTCATAGCGAAAGCTAATCCTTTAATTTCAAGAGAGAAGCCTCGACTCGAGCGTTCAGGAAAAAAACAATAATAGGCTACAAACCAGCCCAAGATGCCGAAAAGTATGCATAATTTAACTATTCGTTGAGTTACATGTAACTTCCCTAGTGACATTTTAGCATGCTGTGCATAATAAATACGTTACAGAGTGTTTAGTTGGCAGATACAGTGTCATATACGGCTCAGAGAAAACAATATTAGGTTCGGCTTCGCCTCACCTAATATTGTTTTCTCTGAAGAGAAAAATGCAAAGAGATCAAAAAATGATATTTTTGCCACTGTTTTGGCAACAGCAGAATCATGGGCTTATATCAGGGGCCCTTGATACGGATTCGGAACAAGGGCCCAGATACATTAAACTTTAGTTGCGTAGCAGTGCAAAAATGCCCTGACTGTGAGATAAATACATATACTAGCGCTCTCGATTTACCAGAAAACAATGCAAAGTACAATGCATTGATTTCTGATGCACTGGGATATGCTAAGCACTTTTCTCATAAAATAAAACTCAAAGAAGATGCTGTTCCTAGAGTACATAATGTTAGAAATGTACCCTTTAGTGTTCAAAAACCTCTTTCTGATGAAATCCAAAAGCTGTTGGATCAGGGCATAATTGAAACAAGAGGGATGTTACATCCCAACGCTCACCTACATTTGCGCTTGATAATGTCGTTCCAATGTAACATGCCTAATATTTAGTTAATATAAATCATTAACTAGGCATCAAATGATTAATGGGAGCACGGTGGCTCAGTTGGTAGAGGTGCAGGCTGCAAGCCGAGAGGCCCTCGGTTTGAATCCCACCTGCAGCAACCGCGTTGTGTCCTTGGGCAAGACACTTCATCTCCATTGCCCACGTGGGGGCACGATGACGCCGCGTACTAAGGCGTACTGCTTGTCGATGGTGTGCATGTCTTCAACCAATCTAACCCTGCCTGTGCTGCAGTGCGGAGTTACGATGTTGGGGAGCTGGCAGCTGCTCGTCGTTGCTCGGTGGTTCTCTCCGGGTACTCCGGCTTCCTCCACCCGTAAAACTGTCACGGTCATGATTAGCCATTGTGCATAAATATGTGACCTTAAACACCAATAAATAAATAAATATAAATAATCAAATGATTAATGTGGTTTATGTGATGGCTTTGGAAAGTCTATATTTCTGCATTTATTATATATCAATTCAACATAGAATCATTGGATATAAAAGCATTTTTTTCTTTTAGAAATGTTTATGATTAAGAATATGAATCGTGAGGCCAGATATTAAATCATAAATAACAATTAGGAAAGGCTTTCATAAATTTATTTTTTACAAAATAAAAATACATCAGAACAAAAAACAAGAGGCCCCACGGGGCCTGAAGTGCGCATCTTGTACAGAACACAATTTACACAGAGTCCAAGAATGAGTCTACATTAAGCAAGCCATCTCCATAGGCTACACTGTCAATCCTTGAGTCCCTCAGGAGTGACAAAAATAATCTGGGCATCATGCCTTTTCTTCAGTTGATCATAAGTAAAATGTAGAGCTTCCCTATGAAGCCCCTTGATACAACCTATGTGGATTAATCTTAGTACCTCTAGAAGGTACTGAATACAAATTTTTTAATTCTTCAGCAAAATGGCCAATTCCGGCTCCCATAGAGAGCCCAAATATTAACCCAGGCTCTTGATTTGAACACAGTTAAATCTGACTTCCCTAGAGATGTTGTGTACCGAATATGAAAGCATTCTGACTGTTGGATCTGAAGAAAAGAAATTGTAAAAAAATTTCTCCGAATTGCACTAAGTTCAAATTTGGGCTACCATAGCGAGCCCAAATATTGACCTATGGATCCGATTTGAACAAACTTAAATCTGACTCCCCTAGAGATGTTGTATACCAAATGTGAAAGCATTCTGACAAGTGAATCTGAAGAAGAAGATTTTTGAAGAAATTCCCTCATATTGTACTAAGTTAAATTTCATGTTCCCATATGGAGCCCAAATATTAACCTAGGCACTCGAATTGAACAACCTGGAATCTGACCCCCTAGAGATGTTGTATACCAAATATAAAAGCATTCCGACTGGTGGATCTGAAGAAGAAGATTTTTAAAGAAATTTTCTCATATTGCACTAAGTAAAAATTTGGGCTACCATAGTGAGCCCAAATATATACCTAGGGATCTGATTTGAACAAACTTGAATCTGACCCCCAAAGAAATGTTGCATACCAAATATCAAAGCATTCTGACTGATGGATCTGAAGAAGAAGATTTTTTTAAATTACCCTCCATATTGAACAAAGATAAAATTTGGGCTTCCGTAGGAAGCCCAAATATTAACCTAGGGACTTGGTTTGAACAATCTAGAATCTGACCCTCATAACAATGATGTATACCAAATATTAAAAGATTCTGACTGGTGGTTCTGAAGAAGAAGATTTTTAAAGAATATTCCCCATATTACCCTATGTTAAAACTTCGGGCTCCTGTAGAGAGCCCAAATATGAACCAATGAGCTTTATTTCAACAAACTTTTATCTGACCCCCCTATGAATGTATACCAAATATCAAAAGATTCTGATGATTGGTTCTGGAGAAAAGATTTTTTTAAATTTTTGCAAATATGCTGACTCAGCATTTTTTCGATGCCCATTACAGAACACCCTAACATAACCGATGGCAATTTTTTTTTACCATTCAATTCTAATGGTCATAAGGATACTTCATACCAAATAAAAGCTCTCTGTTCTGTGGGGTTTGGGAAATATGGGCGTTTGAAAATATTTCTATTTTTAGCTCCCAGGGTTCCCATGGGGATGCAGGAATTTTTTTTTTTGCATGGGTCATGTACTTATGACCCAATAATACCACAAACCAAATTTGGTTCATACCGGACCATCAGTTCAGAAAATAGAAATTTTGGGCGGGGCCAAAAATCTTACCCCTCCTATTACAAAGCCAAATATTACTTCACGAACTTCGTTTGAACAAACTTGATTCTACACCTCATATGGAAGCTCCATAGCAAATATCAAGTCATTGTACACACTGGTTCTTGAGAAGATTTTTAAAATATTTTGGTGCATTTTCCCCCACTCCCTCCCTATGGGGCTGGGCATGCTGAGTTGAACAAAAATGAAATGCCCCTTTGGGATCATCACTCACACAAACTTTCACTTGAATTGGCCCAGTGGCTTTGGAGGAGAAGACCAAAACATGGTGCTGACGGACGACGGACGACGGACGGGAAGCGATGAGATTAGCTCAGCCCCTCCTAAGAAAAGCATATACCAACTAGATGAAGCGATTGTGCCCACACAATACACAGGATTTTCCTTCTATTTTCAGTTCCTGCACTTTAACGCCCCAAAATTGAGATAAACACATAAAAACCAAATTTTTTTCCCAAACAAAATTCTTTCAGCCTAAATTTTTTTCTTCTTCTTAAAACGCATAAAAAACGCTAAAACTAATTTTTCAGATTTTGGTCCAAAATTTTCGAAGTCCCACCCGGACCCCAAATATCCAGGGTAAAAAAAAAAATTTTTTTTTGTCTTAAAACTGACCGAAATGCACAAAAAACAAAAACAAAAATTTCCGGATTTTGGTCCAAAATTTTCGAAGTCCCACCCGGACCCAAAATTTTCGGTGTAAAAAAAAAAATTTCTTTTTGTCTTAGAATTGACAGAAACGCATAAAAAACACCAAAAAAAAATTTACGGATTTTGGTCTAAGTCCCACCCGGACCCCAAATTTTCAGGGGAAAACATTTTTTTTTTTTTTTGTCTTAAAATTGACAGAAACGCATAAAAAACACCAAAAAAAAATTTACGGATTTTGGTCCCAC
Organism: Pictodentalium vernedei; assembly: GCA_031216915.1. Classification (NCBI taxonomy): domain Eukaryota; kingdom Metazoa; phylum Mollusca; class Scaphopoda; order Dentaliida; family Dentaliidae; genus Pictodentalium; species Pictodentalium vernedei. Next base: position 94,206,297 of record CM062290.1, on the reverse strand, counting down.
CGGACCCCAAATTTTCAGGGTAAAAAAAAAAAAAAATTTTTTGTCTTAAAATTGACAGAAACACATAAAAAACAAAAACACAAAAATTCCAGATTTTGGTCCCAAATTTTCTAAGTCCCACCCAGATCCAAAATTTTCAGGGGAAAATTTTTTTTTTTTTTTTTTTGTCTTAAAATTGACAGAAATGCATAAAAAACAAAAAAAAAATTTTGGGGATTTTGGTCCAAAAGTCCCACCCGGACCCCAAATTTTCAGGGTACAAAAAAAAAATGGTTTTTTGACTTAAAATTGACCAAAACGCAGAAAAAAAAAAAAAAAATTTTTTTTTTTTTTTTTTTTTTTTGTCTTAAAATTGACAGAAATGCATAAAAAACAAAAAAAAATTTTTTTTCGGATTTTGGTCCAAACTTTCGAAAAAAAAAATTTGGGGGATTTTGGATCAAAAGTCCCACCCTCACCCCAAATTTTCAGGGGAAAATTTTTTTTTTTTTTTTTTTTTTTTTTTGTCTTAAAATTGACCGAAACGCAAAAAAAACAAAAAAATTTTTTTGGGGATTTTGGTCCAAAATTTCGAAGTCCGCAACGGAACCCCAAATTTTCAGCCTAAATATGAACCCAGGGATTTGGTTTCAACAAACTTGAATCTCATCCCCCTAAGGATGCTGCATACCAAATATCAAAACATTCTTATTGCTAGATCTGAAGAAGAAGATTTTTCAAAAATACTCCTCATACTGCACTAATTTAAACATTTGGGCTCCCATAGAGAGCCCAAATATCCACCCAGGCAATTCATTTCAATAAACATGTGAAACAATCTTCCAAAGATGTTATATGTGAAATTTTAAAGCTTTTGGAGCAATTTTCGGAGAAAAGTAGTCTTATGTTTTTCCCATTACCCACAGTATTAAAAAATGCTGACTCACCATCATAAAACCGATGGCAATTTTTTTTGATCATTCCATTCTGTTGGTCCTAAGGAAGCTTCACAACAAATAAGAATTCTCAGTGCCGTGTAGTTTTGGAGATATGGGCGTTTTCATTTTTTTCTATTTTTAGCTCCTGTGGTTCCTACGGGGCTATGGGGAAAAACATTTCACCATAAATTAGGTACTTATGACCCAATAAGCACTCATGTAAAATTTGGTTCAAATCGGCCTCGCAGTTTGGAAAATAGAAATTTGGGGCGGGGCCAAAATTTTTGCCCCTCCTTTAACATCGTCAAATATAGCCCCTCCAACTTCTCTTGAACAAACTTGAGTCTACACCTAAAAAGGAAGCTGCATACCAAATATCAAGTCTCTGCTATTGCTGGTTCTTGAGAAGATTTTTTAAGAATTGGAGCATTTTTGCCCCATCCCTCTGCTCAATGTGAGCCGAAACCTAATTTGACAAAAAATCAAAATCCACTTATATAACCCCTACTCACATGAAATTTCATTAATATGCGGCCAGTGGTTTGGGAGAAAAAGCCCAAACACCACCTTCACAACGGACGACGGACAACGGACGACGGACGAAAAGTGATCAGAATAGCTCACCCTGACTTTCAGTCAGGTGAGCTAAAAACTGGAGGTGCAAAATGGCATTATGTAATGAAGAATCACTGAAATTGTAATTGAAGTACATTCATTGGTTAAAGAGGAGTTGCGGAAAAACATTCGTTCAAGAAAGTGACTATAAGTCCCAACAAAATAAGCCTTAATGTTACTAGTATCAAGTATGAGAAAGTATTAAATAAAAAAACAAAAGTTAAAAATTTTTTTTTTTAAAGAAAGTGAATATAAGTCAAAAAAATTCCCCTCAAATTCCTCAAATATGCATGTAATGAGGGCGCAACGTTACCGCAATGTAGTTCAGTAACCCATGTGTACAATATCAATTGCCTGGAAACACACATAGAAACAGAACTCACCTTAACACAAACTTTTAGAACTTAAAATTGAGTAAGTCAGAGAAAAACGTGAACATTGTGACTGAAAAAAAGAGAAGAAATCAGTTAAATTTCTGCATCCAGTAGGGTTAATACCTAAAGTAGTTACTGAAATGAGAAAATAAACAGTAATGAGAGGTGAAGGCACCACAATCTGCACAAAAGCTGACTTTAACGCAAATTCTTACAAGTTTTGGCAGAAAATCAGCCTCAAATTCCTCAAATATGCATGTAATGAGGGTTAAATATTACTGCAATGGAGTTCAGTAACCCAAGTGTAGAATATTAACCGCCTGGAAAGACACATAGAAACACAACTCACCTAAACACAAAGTTTACAAAGTTTTACAACTTAAAATTTACTAAGTCCAAGAACAACATGAAAATTTTGACTGAAAAAAAAGAAAATTTCTGTTAAATTTCTGCATACAGTAGGGTTAATACCTACAGTTGTTATTGAAATATGAAAATCAACAGTAATGAGAAGTTAAAGCTGCACAATCTGCACAAAAGCTGACTTTAACGCAAATTCTTACAACAAGTTTTGGCAGAAAATTTTAGGTGAAATTTGGAAAAAAGTCATAGTATCAGGGTTAAATACTGTTCTGATAGTCCCCTACAACCTACATATGCAATATCAAAGGCCTGAGCCCACTGATCTTTGAGAAATTAACCTTAACATTAAATCTTACAATATTGGACATGCCGGATGCCGACGCTGACACCCGAGGTTATGGCAATAGCTCACCACTTCAATAGAAGTAGGTGAGCTAAAAACTGAATTGTGTGAATTTGTTTCCCCAATTGCTTTGACACGTAAGGCAAATAATGCTATTCGCTTATGTGTGGATTTGCAACATCTGAATCAGAACATCATTGTAGACGAACACCCTCTGCCAAATGTCAATGAACTTCTGTCAATGATCGGAAATGCTACATCATTCACCAAGTTGGATATGTCTTCGGCATACCACCAGCTCAGGCTTAAGCCAGACTCAAAGAAGTATACAGCTTTCATAACTCCAGAAGGAATGTTTTGGTATACGCAACTACATGTACCTTTTGGTCTCGCTTCAAGTTCAACTGTATTACAGCGCATGATGGACACATTGTTCAAAGATGTACAAAATGTACAGTGCTTCCAAGATGACATTCTTATTTACTCTACAAATGTGGCAGAGCATGATAAAACCTTATTAAAAGTGTTAGATATTCTTCTGAAGAAAGGTCTTCACCTTAATAAAAGCAAATGTACATTCAGACGTGACTCTGTAACTTACCTTGGCCATACAGTTAAAACTAGAAGTCCTGTCATGAAATGCGCACAAATGCACTGTACATGTAGTACGTCGATCTGCTTGTTAATCTACGTGCGTTTGCACTATAGTAAGGCTACCAAATTCTGTACATATGGCCTGTGCACAGGCAATGTTTCAGCCAATGGACCTCCGGGTATCCCGGAGGTCCAATGGTAGAAACATTGCCTGTGTTTGCTATGAGTAACCGGGAGAACCTGCTGTGCTTTGGATGCCATTCGATATGGCAATTGCGTGCAATTCCTATGCGCAATTAAGCCTAGATAAGCACACAGTTCATGCCAGGACTTCTAGTTTTAACTGTACATTATCTGCAAAGGGACTTGGACCTACTTCATCATTAGTGGATGCTATACTCAATGCACCTTCTCCAAATGATAGTAGACAACTGAAAAGTTTCCTCGGCTTATGCGGTTACTATTCTAAGTTCATTTTGCTACCAAAGTCAATCTGTTACGTCAACTACTACTTGCTGATAAATTTCTATGGACAGATACTCATGAAACTTGTTTTAAAAAAGTTAAAACGTGACATTAGTATTTGTTCTGCACTGGCTTCCTTTGATCCGAATGCTCCTACTGCAGTGACATCAGATGCGAGTGATTACAGTCTGGGGGCGATCTTACACCAGGTCCGGAACAACAATAATGTCATCATTGCTTTTGCCTCACGAACACTAACAAAGACAGAACAGAATTACTCTGTCATAGAGAAAGAAGCTTTAGCCTCTGTGTGGGCAATAGAACATTGGCGAACATTTTTATGGAGCCGTTCTTTTACACTTGAGTGTGACCACAAACCACTTACAGTCCTTTTCTCCAGTGATGGTGCAAATCACAGAAACAATGCTAGAACTGCGCGATGGCGAGCACGTTTACTTGACTATAATTTCACTGTTGAGTACTTACCAGGATCAGTAAATTCTGCTGGTGATTGTTTATCGAGACTTCCACTTGAACACAACAATACAGTGAATCAAGCCTGAAAATAAGCAATCTGTCATTTGCAAAATGAGGCCCCCAGAGGGTGAATTTGCTGATGCTATCCCATACAGTGGGCCAATTTATCCTCAGGGTTCCTCTTTTTGTTTAGGTTTGAGACCCTGATTCAGATTGAGGTTCACAGAGGATAAATTTAGTGATGCTACCCTGCTGTGCAGGGAAGCATCACCAAATTCACCCTCTGGAGACCTCATTTTGCAGATGACAGTTTGCTTATTTTCGGGCTTGCAGTGAATGATAAGTTACACGCTGAGATTATTGCACATATATCTCAAATGATACCAAATGAAATTTCAAAAAATGATTATTATATGGAATCTGCTAAAGATGAAACTTTTCAGGCTGTTAAGCGGTACATTAACTCATCTTGGCCTGCTAGAAAAACATTGAACAGAGAACTCATGTCTATGTTTAATGTGAAAGATGAACTTTCCCTTCACAATGATTGCATACTTCGTAGTGATAGACTTGTGATACCCAAAGCTAGGCAAAATTCTATCCTGAACATCACCCACGAAGGTCATTTTGGTATGACTCTTACTAAACACCGATTGAGGGAAGATTATTGGTGGCCTGCGATGAATCATCATGTAGAACTTCTTATCAAGGACTGCCATGTGTGTTTTGAAAGTGACAAATCATACAAAACTCACTATGCCCCTATGACACCTGTCAAATTTCCAGATCAGCCATGGGAGAAACTTGCATTTGATATTATGCATTTGATATATGTCATGGTACGTGTTGATTACCACTCAAAATGGGTTGAACTCATGAGTCTCATGTTTACCGGCAGTCCAACCACAGATACTGTTGTTGATTTTCTATCTAAAATATTCAGTCTTGAGGGACTCCTCCTCGAACTTGTAACTGATGATGGTGTGCAGTTTACTTCACACAAAATGAAAAAATTCTTGTTCAAAAATCAGATTAAGCATACTTACTCATCCCTCTATTATGCAAGATCTAATGGTCTCATTGAACGTGCAAACCGCATGATAAAAGAAGGCTTGCAATGTGCTTCAATTGAAGTGCCATCATGGAAGGAAGTGATCTGTGATCGACTGTTTACATATAGAACCACCCCCCACTCCACTACTGGTGTGTCACCATTTGAACTTTTACGAGGTAGGAAGCATCAAACCCGCTTGAATATCTTGAAAAATTCAGTGTCAAAGTTTCGAACGTCATGTAAATTTGATTTGGTTGAAGATTGTGTTTCTGAACATCAATCTAAGTCAAAGCAGTACACTGATGCAAAACTTGGTGCAAAACCTCGTAAATTCATACCTGGTGATACTGTTAAGGTCAAATTACCTAATTTGGTTAAGAAAGGTCAATCAAAATTCTCTAAACCCTACACTGTTACCAAGGTTTCTGGCAATTGCATTACACTTAACAATAAGAAATGGAATTGCTTGAAACTGGTAAAAGTAACAAGAGGCCCCACGGGGCCTGAAGCGCTCATCTTGTACAGAACACAATTTAAACAGAGTCCAAGAATGAGTCTACATTAAGCAAGCCATCTCCATAGACTACACTGTCAATCCTTGAGTCCCTCAGGAGTGACAAAAATAATCTGGGCATCATGCCTTTTCTTCAGCTGATCATAAGTAAAATGCAGAGCTCCCCTATGAAGCCCCTTGATACAACCTATGTGGATTAATCTTAGTACCTCTAGAGGGTACTGAATACAAAATTTTTAATTCTTCAGCAAAATGGCCAATTCCAGCTCCCATAGAGAGCCCAAATATTAACCCAGGCTCTTGATTTGAACACAGTTAAATCTGACTTCCCTAGAGATGTTGTGTACCGAATATGAAAGCATTCTGAATGTTGGATCTGAAGAAGAGAAATTGTAAAGAAATTTCTTCGAATTGCACTAAGTTCAAATTTGGGCTACCATAGCGAGCCCAAATATTGACCTATGGATCCGATTTGAACAAACTTGAATCTGACCCCCCTAGAGATGTTGTATACCAAATGTGAAAGCATTCTGACAAGTGAATCTGAAGAAGAAGATTTTTGAAGAAATTCCCTCATATTGTACTAAGTTAAATTTCATGTTCCCATATGGAGCCCAAATATTAACCTAGGCACTCGAATTGAACAACCTGGAATCTGACCCCCCTAGAGATGTTGTATACCAAATATAAAAGCATTCCGACTGGTGGATCTGAAGAAGAAGATTTTTAAAGAAATTTTCTCATATTGCACTAAGTAAAAATTTGGGCTACCATAGTGAGCCCAAATATATACCTAGGGATTTGATTTGAACAAACTTGAATCTGACCCCCATAGAGATGTTGCATACCAAATATCAAAGCATTCTGACTGATGGATCTGAAGAAGAAGATTTTTTTAAATTACCCTCCATATTGAACAAAGATAAAATTTGGGCTTCCGTAGGAAGCCCAAATATTAACCTAGGGACTTGGTTTGAACAATCTAGAATCTGACCCTCATAACAATGATGTACACCAAATATTAAAAGATTCTGACTGGTGGTTCTGAAGAAGAAGATTTTTAGAGAATATTCCCCATATTTCCCTATGTTAAAACTTCGGGCTCCTGTAGAGAGCCCAAATATGAACCAATGAGCTTTATTTCAACAAACTTTTATCTGACCCCCCTATGAATGCTGTATACCAAATATCAAAAGATTCTGATGATTGGTTCTGGAGAAAAGATTTTTTTCAATTTTTGCAAATATGCTGACTCAGCATTTTTTCGATGCCCATTACAGAACACCCTAACATAACCGATGGCAATTTTTTTTTACCATTCAATTCTACTGGTCATAAGGATACTTCATACCAAATAAAAGCTCTCTGTTCCGTGGGGTTTGGGAAATATGGGCATTTGAAAATATTTCTATTTTTAGCTCCCAGGGTTCCCACGGGGATGCGGTAATTTTTTTTTTTTGCATGGGTCAAGTACTTATGACCCAATACTACCACAAACCAAATTTGGTTCATACCGGACCATCGGTTCAGAAAACAGAAATTTTGGGCGGGGCCAAAAATCTTACCCCTCCTATTACAAAGCCAAATATTACTTTACGAACTTCGTTTGAACAAACTTGATTCTACACCTCATATGGAAGCTCCATAGCAAATATCAAGTCATTGCACACACTGGTTCTTGAGAAGAAGATTTTTAAAATATTTTGGAGCATTTTCCCCCACTCCCTCCCTATGGGGCCGGGCATACTGAGTTGAACAAAAATGAAATGCCCCTTTGGGACCATCACTCACACAAACTTTCACTTGAATTGGCCCAGTGGCTTTGGAGGAGAAGACCAAAACATGGTGTTGACGGACGACGGACGGGAAGCGATTAGATTAGATCAGCTTGACTTTGTCAAGATGAGCTAAAAACGACCACTGAAAAGTCAGCTGACATTGATGATCTGTCATATGCAGTCTTGGAAATGAGACGGGTGTGAGTGCAAGTGCTCCCGTCAGCACCAGTGATTTCTATTTTACGGGAGCTGAAAAATGCACCCGTTGAAAAATATTGTGGAGCACTAATATGCTGTGAGGACATATAAATGTGTGTTGTTTTGAGAAAACAGCACAATGTGGCCTGTGGCAAGTTAATGTCTTAATTCAGCGATTCCTTATACATTTCACCCTTTAAACACTAGTGGTATCTGCCATGCCATTTCAATGGCAGCAATTAGAAGAGTCCATGTTCATTATTTGGGGTAGACCAATCAATATTTTCAACGTGCAGCCTTGTGGCTGCATGTTGAAAATACTGATTCGTCTACCCCCACACATTTACTGAACAGCCATCCTATTTAATGACGTTATGACGTATCATGCCCCTGGCTGGAAAAGCAGCTGCTCAGGTCCAAAGGGTTAAGTTTTCTGGTGTTTGTTGACAGTAGTCCCTCGAAAATTCATGTACTAACAGTTTACGGGTGCCAATTACTCTCATCTCTGATTTTGCGGGAGCTTAAAACTGCACCCGTCAATTTTATTCATTTCCAGCACTGCATATGACCTATTTGACATGACACCTGCATCAAGTGATTTTCCTACCACCCAATCAAACCACTGTGACTGACCTGTTCGCAATAGGAAACCATCAATATGGTTAAATGACTACCATACTTGATGAGGGAGTTTTAATTCAAACAACAGGGGATATGTTGTATCCTACTCAGTGTATTTTAGTTGGATCAGAATGCGGTCAGAAGGTGTGACGTAATCGATCAATAAAAAAACATTGCACTTGAATTCCTGCTTTATCAATTCAACAATTACCTTACTTTCATGAATGCCACATCTGAAAATTTTCGAAAATGAACTTGATGCCCAGGAAACAATTGACAATACATTGAAGTGTGGCTGTTAATTGGCACTAATTTTTTCCACAATTATCGTCAAAAAAAAATGCTTTCACTTTTGATTTGATTGCTCTCTGAAACAACTTGATGCATCCCTGCTGCTGAACAAACACTAATCGGTGATAATCTGATGTATGTAAAAACACACCAACGATTATCAAAGAAGCTATTTGAACCTGCATGATAAATTGGATAATGGAACTCATTCACTTACAACAACTCAGTAATGACTACAAAATTTGCAAAATTTTACCGGGACTTTTTCATTTACATGTAGAATGATTTTTATATTCACAAGATTACAGAATAGTACCAAAGTAAGTAGAAAGTATCTTTAATTAATACTTTTTGGGTCCAATTTAGTATTTCAAGTCATATTCAGTATTTAGTGACACCGTTTTTAAATGCTAATTTTTTAAAACAAAACTTAAAAAATTTATAGTAATTTATATATTTTTTATACTTACCAATGACCCAGACATAGCTGGTGCTAACTCTTAAAATTATAGGGCCAAACACAAATTTTGCCCCCCAATCCCCAAAATTTGCATCTAAAACCAAAGAAATCATGTCCTGAATGGCCCTCCATACTTCACCTCTACTGCGCATGCGCAGTGTCAAGGACGTCCCGAAATTGGCGCCATTAATCATTCTTACCATCAGTGCCTGGTAAGCGCTATGTCCTCAGCGGGGAGGTATGAGTTCCCAACTCCTGGGAGGGCCATCCCCGTCTGGGTCATTGGTAAGTATAAAAAATATATAAATTACTATAAATTTTTTAACATTTTTATACTGTACCAATGACCCAGACATAGCTGAATAGAAAAAAGGCTGGAGGGCCCAGGACATAGAGGAAAATCCAATAAGCTCAACTATATAAAATAGTCATCTCCTGGAGGAGAAAAGGAGAATTAGGCTTCACATGTATCTTTCTTATTTATGATAAATTAGAAAGACACAATACCTTCTATAATTGAGCATCATAACATCCATATTCTCTATCAATATACAGTATAATTGTTATACTAATTATTTTTAAAGTAAGCCAATAAATAAAGTTAGTCCAGAGAATTGAGACTCTTTATACTCTTTAAAAGTGTCCGAGGATAGTATAATAATGCCCATTTGACACGTGACATATTAAAATGCTATACTTTAAAACTATGACATGAATGAATTTTAAAACATAACTTTCACTTAAAAAACCATCCCAGTAACAGCTCAGAATTACTGACTCCGGAGGAGGTATCCCCTTGTTTTCATAATAAAACAGGTGACCCAAGGGAACACCCTCCCCCCCCCCCCCCCTTTTTCTTGCCCTGGGTCAAATAGCCCAGAGCGAAGAGGGCAGCAGGACGGAGTCACTGCCGGAACATAAAGCCTACATAGCTATAGTTGCAATTGTAAGTGATCGACATTCTGAGCAGCCGATAATGGACCTAAATAATGCAGGCCTCCAGAAATGGACTCGATATTTCTGAGATAAAAATTCGTGAATGTGGATGGCTGAGACCAATATGCAGCCTACTTTAAATCTATAATAGCAACACTATTTACGTAAGCCCAAGATGTAGAAGAGCTCTTACTTCATGAGTCGAAATCTTAAGCACAGACTGCTGAGTTAAGGATAGATTATCCTAAGCAGTACCGATAGTTAATTGAATGCATTTAGTAATAGAATGGACCGTAATGACCTTTCTATTAGGCATCAGAACCAGAAGAAGCTTTACGTCCTTACTGATCAACTGAGATCTGTTAATAAATACATAAAGGTCTATCCAGACAGAGTAAAGGCCTATGCCCATTCGAAGACGGAAGGACCTTAAAAACAATAGGTTCCGGATATTTATTAGGAGCCTGATTCTTAACCAAAAATACAACATTAGTAGTAAAGGAAATAGAGTTTCCGATATTACGAAAGTGAGAATCGTCCACCGATAGTGCATGAAGCTCACTGACTCTTCAGCAGAAGAGAAGACTAAGAGAATTGCTGCCTTAAAAGGCCAGAATTTGAAACTACTGTCTCAAGAGGTTCAAATGGTTGCTTAGTTAATAAGAACCCAAGCAAAATTCCGTATAGGAATTAATCTAAGGATTCTAGGTCTATTTATCGAAAAGTTTCAAACTAACTTAGATAAAGAGACATTAGGCTCAATTGTAAACTATCATAGTGTGCATAGGTATCAGATAACATAGACCTATAACCTTTAATAGTAACTGGCTGCAGTTGATCTCGTCAAACAAGTAAACTAGAAAGTTTGCAATGTCTGGTATGGAGGGATCAAAAATATCAACATAAAGATCCCTACACCAACGATGGAAGACCCTCCACTTTAGCCACATAGTATAGCGAAGAGGAGGACCTCCTACAGTTAGAAATCGCGTCCACTGCTCGTCCTGTACAATGCTTGCCATGCAAGAAGGACCGCACAACGGAATACGTGAAGGTTGAGACCTTGCGGGTTGTGATGAAGTTGACACGATTTCCCCAGCGAAAAAAGATCCTCTCGTGGAGGAAGTTTCCGCGGTAAGTCCCACAGCAGACATCTGAGTAAATTTATCCACCGTCTCTGTGGAGACAGAGATGCTACCAACAGAATTGTATTGTGAGTGTATAATCCTAGCAATACTTGCTGACTCAACAGTGCTGGAGGATACACATATCCTATCATCCCATCCTACTAGATCGATAGAGCGTTAACTACATATGCTCGGGGATCCGGACACGGTGACACATACGTCTGCAATTGATTGGAGAGTTGTGTCGCAAATAAATTATCACTGGGCGCTCCCATTGGTAGCAAATCTGATTGAATACCTGTTTGTTGAGAGTCCATTCTGACGGCAACAAACGACCCTTACGTGAAAGGGAGTCTGCTAATACGATCCGTCGACCCAGAATATGACGGACCGAAACAGAACTTGGTGTTCTATAACAAACAGAAGGATTCTTTCCATTAAAATCAATAACGGAACCCAATGAGTGCCTCCCTGGTTCCGGATATACGCAACTACTGTCGTATTATCGGACAGGATTTGGACATGCGTTCCTGAATAATGTTCATCCAATGATGTAGTGCAAGCCAAAATAATATCAATTCTTGGAAGTTAAGTGCTTGTCTAAAAACTGCGGAACCCAAAGACCCTTGCACTTCGAATCCGTTGGGATCAATATTGTGTCCCAACCTGTTTGACTGGCATCCGTCATAATCGAAAAACTCGGATCCGGCAACTACAGTGGAACTCTCTGAGTCAACCACCGAATGTTTGCCCACGTCTGAATCTCTTGTTACACTTGATTGACAAGAGAACGTGTATATTGAGCAATCCAAAGATTGCTGAAAGGTTGCCGTCAAAGAGAAGCTTCTCCGAGACCGAAGCGACTCTGAGAGAGTTCTTCACCTTACTATCCACGCGCATGGATGTAGCTAGGGCTGCGTCACGTCTAACCAACTCCAGGTTGCCACTGAAGGGCGGAGTTATACGTGGAAAACTACTGCCCCTGAAAGAAATCTCATTGAAGATCATATCCTGGAATTCTTTCTCTTGAAGACATAATGATAATGCCTCAGTAAGGTGGTCTACGTATGATAAAGCATCTAAGTTAAGTCTATTAGACATCATTGTCGTTTCCAACGTCAGGGTTGGAATTGACATAGACGGCGAAAAAGATAATTCCCAGTGTTCAGCCTCGCAGTCTTAGACGCATAGGAACTCTCGGTATGCCCAGTTCTGCCAATAAAAATTTATTTTCCTAGAATTGATGAAAGGCAGAATACAGCATTGCGGACAAGAAACTAGACTAGCATGTTTGGTAGCAAGCTTATATATAGCGTCGTTCAATAATTCGAATGTTCTAATGACATTATTGGACTGCGTCAGCAACTCAGGGACAATGTCCCTGAACCGATCCAAAACTCCGTGTCCAATGACGCTATTAGTCTCTAATCCAGCATCGCAGCAATGTAGTCCGACGGAACAACCTCTGGAAGATAATGCCGGAAGAAATGTATGGCAGCTTCTGTTGTTCCGAAAGGGAAAGCTCGAAATCGCCCGAATCCCTTTCGCCATCCGATCGGACCCTATGAAGTGTTCGGTCGTCCGTACCTGATGCAACAGCGGAGCACACTGACCCAGCGCCGTCGGATTATTCCTGATCCGACCGAGAATCTGTCGTTTGCTGGGATGCTGTGATAAGCTGTGCTATTTTGGATAGCACATCCGTCACTGAGGCCTGTGGAGAAGCGGTCTTAAGATGCCTTGCCGCTGGAAGCTCCGTGTTCGTTACCCCATGCATACTTCTATTATGCGAGCGACCGGAGTGTACAGGCCTCGTGTCCCTTGGCTACCGGATGGCGTGACCTGTTCGCCGTGGAATCACTGAATGACGAAGCTGGCCGGATACTCGAGGTCACATAGCCAATGTGCGGTCGTGTGTGCTGCTGTGAGGATGAGGAAGCATTATCGACAGTCACTCGGACTGTCTATATAACGGAGCGTCCCGAGCGGCAGACATATGCTCCGAATGCGAAATATCTGTACCACAACATCCGGTCCCATATGTTGTTGTACGAGAGAGGGACTTCTCTCGCTCGCCGCCGGGACGGACCTGGACGAGCTAGGAACCGGACTAACAGGCTTCCTCCGATCTCTCCTCTAATCCGTCGTCACTGGGTGTGTACTAAAGTCTATTATAGTGCTCGCATCACCCAAATCTCCTTCCTAGACCGCAACGGACGAACCCGACTGCCGAACCATTCGATGAATGGACGCTACACCGGGTGAGCTAGCGAATGTCAACTCCGTCGATCCTACTAGGGACCTCTTAGGCGATTGACGTATTCCATGAGCACTAATTGCCGCTAGCTCTTCATTAACTATGATGACAGAGGCACACTTTTGAAAGACATCTCAGTAATTTGCGAACAAGAAACCAGACATGCTTGTAAATAGCAAGCATATAAAAAATATATATAGCGTCGTTCAATAAATCAAAAGTTTCTGAGACATTATTGGACTGTGTCGGAACTGAGGAACGATGTCCCTGAACCGAACCAAAAATTTCTGTGTCCACCGACGCTATCAGTTTCTTATCCGGCATCGCAGCATTCTGGTCTGACGAAGAACCTCTAGAAGATGAAGTCGGATGACATATACAGTAGCTTATGTTGTTCCGAAAAGGAAAGCTCAAAATCCTCCGAATCCCTTTCGGCATCCTGTCGGACCGTATGAAATTTTCGGACGTCCGTGTTTCCGCGGAGTGTCCCGACCCAGCGTCGTCAGATATTACATGATGCACAGAGATTCTGTCGTTGCTGGGATGCTGCGATAAGTTGTGCTATTTGGGATAGCACGTCCGTCACCGAGGCCTGTGCAGTAGCGGTCTTACGATGCATTGCCGCCGGAAGCTCCGTGTACGTTGACTCCCGCATACTTTCTTATGCGAACGTCCGGAGTCTCCAGGCCTCGTGTCCCTGGCTATCGGATGGCGTGAGCTGGTCGCCGAGGATTCTCTGATTGGCGAAGTTGACTGGATATCCAAGGTCACGTAGCCAAGAGCGGTCGTGTGCGCTACCATGAGGATGAGGAAGCCTTATTGACAGTCTCTCCGGGCTGTCTATCTAACGGAGCGTCCCGAGCGGCGGACGTATGCTCCGAATGCGAAACATTTTGTACCACAACATCTGGGGCCAGATGTTGTTGTACGAGAGAGGGGCCTCTCTCGCTCGCAGTCCGGATGGACCTGGACGAGCTAGGAACCGGACTAAAAGGCTTCCTCCGTTCTCTCCTCTTATCCGCCGTCACTGGGTGTGCACCTAGAATATTTATAGTGCTCGCATCACCCAAATCTCCTTCCTGGACTGCAACGGACGAACCCGGCTGCCGAACCATTCAATGAATGGACGCTACCCCGGGCTACTAGGGACCTCTTAGGCAATTGACGTATTTTTATGAGCACTTTTCCGCTAGCTCTTCATTAATTGTGACGACGGAGGCACACTTTTGGAAGACATCACGGATACATCACCCTGTTCTTGATCGTCTGAAATAGAGATTGATAAACTAGAGTGACCCTGCGGGGAAAGGACTGGAATGGCCATTTCCCCACTAACATACCGTGACACACGCTTCCATGTTGTCATCGAAATTAACACATACGGAACAGGAGTTAGTGAGAGTACACTGACTACATTTATACAATGATTATGAAAGTCAGAGGAAGATTTCCTCTTATTACAATTGAACAATATCCTTTCAATGTGAAAAGAAAACAAAGTCCTAGTACTCGCACCAACCCCTGACAATCAAAATACATAATAACATGATCCATTAACATAGAAAAAATAATTGAAATCAAAAAATTTTGAAAAAATATTTTTCAGAAAAGCCCAAGTTTCTGAAAAGTAACGTTGAGCCCCAATGGATCCAAAGCCTAAGTGTGGGCAAAAATTTTAAAAATATTTTAAAAAAATAATGCAACACTTACGAACAATAATAATGTATCTAGTAATGACTAAACTAACATCAAGACATTATTTTCAAGAAATCCCCCCCTCACACAGAGGGCTGTTGTCAATGTAAACAAGAAGTGTAAAAACACCAGAAACAAGACTCCAGGCACTGATAACCCTGGCCCGAAATCAGTTACCAATAATACACTATCTGATGCAAAACAGAGACTTCCAGGGAAGAAACTGCAGAACATCAGATGGTAGATGCAGAACACTATGCCTAACCACCCATAGGTGAAGATGTAAACATGGGGAAAAGAACAGAATTCATTCTGTTATCCAGCTAAAACTCCCAAGAAATTTTAGTAATAATATTACAGAAAATATGCCAAAAGCATGGGAGAATAGCTAGGGGGGACTTAAAGGAAAGGGAGAGAGGAAAACACTGAACAAGCAGTGTAACTTGATAACAAGAATGACAACAACAGGCTCTTGCCTCGAAAATAGGTAACTTAACATAATTTCATTAAAAAAATTTAAGTTACAGCCCTGATTATTTTCTGTCACTCATTTTTCCTCTCCTCCTTCTATATCCTCCTTAGAATCACCATTTCTCTAATATTTATGTGTCTGGCATCATTTAAACTGAGATTTACAAGCACAAAGATCAGTCAGATGTTAACTGATGAAGGGCCAAACAAAGAATGATTAATGGCGCCAATTTTGGGACGTCCTTGACACTGCGCATGCGCAGTAGAGGTGAAGTATGGAGGGCCATTCAGAACATGATTTCTTTGGTTTTAGATGCAAATTTTGGGGATTGGGGAGCAAAATTTGTGTTTGGCCCTATAATTTTAAGAGTTAGCACCAGCTATGTCTGGGTCATTGGTACAGTATAAAAATACTCAAATAAAATCAAACAATTTTTGCATTGTTTTTTATTTATCTTCCTGACTAAATACCTATGGACCATTTTTGCATTCCGCCATCTTACATCCGGGTCTTTATTTGCACCCACAAACCGGCATTATTTACAAACATTGATCACACATGTACTGAACTGCTGATCGGCATTGAAAGCTTCATTTTTCGTCCCCCTTTTATCAATTAAAATTTGACAGTTTACCTAATCTGCATTTGTTCTCATCCCCTAAGAGATTGAGAAGAGAATAAATGTTGGGTGTTAGAAATTTGTATATTTTACAATGTTATATTCCTTACTTGTCATTTTCATGTGAGCATTTGTACATTGCACCATTGTACATCTGGGACTCGATATGCCCATCAAAACGAGCCATTCAGATTTGTTACTAAAAATGGCACCCACGTCTGCTATACAGTACTGAACGCTGCACTGATAGTTTGTTTCCACATTATAAATATTTTTTTGTCATTGCTGTCATTCTTTTGAACAAAATTCGACTGTACGCCTGCCTGCCGTTCTTCGAACTAAACATTTTTAGTTTTAAAGAAGCCGATGGTACGTTGAAGTTGAGAGTTGTGACAAATGTCGGAACGAACATGAAGGATTGTATTACAACATGAAAATAAGAACAGAAAAGTATTGAATAGAACATCGCAAAATACACAAATTTCTTTCTAATTTCTTTGGGGATGAGAACAAACACAGATTAGGTAAATTGTCGGATTTTAATTGATAAAACAGATAAAAAATGAAAGTGTCAATGACACTGTAGCTCAACTTGTCAAGACAAAGACATGTACATGTATAGTATGTGACACAGCAATGACAAACATCTAGGTAATGACCTGATAACAAAGGTACATATAAAGTATTGTAACGGTCTGTGCATAAATACTGACCGTTGCCTGTAACAAATGTATAGGTAAAGTATTGTAAAGGTGGGTGACAGTCAGATGCTAAACTAGAAGAAAATCTTTGAGTCCCAGAGTGGGTCTGAGAGAACCCCAAAATATTTGTTCTCATAGCACAGTGATAACAAAGGCACCCCAAAACACACTCGTTCCTGCCCCAAGGTGAAAACAAAGGTACCCAAGAAGTTTTGTGAAGATCAGTTCATAAATACGAGCTGTATAGAACTTGTAACAAAAAACTGATTGGACCTAATTTCGGTACAAAATGGCCACTGGCAGCCATCTTGAATTTTGGACCGCACCCAGAAACACTCATTCTCGTCCCAAGGTGATAACAAAGGTACCCAAGAAGTTTTGTGAAGATCAGTTCATAAATACAGCCTCTACCCTGAGCCGTATTGACATGTGTGCTTACGTTGTGTAAGTAGCACTGAATAAATCAAAGTTCATCTAATTTGCATAATTTCTGCACGAAAAAAAAACCCTTACAATATGTGATGTATTCCATGTTACTAAACATTCATACAAAAATTTATTAAAATCAGAACTTTCATACAGAAGTTCTGTACAAAAGACTAATTTTGGTACAAAATGGCTGTTGGTGGCCATCTTGAATTTCGGACCACACCCAAAAACACTCGCTCTCATCCCACGATGATAACAAAGGTACCCAAGAAGTTTTGTAAAGATTGGTTCATAAATACGGCCTCTAGCCCGAGCCGTATTGGCATTTGCACTTACAGTGCTGAAATAACACCAAAAAACATCAAAATTAGTCTAATTTGCACAATGTATGCACGAGAAAAAAACCTGTATTATATGTGATGCATCCCATAGTACTAAACATTCATACAAAAAATTATTCAAATCAGAGCTTTCATATGGAAGTTCTGTACAAAAAATTGCGACATGGACGCCGTAGTTGCGATGGGTGGTGCAATCTCACAAAATTCTAAGTTCATCAAGGGCCATAACTCCAAGAAACATATTTGGAACAACACATGCATTGAACAGTGGCTAGACATCAATAAGATACACTTACATGTCAAATATAAAGTCATTCCATCAAGTATTTCAAAAGTTATTGAGTTTTGAAACTCGTTGGTCACAGACAGACTGACAGACCGACCGACAGACCGACATTGCCACTTATTGAGCTGCTAGTTGCAGCTAAAAAACAGATTTCTGCATCGTCGGTACAAAATGGCGGCTGGCAGCCATCTTGAATTTCGGACCGCACCCAAAAGTTAAAAAATTTATAGTAATTTATATATTTTTTATACTTACCAATGACCCAGACATAGCTGGTGCTAACTCTTAAAATATAGGGCCAAACACAAATTTTGCCCCCCAATCCCCAAAATTTGCATCTAAAACCAAAGAAAACATGTCCTGAAAGGCCCTCCACACTTCGCCCCTACTGCGCATGCGCAGTGTCAAGGACGTTCCGAAATTGGCGCCATTAATCATTCTAATAACCAGTGCCTGGTAAGCGCTATGTACTCAGCGGGGAGGCAAGAGTTCCCAACTCCTGGGAGGGCCATCCCCGTCTGGGCCATTGGTAAGTATAAAAAATATATAAATTACTATAAATTTTTTAACATTTTTATACTGTACCAATGACCCAGACATAGCTGAATAGTAAAAAGGCTGGAGGGCCAAGGACATAGAGCAAAATGGAATACGCTCAATAAAATAAAATAGAGTCATCCCCTGTAGGGAAAAAGAAGTAATAGGCCTTACATGTATCTTTCTTATTTATGATAAATTAGAAAGATACAACACCTTCCAAAATTGAGCTTCATACATCCATGTACTCTATTAATATCCAATATAATCCTTATACTAATAATTTTTAAAGTAAGCCAATAAATAAAGTAAGTCTATAGAATAGAGACTCTTATACTCCTAAAAGTGTCTGAGGATTGCATAATCATGTCCGTTGACATATGCAATATTCAAAAGCTATACTTTAAAAACTAAGACTTGAATGAATTTTAAAAACCTAAACTTCTCACTAAACAACCATCCCAATAACAGCTCAGAATAACTAACTCCGGAGGAGGTATCCCCTTGTTTTCATAGTAAAACAGGTGACCCAAGGGAACACCCTCCCCCCCCCCTCTTTTCTTGCCCTGGGTCAAATAGCCCAGAGCGAAGAGGGCAGCAGAACGGAGACACTGCCGAAACAGACAGCCTACCTAGCTATAGTAGCAACTGTTAAGTGAATGACATTCTGAGCAGTAGATAATAGACCTAACAATAGAGGCCTCCAGAAATGGACTCGATATTTCTGAGATAAAATTCATGAATGTGGATGGCTGAGCGCAATGAGCGGCCTTCAAAAATCTATAATAGCGACACTATTAATGTAAGCCCAAGAAGTAGAAGAGCTCTTACTTCATGAGACGAAATCTTAAGCACAACTGCTAAGTCAATGATATACCATAAGCAGTACCGATAGTAAATAGAATCCATTAACAAAAATGGAGCGTAACATCCTTCTACTAGGCATCAAAGACAGAAGAAGCTTACGCCCATAGTAATAAACAGATATCTGTTTATAAATACATAAACTGTACCCGGAAAGAGTAAAGGCCTATGCCCGTACGAAGACGGAAGGACCTTAATAACAATAGGTTCCGGATATTATTAGGAGCCTGACTCTTATGCAAAAATCCAACCTAAATAGTAAAGGAAGTAGTGATTCCGAAACTACGAAAGTGAGAATCATCCACCGATAGTGCATGAAGCTCACTGACTCTTCAGTAAAAGAGAAGTCAACAGAATTACTGTCTAAAAGGTCAGAATTTGAAAACTACTGTTTCCAGAGGCTCAAATGATTACTTAGCTAAATAAGAACCGAAGTTAAAATCCATATAGGAATTTAATCTAAAGATTCTAAGTCTATTTATCAAAAAGTTACTAACTGACTTAGATAAAGAGACAAAAGACTCAATTGTAAACTATCGTAGAGTGCATAGGTATGAGGTAACATAAACCTATAACCTAAATAATAACAGGCTGCAGTAGATCTTGTGAAACAAGTATACTAAAAAATTGCAATGAGTAGTATGGAGGGATTTACAATATGAACATAATGATCCCTACACCACGACGGAAGAGCCTCCACTTTAGCCGCATAGAATAGCGAAGAAGAGGATCTCCTATAGTAAGAAATTGCGTCCAAAGCTCGTCCAGTACAGTGCATACAATGCAATACGGACCACACAACGGAATACATGAAGGTTGCGACCTTGCGGGTTGTGATAAAGATGACACGATTTACCCAGTGAAAAAAGATCCTCACATAGAGGAAGATTTCACGTTAAGACCCACAGTAGACAAGAGAGTAAATTACCCATGATCTCTGTGAAGATAGAGATGCTATCAACAGAAATGTATTGTGGTTGTTTATCTTAGCAATACCTGCTGAAACAACAGCGCCGGAGGATACGCGTATCCTATCATTCCGTCCTATAGATCAATAGAGCGTTAACAACATTAGCTCAGAGATCTGGACAAGCCAACACATACGTCTGCAATTGATTAGCAAACTGTGTCATAAATAAATCATCATTGGGCGCTCCCATAGGTAGCAAATCTGATTGAATACTTGTTTGTTGAGAGTCCATTCTGACAGCAACAAGCGACCCGTAAGAGAACGGGAGTCCGGTAAAACAATCAGACTACCCGGAATATGACGGACCAAAACAGAACTTGGTGTACTATAACCAACAGACGGATTCTTTCCATTAAATTGAATAACGGAAACGAAAGAGTGCCTCCCTGGTTCCGGAGATACGCCACTACTGTCGAATTAAAGGACAGGAATTGGGCATGCGTTTCTGAATAATGTTCATGCAATGACATAAAGCAAGCCTAAAAAACATTATTCCGCAGAAGAAAACTGATTGCTAAGAGACTGCGGAACCCAAAGACCCTGGCACTTCGAATCCGTAGGGATCAGTATTATATCCCAATCTGTTTGACTGGCAACCGTCATAACAGCCACACTCGGGTCCGGCAACTGCGGTGGCACTCTCTGAGTCAACCACCGAATGTTTGCCCCAGTCTGAATCTCTTGTAACACTAGATAGACAAGAGAACGTGTAAATCGAGCAAATCATGGATTGCCGAAAAGTTGCCGTCGAAGAGAAGCTCCTCCGAGAACGAAGCGACTCTGAGAGAGTTCTTAACCTTACTATCCACGCGTGTGGATGTAGCTAGGGCTGCGTCACGTCTAACCAACTCCAATCAGCCACTGAAGGGCGGAGTTATACGTGAACAAACTACTGCCCTCAAAAGAAATTACATTGAGAATAATATCCCGTAAATCTTTTCTTGAAGACGTAATGATAACGCCTCAGTAAGGCGGATTACGTATGATAAAGCGTCTAAGTTAAGTCTATTATACATCATGTCGTTTCCAACATTGAAATTGGAAAAGACATAAACGGCGAAAAAGAATATATGCAGTCTTTAACCACACCGTCTAGACGCATAAGAACTCTCGGTATGCCCTGCTCTGCCAAAATAAACTATTCGTATAAAAGATAAAATGGCAGAAATGAGCAACGCGGACAAGAAACTAAATGCTTGGTAGCAGGCTTGTATATATATATATATATATAGCGTCGAAAAATAAAACACATGTTATAATGACAATATTGGACTGCGTCGGTAAGTCAGGGACAATGTCCCTGAACCGATCGAAAAATCCGAGTCCAATGACGCTATAAGTGTCTTATCCAAGATCGCAGCAATGAAGTCCGAAATAACAATCACTGGAAGATAATGCCAGAAGATATGAAAGGCAGCTTCCGATACTACTAAAGGGAAAACTCGAAATCTTTTGAATCCCTTTGGCCATCCTGTCCGACCCTATAAAGCGTTCGGTCGTCCGTAGCTGATGCAACCGCGGACCGCACCGACCCAGCACCGTCGGATAATTCCTGATTCGACCGAGAAACTGTCAATTGCTGGGATGCTGCGAAACAACTGTGCTAACTCGGATAGCACGTCCGTCACTGAGGCCTGAGGAGAAGCGGTCTTACGATGCATTGCCGCTGGAAGCTCCGTGATCGTTACCCCGTGCATACTACCAATATGCGAGCGAACGGAGTGTATAGGCCTCGTGTCCCTTGGCTACCGGATGGCGCGACCTATTCGCCGTGGAATCACTGAATGACGAAACTGATCGGATACTCGAGGTCACGTAGCCAATGTGCGGTCGTGTGCCCTGCTGTGAGGATGAGGAAGCATTAAGGACAGTCTCTAGGACTGTCAATATAACGGAGCGTCCCGACCGACGGACATATGCTCCGAATGTAAAATATCTGAACCACCACATGCGGTCCCCTATGTTGTTGGACGAGAGAGGGACCTCTCTCGCTCACAGCCCGGACGGACCTGGACAAGCCAGGAACCGGACTAACAGGCTTCCTCCGATCTGTCCTCAATCTGCCGTCACTGGGTGAGTACTAAAGTAATTAAAGTGCTCGCATCACCCAAATCTCCTTCCTAGACCGCAACAGACGAACCCGGCAGCCGAACCATTCGATGAATGTACGCTACACCGGGTGAGCTAGCGAATGTCACTCCGTAGGCGATAGACATATTCCATGAGCACTTATTGCCGCTAGCTCTTCATTAACTATGACGACAGAGGCACAGTTATGAAAGACATCTCCATAACTCTGCGAACAAGAAACCAGAAATGCTTGGTTATAGCAAGCATAAAATAATAATATATATAGCGTCGTGCAATAATTCGAAAGTTTGTGTGACATTATTGGACTATGTCGGAACTGAGGGACGATGTCCCTGAACCGAACCAAAAATTTCTAAGTCCACCGACGCTATCAGTTTCTTATCCGGCATCGCAGCATTCTGGTCCGACGAAAGAAGCTGTAGAGGACCAAGTCAGATGACATACACAACAGCATATGTTGTTCCGAAAGGGAAAGCTCGAAATCCTCCAAATCCCTTTCGGTATCCCGTCGGACCAGATGAAAGTTTCGGACGTCCGTACCCGCTTCCGCGGAGCGTCCCGCCCCAGCATCGTCGGATAAAATATATGCAACAGATTCAGTTGATGCTGGGATGCTGCGATAAACTGTGCTATTAAGGAAAGCACGTCCGTTCCCGAGGCCTGTGCAGTAGCGGTCTTACGATGCATTGCCGCCGGAAGCTCTGTGAACGTTGACTCCCGCACACTTCCTATGCGAACGTCCGGAGTCTGCAGGCCTCATGTCCCTGGCTACCGGATGGTGTGACCTGGTCGCCGAAGAATCCTTGATCGGCGAAGCTGGTAATATATCGGCGGTCACACAGCCAAGGTGCGGTCGTGTGCGCTGACGAGAAGAGGAAGCCTTAGCAGTCTCCGCGGACTGCCTATACAACGGAGCGTCCCGAGCGACGGACATATGCTCCGCTTGCGACACATTTTGTACCACAACATCTGAGGCCAGATGTTGTTGAACGAGAGAGGGGCCTCTCTCGCTTGCCGTCCGGATGGACCGGAACGAGCTACGAACCGGACTAAAAGGCTTCCTCCGTTCTCCCTCCGATCCGCCGTCACTGGGTGTGCATTAGGTTAATTTATAGTGCTCGCATCACCCCAAAATTCCTTCTAGACCGCAACGGACGAACCCGGCTGCCGAACCATTCGGTGAATGGACGCTACACCGGGCGAGCTAGCGGACGTCAAAGGCCGTCGAACCTACTAGGGTCCTCTTAGGCAATTGGCGTATTTACATGAGCACTTTTCCACTAGCCCTTCATTAATTGTGACGACGGAGGCACACTGTTGGAAGACATCACAGATACATCACCCTAATCTTGATCGTCTGAAATAGAAATTGATAAAGTAGAGTGACCCTGCGGGGAAAGGACCGAAGTGTTCAAATCCCCAATAACATACCGTGACATACGCTTCCCATATTGTCATCGAAATCATACGATACAGAACAGGAGTTAATGCGAGTACACTGACCACATATAGAATGATTATAAAGTCAGAGGAAGACTTCCTCTTAATACAATTGATCAATATCCTTTCAATGTGAAAAGAAAACAAGTCCTGGTACTCGCACTAACCCCTGGCAATCAAAATACATAATAATAATATGATCCATTAATATAGAAAAAATAATTGAAATCAAAATATTTTGAAAAAATATTTTTTCAGAACAGCCCAAGTTTCTGAAAAGTAACGTTGAGCCCCAATGGATCCCAAGCCTAAGTGTGGACAAAAATTTTAAAAATATTTTAAACAATTTATTCAACACTTACAAACAATAATAATGTATCTAGATATGATTAAAATAACATCAAGATATTATTTTCCAGAAATCCCCCCCTCACACAGAGGGCTGTTGTAAATGTAAACAATAAGTGTAAAAACACTAAAATAAGACTCCAGGCACCCAGGCCCGAAATCAGTTACCAAAAATACACTATCTGATGCAAAACAGAGACTTCCAGGGAAGAAACTGCAGAACATCAGATGGTAGATGCAGAACACAACGCCTAACCACCCGTAGGTGAAGACGTAAACATGGGGAAAAGAACAGAATTCATTCTGTTATTCAGCTAAAACTCCCAAGAAAATTTAGTAATAATAATTACAAAAACTATGCCAAAAGCATGGGAGAATAGCAAGGGGGGACTTAAAGGACAGGGAGAGAGGAAAACACTTAAAAAACAGTGTAACTAAATAATCAGAATGACAACAAAATGGCTGCTGCCTCGAAAATAGGTAACTTAACATAATTTCATTAAAAAATTTTAAGTTACAGCCCTGATAATATTCTGTCACACATTTTTTTCCTCTCCTCCTTCTCTATCCTCCTTAGAATCACCATTTCACTAATATTTATGTGTCTGGCATCATTTAAACTGAGATTTATAAGCACAAAGATCAGTCAGATGTTAACTGATGAAGGGCCAAACTTAGAATGATTAATGGCGCCAATTTCGGAACGTCCTTGACACTGCGCATGCGCAGTAGGGGCGAAGTGTGGAGGGCCTTTCAGGACATGTTTTCTTTGGTTTTAGATGCAAATTTTGGGGATTGGGGGGCAAAATTTGTGTTTGGCCCTATATTTTAAGAGTTAGCACCAGCTATGTCTGGGTCATTGGTACAGTATAAAAATACACTCGTTCTCGTCCCATGGTATTAACAAAGGTACCCCAAGAAGTTTCGTAAAGATCAGTTCATAAATACGGCCTCTAGCCCGAGCCGTATCCAAATGTTGATGTACAGACAGATGGATGGATGGACAGATGGACTCACTTCCAATAAAGGAAGTTATGTTTATCTCTTGTGTATCGTTTGGGTGCTGTGGGGGCCTGGAAACAACCCATTTCATCAAAATTTCGATGTTTGGCAGCCTGTGGAGGGTTAACAAATGCATTGCCTAATATCTCTTGTATATCAATATTTGTGCCACAGTCACTTCTAACAATTAATGTTTAAAAAAAATCTACCATACACGTTTTGAGAAAGTGCCAATAAACCCTAATTTTCACAGATTTTGGGGATTTGGTCATTAATATTGCATTAATGTTGCAATTTGATGCAATAATCACAAAAAGCTTTTTATAAATTATTTTCACAATAATTTTAAATTGAATGCAAATGGTATAGAAAAAATAACGTAAAGTAAAATTATCAATGTTTGTTTTTATTCTATATGGATAATAAAGACAACTTGCAGAATTATTTCAGTACTTATTTACTTTATTTATTATAATTATTTACTGGTGTGAGAATATATTTAGAATGTGTGTATATTCGATCCCAACGACGGGACCACCTAAGACAGAAGGATTGTGGCCTCATTGGAGCCACATACTATGGCCTATAAATTATTTATTTTCAAACGACAGTAGAAATAAATAAATAAATAACTAAATAAATAAATAAATTTTAAACCAGCCAAGTCTCCGACTTGCAGGTCCAAAGCCCTGGTAAATGGTGATGGGAATTGTTTGTTTTTTTTTCAACTAATGGCAATGTCAAGCCGAGAGGACATGATTTACCGAGAGGTCATTCACGCTACTCAATAAATAACACTAAGCTGTGATTATCGCGACAAATTGCATCATTAATGACCAAATCCCGCGAAATAAATGCCACAGTCACTTCTAACAATTAATGTTTAAAAAAAATCTACAAGACACGTTTTGAGAAAGTGCCAATAAACCCTAATTTTGACTGTTCTGTGAAGTATTAAAAAAACAACTGAACAAAATTTTTGTTTTGTTTTTTCAACTACTGTGGTTCTCTCTAGGCTGCCCCTCCCCCCCCCCCCCCCATCCCCACACAACAACAAATGAAAGTGTCAATGCCACTGTAGCTCAACTTGTTTAAGACATGTACATGTATAGTATGTGACACAGCAATGAGAAACATCTAGGTAATGACCCGATAACAAAGGTACATGCAAAGTATTGTAACGGTCTGTACATAAATGCTGACCGTAGCCTGCAACAAATATATGGGTAAAGTATTGTAAAGGTGGGGACAGTTAGATGCTAAACTAGAAAAGAAATCTTTGAGTCCTAGAGTGGGTCTGACTGAACCCCAAAATATTTGGTTCTCATAGCACAGTGATAACAAAGGAACCCAAATACACTTGTTCCTGTCACAAGGTGATAACAAAGGTACCCCAAGAAGTTTTGTGAAGATCAGTTTATAAATACAGACTCTAGCCTGAGCCGTATTGACATGTGCACTTACTGGGTATAAGTAGCACTGAACAAATCAAAGTTCATCTAATTTGCATAATTTCTGCACGAGAAAAAACCCTGTATTATATGTGGTGTATTCCATGTTACTAAACATTCATACAAAAATTTATTCAAATCAGAACTTTCATACAGAAGTTCTGTACAAGAGACTGACTGCACTAATTTTGGGACAAAATGGCTGTGGTGGCCATCTTGAATTTCGGACCACACCCACAAACACTCGTTCTCATCCCACGGTGATAACAAAGGTACCCAAGAAGTTTTGTAAAGATCGGTTCATAAATACGGCCTCTAGTCTGAGCCGTATAGAAGTTGTGTACAAAAAACTGATTAGACCGAATTTCGGTACAAAATGGCTACTGGCAGCCATCTTCAATTTTGGACCGCCCTCAGAAACACTCGTTCTCATCCCAAGGTGATAACAGAGGTACCCAAGAAGTTTCGTGAAGATCGGTTGATAAATACAGCCTCTAGCCCGAGCCGTATTGACATGTGTACTTACTGTGCGTAAGTAGCACTGAAAAAATCAAAGTTCATCTAATTTGCATAATTTCTGCACGAAAAAAAAACCCTTACAATATGTGATATATTCCATGTTACTAAACATTCACACAAAAAAATTTTCAAATCAGCGCTTTCATAGGGAAGTTCTGTGCAAAAATCTGATTGCACCTAATTTTGAACAAGATGGCTGCCATCAGCCATCTTGAATTTTGGACCGCACCCAAAAACACTCATTCTCGTCCCACGGTGATACCAAAGGTACTCAAGAAGTTTCATAAAGATCGGTTTAGAAATATGGCCTCTAGCCCGAGTCTTATTCACATTTGTACATAAAGTGCTGAAATTAACACTAAATACATCAAAGTTAGTCTAATTTGCATAAATTACGTACGAGAAAAAAAACCGTATTATATGTGATGTATCCCATGGTACTAAACATTCATGCAAAAAATTATTCAAATCAGCGCTTTCATATGGAAGTTCTGCGCAAAAATCTTATTTCACCTAAGTCTGTACAAAATGGCCGCCAGCGGCCAACTTGAATTTCGGATCGGACCCAAAAACACTTGTTCTCGTCCCACGGTCATAACAAAGGTACCCAAGAAGTTTCGTAAAGATCGGTTCATAAATACGGCCTCTAGCCCGAGCCGTATTGAATTGTTGACGGTCAGATGGACAGAAGGCCAGATGGACGACTGGTCATGGCATAAGCCCAAATTTGGCTTCGCCAAAGTTGAGCTAATGAAGCTTTCAATGCCGATCAGCAGTTCAGTACACGTGTGATCAATGTTGATAAATAAAGCCAGTTTGTGGGGGCAAATGAAGACCCGGATGTAAGATGGCAGAATGTAAAAATGGTCTATTATGAAAACAGTGATCAGAAAATAGCCATAACCGAAGACACAAAACTGAAATCGGTGATTTGACAGTTTTGTTGTTTGAAGACACTGAAGCAAGTGTGTTTTACAAGAGGCAAATATCCTGGATGGTTACCCAAAAGCAAATAGAATGGAGTAATGTAGGAAAGGTCTATCAAAAAAAAAAATATACAACAGGCTGTGGCCAGCGCCACCACGATTTACCGAGAGGTACCGGTAGGTACCGAGAGGTTCGGAAAAAAAGCTTTTCAGAAATTATTTTCACAATAATTAGAATGGAAACGATATATATTTCCTGCATTTTATGCATTTATTTCTGGAAATGTGGCCATTAATGATGCAATTTGTCACGATAATCATAGTTTGGAGTTATTTATTGAGTAGCGCGGTTGATCTCTCGGCAAATCGTGTTTCTCGGTTTGACAAGAGACACTGAGAGGTACGCAAAAAAAGGCTTCTAGAAAATTATTTTTACATTAAATTGAATGCAAACAGTATATTTCATGCATTTTATTCGGGGATTTGGTCATTAATGATGCATTTTGTCGCAATAATTATAGTTTGGAGTTATTTATTGAGTAGCGATTGACCTCTCGGTAAATCGTGTTTTCTCGGTTTGACAAGAGGCACTGAGATGTACGCAAAAAAAGCTTCTTGAAAATTATTTTCACAATAAATTGAATGCAAACGGTATATTTCATGCATTTTAGGCATTTATTTTGGGGATTTGGTCATTAATGATGCAATCTGTCGCGATAATCATAGTTTGGAGTTATTTATTGAGTAGCGCGATTGACCTCTTGGTAAATTGTGTTTTCTCGGTTTGACAAGAGGCACCAAGAGGTGCGCAAAAAAGCTTCTTGAAAATTATTTTCACAATAAATTGAATGCAAATGGTATATTTCATGCATTTTATGCGTTTATTTTGGGGATTTGGTCATTAATGTTGCAATTTGACGCAATAATCACAAAAAGCTTTTTATAAATTATTTTCACAATAATTTTAAATTGAATGCAAATGGTATATAAAAAATAACGTAAAGTAAAATTATCAATGTTTGTTTTTATTCTATATGGATAATAAAGACAACTTGCAGAATTATTTCAGTACTTATTTACTTTATTTATTATAATTATTTACTGGTGTGAGAATATATTTAGAATGTGTGTATATTCGATCCCAACGACGGGACCACCTAAGACAGAAGGATTGTGGCCTCATTGGAGCCACATACTATGGCCTATAAATTATTTATTTTCAAACGACAGTAGAAATAAATAAATAAATAACTAAATAAATAAATAAATTTTAAACCAGCCAAGTCTCCAACTTGCAGGTCCAAAGC
The DNA here is from genome assembly GCA_031216915.1 of Pictodentalium vernedei. Lineage (NCBI taxonomy): Eukaryota > Metazoa > Mollusca > Scaphopoda > Dentaliida > Dentaliidae > Pictodentalium > Pictodentalium vernedei. Next base: position 94,176,915 of record CM062290.1, on the reverse strand, counting down.
CCTGGTAAATGGTGATGGGAATTGTTGGGTTTTTTTCAACTAACGGCAATGTCAAGCCGAGAGGACATGATTTACCGAGAGGTCATTCACGCTACTCAATAAATAACACTAAGCTGTGATTATCGCGACAAATTGCATCATTAATGACCAAATCCCGCGAAATAAATGCATAAAATGCATTAAATATACCGTTTGCATTTAATTTATTGTGAAAATAATTTATAAGAAGCTTTTTTTGCGTACCTCTCGGTGCCTCTTGTCAAACCGGGAAAATACGGTTTATCGAGAGGTCAACCACGCTACTCAATAAATAACTCCAAAGTATGATTATCGCGAACAATTGCATCATTAATGGCCACATTTCCAGAAATAAATGCATAAAATGCATGAAATATATCGTTTGCATTCAATTTATTGTGAAAATAATTTCTAAAAAGCTTTTTTTCCGTACCTCTCGGTAAATCATGGTGGCCGTGGCCAGTGTAACTATTGTTGGGAAAAACTAAGACTTCACCAGGATAGGCTGTATTGTTGATAAGGAAAGAATACAAATGGAATCAGAGGGAAATTTTGACTCGGAAATTCATCGCACAAGTAGCAATAACAACACCAAGTTGGCAGTTTACAGAACAACAACAACAGAATTTAAAAATTCCTTTTTCCCACGTACTATTGTGGATTGGAATGCCAGCAGTCAGGCTGCCATCGACGGTCGCCCTAAACACTGGAATCCCCCGAAATCCCCGAAATCTCCCTAAAACACCCGGAATACCCTCGAAATATCCCAGATTCTCCATGGGAATGTCTTTTTAAAGCACCGTAGAAGACTTTAAAAAATATGTTCAAGTATGTTCATAATCACCTTTTAAAATGATGTTTGCAGCTGACAAATGGAATCACTGAAAATGAAAAACGGGTATGTTTGACTGTTCTGTTTGGTTCAAGAATTTGAAGTTTCGATTCGTTTCCAACTGCAAGCTTGTTTTCACCAGGGTTGGCAACAGAAAATGAAAGTGTCAATGACACTGTAGCTTAACTTGTGTGTTGTGTTTGATGAAAAGGATAATGTTCAATGTTTATGAAAGGATTATGAAATAAGACAAGAATTGTGATAATTGGGAATATGTTCATTTCTGTTCCCTGTATGCTATGTTTATGATAAAAATAATATGAGGTGTACACTGTACTAAAGATCTGAGGGGTGGGTTAATATGACCTCACAGTTAATATATGTGGCCCTCACAGTTAACATATATCAACAAAATTACAATGAAATTATTCCAAAATGAGTCATCCTATCAAGTTACATTAAAATCCCTTCATAAATGTGGCCTGTAGACTGTGCTAAAGGTTTTCGGGCTTCGGGCCCCTGTAGCCGTCAGTTTCCCAATTGCGTCCAAAGGGGACGTTCTCATCTAGACATTATATGAAGTCAACCTACCAAGTTACAATGAAATCCCTCCATAAATACGACCTGTAGACTGTGCTAAAGGTTTTCGGGCTTCAGGCACCTGTAGACATCACAGTTGACCAACCATGACCAAAAGAGGATGTCATCATCTAGGCATTATATGGAGTCAACCTAACAAGTTACAATGAAATCCTTCCATAAATACGACCTACAGACATGCTAAAGGTTTTTGGGCTCGGGCAGCCATCAAAGCTGAATGATCGTGACCAAAAGGGGACGTTCTCATCTGGACACTATTTGGAGTCATCCTACGAAGCTACAATAAAATCCCTTCATAATTATGACCTGTAGACTGTTCTAAAGGTTTTCGGGCTTTGGGCCCCTGAAGCCATCACAGTTGCCCACTCGTGTCCAAAAGGGGACGTTCTCATCTAGACATTATATGAAGTCAACCTTCCAAGTTACAATAAAATCCCTTCATAAATATGACCTGTAGACAGTGCTAAAGGTTTTTGGGCTTCGGGCACCTTTAGCCGTCAAAGTTGCCCAAACATGTCCAAAAGGGGACGTTCTCATCTAGGCATTATATGAAGTCAACCAACCAAGTTACAATGAAATCCCTTCACAAATATGACTTGTAGGCTATGCTTAAGGTTTTCGGGCTTCGAGTTCGGGCAGCCATCATGGTTGAATAATCGCAACCAAAGGGGACAATCTCATCTGGGCATCATCTGGAATGATCCTATGAAGTTACAATGAAATCCCTTCATAAATATGGCCTGTAGACTGTGCTCAAGGTTTTTGGGCTTCGGGCACTTGTAGCCAACACAGCTGACCAATTACGACCAAAAGGGGATGTCATCATCTAGGCATTATATGGAGTCAACCTAATAGGTTACAATGAAATCCTTCCATAAATATGACCTTTTACCTATGCTAAAGGTTTTTGGGCTCGGGCACCCATCAAGGCTGAATGATCGCGATCAAAAGGGGACGTTCTCATCTAGATATTATTTGGAGTCATCCTACCAAGTTACAATGAAATCCCCTCATAAATATGACCTGTAGACTGTGCTAAAGGTTTTCGGGCTTCGGGCACCTTTAGCCATCACATTTGCCCTGAATGATCACGGCCAAAATGGGACGTTCTCATCTTGACCTTATTTGGAGTCAACCTACCAAGTTACAATGAAATCCCTTCATAAATATGACCTGTAGACAGTGCTAAAGGTTTTTGGGCTTCGGGCACCTTTAGCCGTCAAAGTTGCCCAAACATGTCCAAAAGGGGATGTTCTCATCTAGGCATTATATGAAGTCAACCTACCAAGTTACAATGAAATCCCTTCACAAATATGACTTGTAGACTGTGCTTAAGGTTTTCGGGCTTCGGGTTCGGGCAGCCATCATGGTTGAATAATCGCAACCAAAGAGGACAATCTCATCTGGGCATCATCTGGAATGATCCTATGAAGTTACAATGAAATCCCTTCATAAATATGGCCTGTAGACTGTGCTCAAGGTTTTTGGGCTTCGGGCACTTGTAGCCAACACAGCTGACCAATTACGACCAAAACGGGATGTCATCATCTAGGCATTATATGGAGTCAACCTAATAGGTTACAATGAAATCCTTCCATAAATATGACCTTTTACCTATGCTAAAGGTTTTTGGGCTCGGGCACCCATCAAGGCTGTATGATCGCGATCAAAAGGGGATGTTCTCATCTAGACATTATTTGGAGTCATCCTACCAAGTTACAATGAAATCCCCTCATAAATATGACCTGTAGACTGTGCTAAAGGTTTTCGGGCTTCGGGCACCTTTAGCCGTCACAGTTGCCCAATCATGTCCAAAAGGGGACGCTCTCATCTAGACATTATATGAAGTTAACCTACCAAGTTACAATGAAATCCCTTCATAAATATGACCTGTAGACTGTGCTAAAGGTTTTTGGGCTTTGGGCTCGGGCAGTCATCATGGGTGAATGATCGCACATTCTCATCTAGACATTATATGAAGTTAACCTACCAAGTTACAATGAAATCCCTTCATAAATATGACCTGTAGACTGTGCTAAAGGTTTTCGGGCTTCGGGCTTGGGCAGCTATCATGGGTGAATGATCGCAACCATAGGGGACAATCTCATCTGAGCATCATCTGGAGTGATCTAAGAAGTTACAATGAAATCCCTTCATAAATATGACCTGTAGACTGTGCTCAAGGTTTTCGGGCTTCGGGCACTTGTAGCCATCACAACTGACCAATCACGACGGAAAGGGGATGTCATCATCTAGGCATTATATGGAGTCAACCTAACAAGTTACAATGAAATCCTTCCATAAATATGACCTTTTGCCTATGCTAAAGGTTTTTGGGCTCGGGCACCCATCAAGGCTGCATTATCGCGATCAAAATGGGACGTTCTCATCTAGACATTATTTGGAGTCAACCTGCCAAGTTACAATGAAATCATTTCATAAATATGACCTCTAGACTGTGCTAAAGGTTTTCGGGCTTCGGGCTCCTGTAGCCGTCACAGTTGCCCAATCACGTCCAAAGGGGGACTTTCTCATCTAGACATTGTATGAAGTCAACCCACCAAGTTACAATGAAATTCCTCAATAAATATGACCTGTAGACTGTGCTAAAGGTTTTCGGGTTTTGGGCTCGGGCAGTCGTCACGGTTGGCAGATCATGCCCAAATGGGGAAATTCGCATCTAGACATCATAAGGAGTCATCCTACCAAGATACAATGAAATCCCTCCACATTAAACATGACCTGCAGACTGTGCTAAAAGTTTTGGGGTTTCGGGCTTGGGCAGCCATCACGGTTGATAGATCATGCCCAAAAGGGGACGTTCTCGTCTAGGCACTATACAGAGGCATCCTACCAAGTTACAATGAAATCCCTTCATAAATACGACCTGTAGACTGTGCTAATGGTTTTCGGGTTTTGGGCTCGGGCAGCCATACCGGTTGCCCGATCGCGACCAAAAGGGAACGTTCTCATCTAGACATGACCCCAAACCTGCATATGAAATTTCGTGACGATCAGACAAGAACTGCGGGGTGTAGCCCGTGCTAAAGGAAATGTGAACAGACGTCACAGACTAACAGACTTCTGCACGCGTGATGGCAATAGCTTATCTTGACTATGTCAAGTTAAGCTAATCAGTCACATCAATCTTGGCGATAAACTCTTCTTGCTTCATGGGACTACATTTTAGAGAATTGTTGTACAGAAATGCCTTTATTTCGAGGTTCTAGCGACCATAACAACTCCATTTGTCCAAGCGAAGAAATAGCGCCTTTCATACACATGCCATCAACTCACTCTGGCACTGCAACAATCTCAATATGGTAAGAAAAGTAATTCAGAATGCATGATTGTAATTAACCACCACACATTCGATTGCTCGTAAAACTAAAAGTTGTAAAAGGGTTAAAACCTCCTCAAAATTGACAAATTAAATGAGGATTCGGGGTGTTTTAGGGGGATTCCGGGAGATTATGGGGGATTCTGGGGTATTTCGGTGTTTAGGGCGACCGGCCATCGATGCAGTTTGTGGCAACTCCAACATGGCCCATGCGCATATAAACATCAACACCTCCCCGAATGTGTTAAGGGGACGTCCAACCTAACTTTGGTCAAATTTCATGTAATTTTCTTTCAAGTCCAAAAAAGGCCCAAAATGAATAACCCCAATAAATTATATACCAAAATGCTTGGAATGAAACATAGAACATGTGGAAACTGAAATTTGCCATGGAACTGCTGCCATGTGTAAATAGCACCACCTGAAAGTCTGCTGTGGCATAAGTAAGAGAACAAAATTTTTACAATAAAATACCTCAAAATAAAATAACAACTGTATTCTATAAACATTTAAGTACATACTCGAAGAAATCTTTTCCTAATTCATGAAAGTAATAAAGATTGAGACCAAATGTTATAAGTGTAGTGCTCACTGATTGAGGGCAGACATTTTCTTTTGTTGATGTTTTGATTTGGGGAGTTCAACAAAGGTCAACTTGAAGGAGTCCAGCAGAAGAAGTATGGAAGGACAAAAGAGTGTCTCCCAATATAAAGATGTATGCGTTACTGTAATGGTTTGGAAAGAAAATATGATATTCTCCTATGTAGAATGCACTGCAAAGTCATACATTGTAGTTGAATAAATATATTTACAAACCCCTTGCACTGTAACCCCTTTTATCCCATGCACCAATTTGATAATGATTAAATTGTTAAATTTGTCTGGTTTATCAATAAGTATAATAGCTTTGTTTAACTCTTGGACACCAATACACTCATATCTGTTGGAGAAGAAATAAGGGTAACTGTAACCTGTCACTGCAATAAACCATCTAATGTACTTAAAAGTACATTGTTATTCAAAACACATCAAATCAACCTTACATAACCATTATTGCATGTACTTTCCCCAAGGAGGCTTATTGACATATTGAGATCAGAAGGGCACATCCAGAAGGTCTAACATATTTTTTTCAAGAACGCAGTACACAAAGCAATCCCCAAAAGGTGACAAGTGAGCTCCATTTGACAAAAAATCCCTGGGGGGAGGGGGGGGGGCTCGCTTCCTTGTATGACTCTACCTCCGGCACTCAAGGCATATGCCTTTTTTCTCAAAGTTTAACTCTTTTTTTCTTTTTAAAGATCCTGGCCACACATGTTCCAAACTCTATAATACGGATAACCCTCCAAATAAGTGTATCTGCAAAAATCATGTTACATTGCAAAACATTCTTTTTAGACTTTTAGTTCTGGCCCTTTCATGCTTCTTACTTTCAACTATAACACTTAATTTATCGATTAATGGGTGAATAGAAACGTCCTGCCATAATCAACATTTTGAGTTCCATAAGCCTTCACAACAGCTCCGATAAAAGTGTCAAACATCAGATCTGTGGCTTTATACAGAATATTTATTAGGTTATTACTTGATAAGTAATAGGAACAAAATCTTCACCAGAAAATTCTGTAGCAATACAATTGAGGGTATTAGCAGGCACTTTGCAACAAATTGTAACAAATCAACTAGTTATAAACAAAATTTTTAAAAGAGTGAAAAAGTACCACAACTCTGAAAAAATGTGGGAAGAAACACATGCTACAGCAGCTACACAGGCATTGTTTCCCCATGATGCTCGATCACAACACCAAATATCCTTCAAATTGGAGTAGCAATGGTTGAGATACAAGGGAGAATGTTGGACATGTAATGATGAATGGGTAAGAGGACAGACGTTACCACTGGCACTGCACGGCCCTAGATGCACCTTTGATTTTCCAACTTCCAGGTCTGGGGCATAATAATCGCAACACACCCACCTTATCAGTTCATAATTTCAGTAAAATAAAAGAAATTATCAATCTGAATTAATTAATAGATGATGGAAAATATTTGGCTTCCTTCGCCTTCTCGTACTATTTAATTACCACAAACAATATCAGTTTGATACCGACAAACGAAACTGAGCACATGTGGTCTGGTTAAAAAGTAACTCGGCATGAATAATGATGAAATTGCGAATATTTCGTGTATTTCATTTGTTTAAAAGCCAATTGCAGCTAATATTGACCGTGCATTCGATAATTCGTTTCGGTTTTGACCACACGGCCACGCTGACACTCCGTGACAGCGGTTATGTTTATTGTGATATGCAAATTGGGGGATGGTTTCCGGTGAAGGAGATTTGTCACATTTGTCAGTGTAAAACGATCATAAAAGACACTGATCGATGCTTGTATTACTATGGTTGGTTGCAAGAAAAAACTAAATTCTCAGCATCGTCCAAGCGCACCTTATTTAAAAGCACGAATGCATCATTTTCAACCCATCTTCAATCGGTCCTTTGCAGACATCAACACAGTCCGTGATAACTTACAATATCACAACATCGGGGGAAATCAACACGCTCAATTTAGTTCCAGGTCACTTGGAATATACTTTGTGAAAAAGTGATTTCTGAAGCATTCTGCTTTCTTTGTTATGAATATTGCCTTATTTTATGTGTATCGTCCCGATGTTATACACTCGGTTATTTTTTTACAAGTGGTTCATATTGTCTTTCTAGTGCGCAGTAATTCAGATTTTTTGTCAACAAAAAAGTTCTGACGGCCTGTAAACATGAGAGGGAATTTCGAACCATATTTTGCAGTTATGACATTAACAACTCAAGTATTTGCTGTCACCTGTTTGCAAATCCGTTCATACATTGTCTCGAACAAATAAAGGGCGTGATCACATCCTTGCATTCTTACGATTGCCCAAATTGTGTATTTCTGCAAGAACCACATCGTAATCACATGACCGGAAAAACATCATTGAAACATGGCCACATCCGGAACATCCAAAATTTGTGTTGGTGTTAATACATTCAAACGTCAAAACCCACCAGAGTGTGTGTCAAAAAAATGCTTTCTCCGAGTCTGTAGTATGTTATCATTATATTGAGGACAAGGCTTTCGAATTACCGATTATTTTGTGGTTTTACCGGTTCGTTACTTACGCCATTTGCAAATTAATCTTCTTCAAAATCCTAAAATTCACTTTTTTTCCTGAAAAAAAATATTATGTACCTTTTCTATGCACTTTACTCATTATTTTGATATATAATTTGCCTTTCCTTACTTCTCTTATCTGTTTCTGAGGCATTGGGAAAAATGTCAAAAAATTAACCAAAGTTAGGTTGGACGACCCCTTAAAATACGCGAAAACGCGGTTGCACAGTATTCAAATTCATATTCATCCCTGGTCGCATGAGGGTTGGACCACAGAACGCACCAACACACTGTGACACACACAAAATCATATCGCGGTCTCTGTGACTGTGTGGGATTACGAATACGGAAACTCATTCCGGTATTTACCTCCTTCCTTTGACACGCGACAGCAGTTTGTCATATTTTAAAAATTTAGCATCTTTCTTCTGTTTTGGGAATATGCAATCAGCTAGACTCTCCTCAGCCAAGATTGTTAATGTTAACAAAATGTAACACAAAATACATTTGAAAAAATTGATGGTACAACGCATCTTTGATTTTTGCTTCCCGAATATATTGGGCTGATTCGATCGTCTCACACCAGAGTCAACGGTTCATGAAGTTGGCAATGGACCGATATTCGGAGCAAAAATGGTGTTACGAAATCCGAATGAAATGCAATGGCAAACGATTCCACAATAAATTGCACGTGTGCTGTTTTTTGATAAATGGAGTCGGGGGTTTGTCGTCCAACAGGGGTTAATTCCATATTACTTATTTGCTCTCTCTGTGGTGGTTGTCTCCACCAGTGATTAGAGTGTCAGGTAGCACGAGATCTAGTAACGGTTGATTGAATTGTTGTCAAGTTTCACTGAGGGAAATGCACACACCAGCGATTTCCTGAATCGATACAAGATTTCAGAGGTTGCATGATTTTTTCGTGTTGTGTATGAATTGAAGTGGGTGATCTGGACCGTCGAAAAAGTCAGTTCGAGATAGGATTTCACTGGGGTAGGTTGTTTGGCTTTTCTCTGGAAGGTTTGGGAAGAGCCGGCTGGTCATGAGTTTAAATAGTAATTCCTTGGAGTTCCGGAATGAGAAACTAAACACCGAATTCTCTGTGCCATTGGTGAGACCGGGATAGTTATTTAGGAATTTATTTGGTATTCTTTTTTTCTCCGTTTGTCGGATCAATGGAATCAGAGTTAAGTAAGTTTTAGAGTAGTTTTTTTTTTCTCTGGAACTCCGGGAATATTTTTTTTGAAGAATTTCGCCTTCGACAAACTTTTGTCGAGTGTGAGTTCTTCTTGTTGGGTAGTCACCGAGTGTGCGGGGTGTCAGAGATGGCAGCGCGGAGGTGACTCCTTAGTTATATGTGGAAGACTTCACACTCGACGAACTTTGGTTCTTCGAGGGTGAAAGCTTCTTACTTGATTGAGGCCTGATTATTGATATTTGGTATGACACCTATGGAGGAGCAGCGGTGACTCCTTATTTATATGTGGAAGACTTCACACTCGACGAACTTTGGCTCTTCGAGGGTGAAAGCTTCTTACCTGTGTAGTCCTGACCATTACTATTGGGAGATGACATCTATGGAGGAATGTAGGTGATTCCTCATTTATATTTGGAAGACTTCACACTCGACGAACTCTGGCTCTTCGAGGGTGAAAGCTTCTTACCTGTGTAGTCCTGATCATTACTGTTGGGAGATAACATCTATGGAGGAACGAAGGTGACTCCTCATTTATATTGGAAGACTTCACACTCGACGAACTCTGGTTCTTCGAGGGTGGAAGCTTCTTATGACAGTTCCCTTTGGTCATTGGTACGTCCTCTATGGGAGAATAGTAGTCTCCTAATATTATATTAGAAAATCTGGGTGGCCTGGACATAATAAAAAGGGCCTTGTTTATCGGATTCTTGATATTTTTTTTTCTCTAGCCTCCGAATTTCAGCCCAATTTAAGATAGTGAAACAAACGCTTTTTGGATATGTAATAATGTTTAATTTCATTTAATAAATTATACCATAACATTTCTTAGTGTTGAATTATTGTTACCTTGCTACATCTTGATGGTTTGTAGTTTTTAATTTCAGTCTAAAGGTGGGTCATCTACCCGAGAACTTTATGTGGGGCTCCGACCTACCCATTATAACTGCGATCCCTTTTCCTTATTTTAAAGCCCGGTCGGAAACGCAAATGTTAAATATCTCTTATAAAATAGTTCGACCATCTGGGGTGATGTGGTTTTAGAAACCGCACCGCCTCGGCTGATCGAACTGTTTTTGGGAGGGAGAAATTGAATCTAGACTTGTGTTGGGTTGGGGATAGTGGATTCGTCACAGTTATTGGCGTCGCCGACAGGATATTTTATGATACCATAAGACTGATGTATAGAAATTTAATACAGGTAAATTGTTTAGTATTGGTTCAAATTTAATATGGCTACGGGAATTTCGGAAGGGCTGGATGAATACTTGGGGGCATCTAAAAAGTTAACTGATTTGGCTACAAATCCAGATATTAGCACACCAAGGAGATACCCCATGGCTGAGGCTCTAGATTTTTTTCAAGAAACACCAGAGGCCACTCCTACGTCTTTTAATGAAAATGTAGAAATTCAAGTGAGTGAAATTCCAAAACATAATGGTTTGGACAATGGAATTCATAAACAGGTAGGAAGTTCTGCGCGTGAATTTTGTAGAAGAAGAGCTTCGGGTGCCATTCCTAAGAAAGTTAAAACTCCTCTTGCGAGGGTCAGCTATCAAGATAAGGGTGATCGGGCGTTAGTGGCACCGGGTGCGGACCTTCCTGCTCTTAAGGAACGTCCATCCAAAAGTGGTGAACAATATAACGGGCCCAGAAAACCGGTGGTTACACCAGAAACATTTAATGGGTCCACCAATGTGGTTGATTGGGTGACGCATTTTGAAAAATGTGTAGAAATCAATGAATGGTCAGAGGTGGTGGCTTGTAGATTTTTGGTAGTTTCATTAAGAGGGGCCGCATTGCAATTTTACGAAGATCTAGATAGTAATGATAAGATTGGCCTAAAACAAATATTAAAAAGTTTGATAGATCGATTTGATCCCTTTAGAGGTACGGCAATTTATAGGTCACAATTGCGTTCAAGAAGGCGAACCGCTCGAGAAACACTCCCCGAGCTGGCTAGTAGTATACGTAGATTGGTAAAGAAAGCTTACCATTCAGCCCCATCCATTTTAAGGGACGATTTGGCAAAAGAAGCTTTTGTTGAAGCCATAACGGATAAAGACGTTCGGATGCAGGTGTTGCGTGGAAAACCCGAGACGTTGGATGCCGCGGTTCGTTTGGCATTAGAGGAAGAATCATATAGGAGAGTGGAAGTTGCTTCCACTGTCCAACCTTCTGACAACGAAGCTGTTAATTCCGAGCAATTGGAATTATTAACTCAGACGCTGACTGATCTGCGGTTTCAGATTGATGATTTGCGCAAAGAACAAAGGGAAATGAGACGCGAATTTTTAGAACAATTGGGGAAGGAGGATGGAATTGACAAAATAGCGGAAATACAAAATACTCGGGAAGATTTTTCTCGTGGACGTGGTCGAGGAAATGTTCGTCGGAATTATGGGGGTCGAAGAGGTGGAAGGTGGAATAATAGGCAAGGTTTAAAAGAATAAGAGCTGGGGTTGGGGTCAAACCTCAGCTCCAACAGAATGGGGCCCACCCTGAGAAAAAGATTGGTCATTTTTTTCTTCCCTTAACCATTTGTGACAAAGAGGTAAAATTTTTGCTGGACACTGGATCAGCCATTAGCATATTAAGTACTAAGGTATTGGAAGAGGTATTTGGAAAGGATTCTTCAGAATTACAAGCAGCTCCTAGAGAGGTTTGTGGAGCTAGCGGACAACCCTTGCAGGTGCCAGGAGTTATCAACCTTCCCATTAATATAGGTAATAATAGTTTTGATCAAGAGTTTTATGTTGCCGAGTTATCATTTGAGGGAATATTGGGGGTTGATCTGATGACTGCCCTAGACTTAGACATTTATCTGGGGAGGAATTGTGTTAAATTAGCAGGAAAAGAAATTCCCCTAAATTTTGGCAATAACAACGATAGTAATGAGGTCATGCTTATTGAAAATGTAACTATACCTCCATCTTCCGAGATTATAATTAATGGTAAGGTAAGTAATGTTTCTCTTTTAGAGGGAATTTGTGAGGTAGATCAAAAATTTTCAGAAAAACATAATGGGATTATGGTTGGGCGAAGTTTTGTGGGTACTTCAAATGGAGATGTTGTGCCAATGAGGTTAGTAAATACCACCGGGGTACCCCAGTCCTTGAAAAAAGGTGAAACAGTGGCAGTATTCCAGCAAGGGGAGGTTCTGGGAAATAGTGTAATTCAAGAAAATGTAAAACAAGAAAATGTTGATAAGTATTCTCTCCAGCAAACAATTGATGAAACTGTTTTGACTACGGATCAGGTATTTCAAGTTAAAATGCTTCTTGATAGAAATGAGTCGGTTTTTATCCGCCATGATAAAGATTTAGGTCGAACAAGTATTATAAAACATGATATTGACACGGGTAAACATCCACCCATAAAACAAAGAGCCTATAGACTTCCTGTACATAAGCGACAGGAAGTTGATAGGCAGTTACAAGAAATGTTAGAACAGGGGATAATACAACCCTCGGATAGTCCGTGGGCGGCCCCCATTGTCCTGGTTAAAAAAAAAGACGGTAGCCTACGCTTTTGTGTAGACTATCGTAAGTTAAATGCTGTAACTCGGAAGGATGCATATCCCTTGCCACGCATTGATGACAGCCTTGAAGGAATGCAGGGGGCCAGTTGGTTCTCTACATTAGATTTGGCTTCAGGGTATTGGCAGGTGGAGATGGCTTCCTCAGCTCAAGAAAAAACTGCCTTTAGTACAGGTAAAGGGCTTTATGAGTTCAAGGTACTCCCTTTCGGGCTTTCTGGGGCTCCCCATTCCTTTCAGAGGCTTATGGAGCTCGTTTTGAAGGGCCTTCATTGGAAGACCTGTCTGATATATCTGGATGACATAATTATTTATGCTAAAACTTTCCAAGAACATGTAGAAAGGTTGGAAGAGGTGTTCACAAAAATTAAGGAAGCTGGTTTGAAACTCAAGCCTTCTAAATGTGCTCTTTTTAGAAAACAGGTATCTTTTTTGGGCCATATCGTGTCCTCAGAGGGGATACGGGCTGACCCAGAAAAGATAGCTAGGATTAAGGATTGGCCGATTCCAAGATGTGTCAGAGATATACGCAGTTTTGTCGGTTTGTGTTCTTATTACAGAAAATTTATTTTGAACTTCTCAGATTTGGCTGGTCCCCTGTTGGAATTAACTAGAAAGAATGTAAAATTTGAGTGGAATAAGGCTAGAAAAGAATCTTTTGAAATTTTAAAGAATAAACTATGTGAGAGTCCAATCTTGGGATTTCCAAATTTTGAGCAAGAGTTTATTTTGGACACAGATGCGAGTGATCAGGCTAGTGGGGCTGTGTTGTCTCAGTTAGTTAACGGACAGGAGAAGGTAATTGCATATTTTAGTAAAGTGCATTCTCCTCCAGAACGTAATTATAGTGTCACTCGGAAAGAGCTATTGGCAGTTATTAAAAGCATTAAAAATTTTCGCCATTATTTGATAGGAAAACACTTTACTCTGCGCACCGATCATGGATCTTTGAGGTGGTTGTTTAATTTTAAAGAACCAACGGGGCAAGTGGCTCGTTGGCTGGAATATTTGAGTGGATTTGACTTTTCTATCATCCATCGTAGAGGAGAGCAACATAAGAATGCCGACGCCTTGAGTAGGATATCTTTGGAGACTAATGCTATTGATTTGTCTCCAGGAGGTGTAATTTCGGTTGATGATCAGATGAGTGATCCAATATTAAAGAAATTGTTTGAAAATAAAATAAATGATTCTAAGCCGTCGGCTGAGCAAATGAAGGGTGAAGAATTAATATTTAAAAAATATGTAGCCCAATGGGAACAAATTGTTGTTAGGCAAGGTATGCTTTATCGAGAATGGTTGGAATTTGGAAAGGAAAATAAATTTTTGTGGATTGTTCCTGGGAAACTAAAACCTGAAATTTTAAAACATTGCCATGATTCCGTGGTGGGAGGCCATTTAGGTATGATGAAAACCTATTTGAAAATTAGGCAAAGATTTTTTTGGATTGGTCTAAAGAAGGATGTAGAACAGTGGGTGCAGACTTGTGAGGTGTGTCAACGTCGGAAAAGTCCCAACAAAGCGTTAAAGGCCCCCCTGGTTACCGACCGTGTTTCGGAACCGATGGAGAGGGTTGCACTTGATGTATTGGGTCCCCTACCGGAATCTGTGAGTGGAAACATTTACATTCTGGTTGTTTCTGACTATTTCTCTAAATGGACTGAAGCCTATGCCATGCCTAATCAGCGTGCAAGTACAATTGGAGAAATATTGGTTAAAGAGTGGATATCCCGTTTTGGTATGCCTAAGTTTATCCATTCTGATCAAGGGGCCAACTTTGAGTCTGAATTGTTTTTGGGAATCTGTAAATATTTTGAGATTTCCAAGACAAGAACATCTCCATATCACCCTCAGTCTGATGGCCAGGTTGAGCGCTTCAACAGAACATTGATAGCTATGCTAGCATGTTTTGTTGAAGATAATCATAACGACTGGGAATACTATCTACCTTTTGTTATGATGGCTTATCGTAGTGCTGTTCATGAGACCACGGGCCTTACTCCAAATATGATCCTTTTTGGGAAAGAAATCCGATTACCTATTGAATTTATGGCTGGTAAAGTTCCTGATAAGGATCTTAGTCGAGTTCAATATGTGATGGATTTGGAAAATAGAATGGCAACCATTTTCCAGTTTGTGAGCAGTAAGTGTGAAACTGCTATTAAACATAGGAAAAGGTTGTACGACCGTAGAGTTCATGGAAGACCTTATGAGGTTGGTGATAAAGTGTGGCTATATATTTCAAAAATAAAGCAAGGTCAAACCCCCAAATTTGCTAAATATTGGTTTGGGCCATTTGTGGTTAAAAAGCGACTCTCTGATGCAAATTATGTTATTTGTAGAGAGCATGGTGGTCGGCTGCAGGTGGTCCACTTTAATAGATTAAAAAAATGTTTTGAACGACCTAATATGGGAACAAATGTAGACAATTCAGGAGATTCTGGTAGGTTACCTTTTTCGGAACTCATTGATCAGGAGGAAGATTCTGACCAGTCGGCTCAGGGCAGTTCCAGCAACTTAAACAATCCTGCCCCTAGCGGAGATCCTGTCACCCACCGGGGGCGAAGGGTCCGTCGTCCCCGCTGGTTGAACTCAAATGAGTACGATCTGTCTTAAAAAAAAAAAAAAAAGATTTGTATTTATTATTCTGGAATGACCCCGGTCTAAATTCGGTGATTTTATGATTTAAGATTTGGCTTAATGAATTCATTTGGCGAGAACTCTAGCTCACGAGCAAAGATAAGATTTGCTAAATTTTTGATGTGGTGCCCAGTGATCATGGGAAAATTGTTAAATTACCCGGAGTGTGCCTTATATGTCGATGCAAGGGTTAAATTATGTCTTCCATTTGGAAGTTGTAATTAATAGGCAAGGAGGAATGGTGCTGGGGATCCAAGGAAGGGTTAATGGGCGGAGACAAAATAAACTGCAAATTCATTTGAATTTGCTGTTCGATTCATTTGGAAACTTTTGAATCAGAATTGTTTAATTTTGACTTTTAAACAGTCATATATAGGACAAGTTGTAGGGTCATTGGACCGGTGGTTATGTCCTATGGTAGTGGATTGGATAAAGTAAAGATTGATAAATGATATAGTATTCTCATGGGTCACATAATGTAGGGAAAGGATGGAAATCAATTGATTCCATGGTTTCCCTTACGGGGTGTCGTAATGGAGGTGTTCCATTAGGAAAAATTGTGTAAACGAACACCCTAACTCAGCGCAATTCTAAAAATGTAAAAAAATTACCTTAGTAATCTCAAAAATACTAGCGCTATTTGTGTTTTGTAAATGTGACCCCTGGGAATTACACTTGGAAATGCTCGTGAGCGGGAGCATTATACGCTAGTGAAATTGAGCCAGTAGAAGAGTGATTCCAAATACGTCGTTTATTTTGGTGTGACTTGCATGGCGCGCATGTGGGATGGGCATTTGGGGTGGGGGTTAGGTATGATTGTGTCTGATGGGTGGTGGTTGATGTTGCTAGGGTAAGAATGGGTTTCGTAAGTAATTTATGATGGCGTCGCCAGTATGTAACTTTTCGTAAGTGATGTGTCCGTGGTAAATATGCAAGACCACCAGAAATTTACGACTTAAAAATTTGGATTGCTTGGAAACCTATTGGTTGCAGTTTGACTGAGTCACAGAAAGATTGTTTTTTTTTTTTAATACTGGAGGTCATTCCTTTCATGTAATGTAACTAATAAATTACATAAATTAATTTCAGCTGTTGGAAACAGAAAATTGCGAAATTTTGTATACTGCTGTGGTGTTCCTTTTTTTTGTTTTAGGTTGAGGGAGGTATTTGGTGGCGATGAATCCAGATGATACTGATGTTGTCCATTGACATTGAAATTATGTATGTGTGTCATGGTATTTGATGGCGATGAATCCAGACGATACTGATGTTATCCATTGACATTGAAATTATGTATGTGTATCATGGTATTTGATGGCGATGAATCCAGACGATACTGGTAGTTGTCCAGTGACAGTGAAATTATGTATGTGTATCATGGTATTTGATGGCGATGAATCCAGACGATACTGATGTTGTCCATTGACATTGAAATTATGTATGTGTATCATGGTATTTGATGGCGATGAATCCAGACGATACTGATGTTGTCCATTGACATTGAAATTATGTATGTGTATCATGGTATTTGATGGCGATGAATCCAGACGATACTGATGTTGTCCATTGACATTGAAATTATGTATGTGTATCATGGTATTTGATGGCGATGAATCCAGACGATACTGGTAGTTGTCCAGTGACAGTGAAATTATGTATGTGTATCATGGTATTTGATGGCGATGAATCCAGACGATACTGATGTTATCCATTGACATTGAAATTATGTATGTGTATCATGGTATTTGATGGCGATGAATCCAGATGATACTGATGTTTGTCCATTGACGGTGAAATTATGTATGTGTATCATGGTATTTGATGGCGATGAATCCAGACGATACTGGTAGTTGTCCAGTGACAGTGAAATTATGTATGTGTATCATGGTATTTGATGGCGATGAATCCAGACGATACTGATGTTGTCCATTGACATTGAAATTATGTATGTGTGTCATGGTATTTGATGGCGATGAATCCAGATGATACTGATGTTATCCATTGACATTGAAATTATGTATGTGTATCATGGTATTTGATGGCGATGAATCCAGACGATACTGGTAGTTGTCCAGTGACAGTGAAATTATGTATGTGTATCATGGTATTTGATGGCGATGAATCCAGACGATACTGGTAGTTGTCCAGTGACAGTGAAATTATGTATGTGTATCATGGTATTTGATGGCGATGAATCCAGACGATACTGATGTTGTTCATTGACATTGAAATTATGTATGTGTATCATGGTATTTGATGGCGATGAATCCAGACGATACTGATGTTGTCCATTGACATTGAAATTATGTATGTGTATCATGGTATTTGATGGCGATGAATCCAGACGATACTGGTAGTTGTCCAGTGACAGTGAAATTATGTATGTGTATCATGGTATTTGATGGCGATGAATCCAGACGATACTGATGTTATCCATTGACATTGAAATTATGTATGTGTATCATGGTATTTGATGGCGATGAATCCAGATGATACTGATGTTTGTCCATTGACGGTGAAATTATGTATGTGTATCATGGTATTTGATGGCGATGAATCCAGACGATACTGGTAGTTGTCCAGTGACAGTGAAATTATGTATGTGTATCATGGTATTTGATGGCGATGAATCCAGATGATACTGATGTTGTCCATTGACATTGAAATTATGTATGTGTATCATGGTATTTGATGGCGATGAATCCAGACGATACTGATGTTGTCCATTGACATTGAAATTATGTATGTGTATCATGGTATTTGATTGCGATGAATCCAGACGATACTGGTAGTTGTCCAGTGACAGTGAAATTATGTATGTGTATCATGGTATTTGATGGCGATGAATCCAGACGATACTGATGTTATCCATTGACATTGAAATTATGTATGTGTATCATGGTATTTGATGGCGATGAATCCAGATGATACTGATGTTTGTCCATTGACGGTGAAATTATGTATGTGTATCATGGTATTTGATGGCGATGAGTCCGGGCGGTACTGATGTTGTCCATTGACATTGAAATTATGTATGTGAGTCATGGTATTTAATGGCGATGAATCCAGATGATACTGATATTTGTCCATTGACATTGAAATTATGTGTGTGTATCATGATATTTGATGGTGATGAAACCAGACGATATTGATGGTTGTCCAGTGACAGTGAAGTTGTGTAGGTGTATCATGGTATTTGATGGTTATGAGTTCAGACGATATTGACAGTTGTCCATTAACATTGACTCTTGAATGTGAATTGGTTCTTGTAAACCTTCCTAATTTAACTTTGCTTTTTAGGATTTAATTTTGACTCCTTAAAATGGAGGGTCTGGTGATTGGACACAGTTTTGTGGCGAGATTGTACCGATTTTTATTATTGTGCCCAGAAGTATGGCATTGTACCATACCGTTTGCCTCCGTGAAATTTGTTGGGATACCTGGGGGAAAGATTAGCCATTTGCAAAATATTAATGTCAGAGGGGCTAGATGGATAGTTCTTCAGATTGGGGGTAATGATATTGATTGCGCTACATTCTCTTTTGAATGTTTCCTGCGGGACCTCCGAGAATTGCTAAAGAAATGGAAGCTTGCTGGGGTGAAGAAAATAACATTAGGTAGTATATTTCCTAGAGTAAAGCCCCGAAATGTATCTTATGAGATTTATGAGTTTAGACGTATGGCTGTCAATGATGCTTTTAAGGCTGTAGGTGATGAAGATATTTTATATTTTCACCATCGACAGGTTTATCCTCATCATTTTCTGTCAGATGGTGTACATCTCCGGCCGAATGCACAAAAGAATTTTTGGGATAGAATAAAAAGGAAAATTTACCAGATGTTATAATTTAAAACCCCCTAGTTAGGGTGATTGGGAATGTGTTGATGGTTTATTAAGTGGGAAAGAAGTGATTAATGTGAAAGTTGGAGATATTTCACATTGACCTTGATGGCAATTGTTGGCTCTGTTGATGGTTCGATTGGGCATGGTATGGTGATTCCTTGTTGGGCTCACTAAGCTGCCCAAGCGAAGCATTAATTGCAACTGTTTTGAATTGGAAATATGGAGTTGGCGATTGAGAAATAGAGTTCCGGGATTCATAAAAATATTGGATAATTGTTTTCTAATCTAGAATGATTCAAGCGCGCCAACAATAAATGGATCTTGTGGCTGTTGTCTGGGTTGTCGTGATGAAAAGGATACAGTAGTGTGCAGGGTTTCCAAGATAGTTTTTGGCGCTGCGAGCAGCATCATCTGGACGATGATAAAATTCATATGTAGTAAATTATGGGTAGTGTTCCAATGAAGTATGGTCCGTTTAATTGTTTTATAAATATATAAGTTATAGTGGTGGCTTTCTTCGGATCAGGGATTTAACTAATCCAGGCGGTAACATCTCTTATCGCATGTCAGTGATCGTGGCGGTAAGCGGTTTCAATTTTTATTGAAATTGGTCGGTGGTTGGATTTCTGTATCCCAGGCCTGCCTACCGCTGTATAAAACATAAAATGTGATGGCGGATTATTCCGTCAGATGTAGCACTTCCCATGCCTAAAGATTTAATCTAGATAGTAGGTATGAACAGATCGTACTCAATTTTTTTTTTCGGACCCATTTTTTTTTGTGTAAATATAGTCATTATAAATCATTAATCATTTTTTTTTTTTATTTTTATCTTTATTAATAAGAAATCAAAAACACTATCTGAGCCATCCAAAAACGAGGACGTTTACCTTGGGGTGGGGGTAGTGTGCTGTTTTTTGATAAATGGAGTCGGGGGTTTGTCGTCCAACAGGGGTTAATTCCATATTACTTATTTGCTCTCTCTGTGGTGGTTGTCTCCACCAGTGATTAGAGTGTCAGGTAGCACGAGATCTAGTAACGGTTGATTGAATTGTTGTCAAGTTTCACTGAGGGAAATGCACACACCAGCGATTTCCTGAATCGATACAAGATTTCAGAGGTTGCATGATTTTTTCGTGTTGTGTATGAATTGAAGTGGGTGATCTGGACCGTCGAAAAAGTCAGTTCGAGATAGGATTTCACTGGGGTAGGTTGTTTGGCTTTTCTCTGGAAGGTTTGGGAAGAGCCGGCTGGTCATGAGTTTAAATAGTAATTCCTTGGAGTTCCGGAATGAGAAACTAAACACCGAATTCTCTGTGCCATTGGTGAGACCGGGATAGTTATTTAGGAATTTATTTGGTATTCTTTTTTTCTCCGTTTGTCGGATCAATGGAATCAGAGTTAAGTAAGTTTTAGAGTAGTTTTTTTTTCTCTGGAACTCCGGGAATATTTTTTTTGAAGAATTTCGCCTTCGACAAACTTTTGTCGAGTGTGAGTTCTTCTTGTTGGGTAGTCACCGAGTGTGCGGGGTGTCAGAGATGGCAGCGCGGAGGTGACTCCTTAGTTATATGTGGAAGACTTCACACTCGACGAACTTTGGTTCTTCGAGGGTGAAAGCTTCTTACTTGATTGAGGCCTGATTATTGATATTTGGTATGACACCTATGGAGGAGCAGCGGTGACTCCTTATTTATATGTGGAAGACTTCACACTCGACGAACTTTGGCTCTTCGAGGGTGAAAGCTTCTTACCTGTGTAGTCCTGACCATTACTATTGGGAGATGACATCTATGGAGGAATGTAGGTGATTCCTCATTTATATTTGGAAGACTTCACACTCGACGAACTCTGGCTCTTCGAGGGTGAAAGCTTCTTACCTGTGTAGTCCTGATCATTACTATTGGGAGATAACATCTATGGAGGAACGAAGGTGACTCCTCATTTATATTGGAAGGCTTCACACTCGACGAACTCTGGTTCTTCGAGGGTGGAAGCTTCTTATGACAGTTCCCTTTGGTCATTGGTACGTCCTCTATGGGAGAATAGTAGTCTCCTAATATTATATTAGAAAATCTGGGTGGCCTGGACATAATAAAAAGGGCCTTGTTTATCGGATTCTTGATATTTTTTTTTCTCTAGCCTCCGAATTTCAGCCCAATTTAAGATAGTGAAACAAACGCTTTTTGGATATGTAATAATGTTTAATTTCATTTAATAAATTATACCATAACATTTCTTAGTGTTGAATTATTGTTACCTTGCTACATCTTGATGGTTTGTAGTTTTTAATTTCAGTCTAAAGGTGGGTCATCTACCCGAGAACTTTATGTGGGGCTCCGACCTACCCATTATAACTGCGATCCCTTTTCCTTATTTTAAAGCCCGGTCGGAAACGCAAATGTTAAATATCTCTTATAAAATAGTTCGACCATCTGGGGTGATGTGGTTTTAGAAACCGCACCGCCTCGGCTGATCGAACTGTTTTTGGGAGGGAGAAATTGAATCTAGACTTGTGTTGGGTTGGGGATAGTGGATTCGTCACACACGGAAATTCCAAACCCTAATGAGAATGAGGTGCGACCTAAATTACCGAAGGCACTGCTCAAATGTCAGTAGTAAAGTAGAAACTAGGCCCTCAATCAAATAATTGCCTTTCACCCGATTCAAGGTCCATCCATTTTGGGTGCTGGTCAATTCGTAATCCAGTCAATTCGTAATCAGTGGTTTTCTGGTCAATTCGCTTTGACTGAGTATGAATTGACCCTGTGAGTACACAGTCAATTCGTATCCAAGTCAATCGTACCCAGTGAAAACTGATTACGAATTGACCAGAGAAAGGATACCGAGGTAAGAAATTCTTAGCTTTTAACGTAGTCGCCTAATCTTATTGTCTTCTTCTACCCATGTACCATTACCACTGACTTGTTGCATTACTTTAGGTTTGTTGGCAATTTCAGATCTCGACCTCTAGCCTCGGCCAAGTCTTAGAATGTCCATATTATGTTACCTTATTAAGGCAACCTACACTATACCGCGATACTTGGAACCAAGCACACACCCTGCTGCTCTGCATGAGATAGCGTAACGTACTGTCCATATCATATTGGGCCATCACACCATCTTAGATGGTTTTGTACGACTGATAGTAGATTCCCAGGGATAGAGGCCGTCCATACTATACTACCACAATAGGCAACCAGGCATTACCCCGCCCACAATACTGCTTGGTCTAGCATTACGTTCTACCTATACTAACTGTGGATCGGCACAACGCCTTACATGTATAGTGATATTCAGGGCTAATAGGGGGCCTGTAGGAGCACAAAGCGTACAACGTATACTACCATACTAGACGACAATGAATTACCCCAGCCCCACGCCACAATACCGCTTGATCTACCATGACGTACTACTTACACCAGTTATAGGATAATACAAGGCATTCGGGAGGTAAATACTACAAAAGTTAAGATAGGTCCTACATAGATAAGCAGCGTACACCCTACACTATCGCACTAGACGATCATGTATTACCCCACAATACTGCCTGGCCTAGCATTCCATACTACCTATATCAATCATAGGATAGTACAAAGCATTAGATCGATTAGTAGTGCCAAGGGCTAACATGGCACCTTCAGGGGTATATCACGCCCCCACTATACCACCGTATCAATACAGTACGAGAAGTCCGACACCCTCTGACCCGAATAATGTTATGTCGAAATGTACAGTGGACAACAACGGCGGTCAACGTTACTATGACGTAGCGTGGGCATCGTGACGTCACGACGTCAATAGCAATGTTAACCGTTTCTCGGGGAAAACGCTCAAATAAACACACCTTCCCCATCAATATTCCATCACATACCCATACTGTATACCCATAGCACTGTGTGTACATATATCACTATCTCTATACATACTATAGCATACTATACATGCGATGCGTGAACCACTTGCCGGATCTAGCTGAAGGGAGCCGAAGTTTTGCACAGAAAAAGTTGCTCCGGCAAAAGTCGTTCCTATGGGAATTTAATACTAGCTGCTCTGGCAAAAGTCGGGTAACAGGACACGAAAACCCCCTGCTATACTACTGATGGCGACGGACGCCAAGTGACGGAAATAGCTCTCATTAGCTTTCAGTCAGGTGAGCCAACAAATAAGCAACACCCTCGCGACTTATAAGACGATGACAAATCATATACATATGTGCGCACACTCTCCCAATGAGTTCCTCCCATCGAAGCTTAACCCTCTGCAATCTGATGTCAAAATGGAAAAGTTTTCAGCATCAAATATTTTCCATAACGCAATTTGATATTTAACCAAATATACCTTGTTTGACAGAGCTCGATGAGCTCTGTCAAACAAGATATAATTGGTGAAATTCAAAGTTAAACAAGAGAAAAACAGAGTGATAAGAGAAAATTATGTTGCACTACCAGATTGTTAGGGGTTAATATACGCCTACCCACCTTATAACTGAATAAAACTGAGCTCCCTCTAGACTTCAACACATTTCCTACGTACAATAATAGTCTAACATCTATTAGTACTGAAATGGTTAACCGGATAACCGATTTAAAAACGGTTCCCTACCTAACCGATTAAAAAAACGTCAACCGGTTATCCGAAATATCGATAGTGATCGCCATCCACAGTTAAAACGTAGTAAATCTGCCGCTTCACCTTTTGGGATAGGTTACACCTCGAAGCACCGCTGCGTGTATTGTTAAATAATCGACTTTGTCGTTCAAACTTCGTTAATGATCGGAATGCCGAAAGCTGAGTAACCGCAGAAACTATTCCGTAGTATGTATACAAACGAACGTTGTCGAGTTCTCGACAACGTTCGTTTGTATACACACTATGGAATAGTTTCTGAGAATACTGCTTTCCAATTCCTATAGTTTTGATCCCAGATTCGGTGAAATAATGGCAACGGTTGACCGGATATTCTCCGGTTATAGCACTCGGTTAGTCGGTTGTGAAAATGAGCCAACCGTTCGGCCCTAACATCAATCCGAATTTCAATGCCGCCGTCGGGGATTATATATCCCTTTCACCGAGATTGCGTCATGGTTTGGGGTCGGTCAGTACATTGTACCTCCATTCCTCATTCACACCACCGCCGATTTTACTGCAAGAATAATACTTTTATGTCCAGCCCAATTCCTATCCCGCCGACCAGTATTTTACGTCTCTCCCCATTAGATTTCGCCATTGTTTGGGATCGGCGATTACCCCTTTTTCATTTACACTCCCTCCCGATTCTATTGCAAGAGTAATAGTTTTACATCTGGCCCAATTCCTACCCTGTCGGTCGGCATTATACGCCCTTCCTAGAGATTTCGTCCTAGCTTGGGGTCAGTCATTACCTCCATTCTTCATTAAATCCACACTGTTGTTAACAAATTGCCAGCGACTGAATGTCTAAGACAAAGTTTTTGTGTTCGGCAAATATAATAAGTTTAATTATCCCCGCATTTGAAAAATTGCGGGGATATATTGGTTGTCTCCGTCCGTCCGTCCGTACGTCCGGGAATGGTTTCCGGCGAAAAACTCCTAGGGGTTTCAATTCAAAACATTGAAAGTGTGTTCATGTTCATTCATAGGGTCTGTAGATGTGCATAAAGGTTTTGGATTTTTGATTCGGCCCTCGGGGGCGTAAGGGGCACCACTTTTGTCGTTAGAGGAATGGTTTCCGACGAAAAACTCCTAGGGGTTTCAATTCGAAACATTGAAAGTGTGTTCATGTTCATTCATAGGGTCTGTAGATGTGCATAAAGGTTTTGGATTTTTGATTCGGCCCCGAGGTGCGCAAGGGGCACCATTTTTGTCGTTAGAGAAATGGTTTCCGGCGAAAAACTGCTAGGAGTTTCAATTCGAAACACTGAAAACGTGTTCATGTTCATTAGTAGGGTCTGTAGATGTTCATAAAGGTTTTGGATTTTTGATTCGGCCCCGAGGGGCGCAAGGGGCACCATTTTTGTCGTTATAGGAATGGTTTCCGGCGAAAAACTCCTAGGGGTTTCAATTCGAAACACTAAAATTGTGTTCATGTTAATCAATAGGGTCTGTACATGTGCATAAAGGTTTTGGATTTTTGATTCGGCCCTCGGGGGCGTAAGGGGCACCACTTTTGTCGTTAGAGGAATGGTTTCCGACAAAAAACTCCTAGGGGTTTCAATTCGAAACATTGAAAGTGTGTTCATGTTTATTCATAGGGTCTGTAGATGTGCATAAAGGTTTTGGATTTTTGATTCGGCCCCGAGGGGCGCAAGGGGCACCATTTTTGTCGTTAGAGGAATGGTTTCCGGCGAAAAACTGCTAGGAGTTTCATTTCAAAACACTGAAAGTGTGTTCATGTTCATTAGTAGGGTCTGTAGATGTGCATATAGGTTTTGGATTTTTGATTCGGCCCCGAGGGGCGCAAGGGGCACCATTTTTGTCGTTAGAGGAATGGTTTCCGGAGAAAAACTCCTAGGGGTTTCAATTCGAAACACTAAAAGTGTGTTCATGTTAATCAATAGGGTCTGTAGATGTGCATAAAGGTTTTGGATTTTTGATTTGGCCCCGAGAGGCGCAAGGGGCACCACTTTTTTCATTAGAGGAATAGTTTCCGGGGAAAAACTCCTAGGGGTTTCAGTTTGAAACACTGAAGGTGTGTTCATGTTAATCAATAGGGTCTGTAGGTGTGCATAAAGGTTTTGGATTTTTGATTCGGCTTCGAGGGGCGCAAGGGGCTCCATTTTTGTCGTTAAAGGAGTGGTTTCCGGCGAAAAATTACTAGGGGGTTCAATTCGAAACACTGAAAGTTCGTTCATCTTCATTAATAGGGTCTGTAGATGTGCATAAAGGCTTTGGATTTTTTATTCGGCTTCGAGGGGCACAGGGGCACCATTTTTGTTGTTAGAGGAATGGTTTCCGGCGAAAAACTCCTAGGGGGTTCAATTCGAAACATTGAAAGTGTATTCATCTTCATTAATAGGGTCTGTAGATGTGCATAAAGGTTTTGGATTTTTTATTCGGCCCCAAGGGGCGCAAGGGGCACCATTTTTGTCGTTAGAGGAATGGTTTCCAGAGAAAAAACTCCTAGGGGTTTCAATTCGAAACACTGAACGTGTGTTCATGTTAATCAATAGGGTCTGTAGATATGCATAAAGGTTTTGGATTTTTGATTTGGCCCCGAGGGGTGCAAGGGGCACCTTTTTGTCTTTAGAGGAATGGTTTCCGGAGAAAAACTCCTAGGGGTTTCAATTCGAAACACTAAACGTGTGTTCATGTTAATCAATAGAGTCTGTAGATGTGCATAAAGGTTTTGGATTTTTGATTCGGCCCCGACAATAATCACAAATGCGAATGCGGGGATATACTATAGTGTGCTTTGCACACAAATGACACACCCTCTAGTTTTACAATTGACTATAGGCAGACTTGTTGATACAATTGTCCTGATTCCACACCTACTCATGCCCCCACCCCACACCCCACACATATATCATACATATACGCATCCTGGTTTCTGTTTTCCCATATTTAGTCATTAATGATAAGAATGCAAGTGTTTAGTACCTTTATTTGTTATTGTTTGTTATACTTTCCATAAGTTTGGACCTGTATTCGCCTGTTCGGTTATATATGTTCGTCTTTTAGTGGCACCACCAACAATGTTGTTAATTAATTGCTTGTGACTGAATGCTGGACACACAGCTTTGGGGTTTGGTTTTTTACTAAAGGCCGAACAAAAGCACTTTGTATAAAAACGTGGCCTTATGACATTTTATTACTTACACACAGGGACGTGGCTAGAGGTTTCCGATTGGGGGTGTAGGGTAGTGAATTTCCAACTAAGGCGAGAGACCGGGAGGGGGACCCCCCTCCTGGTCCCTCCTCTAGTTGGAAATTCACCACCGAGAAAAAAATTGAAAATGAAGCCATGAAAAGGGGCATAAAATTGATTCCAGTATTTGAAATGCCAACACAATTATCAGGTTGTTGTTATTATTATTTGGTATTATTCTGGGAATTGAATATGTGCTAAAAAATGCTGATAAGCTGAGAACTTTGAGCAATTCACAATCTTCTAACATTAAATCAGATCTTATGCAGGAATGGTCAAATTTCGATGTTTCATCATTTTGTAACTGTGAATGATGGAATTAACCCAGGATAACGATTTTACTTACATGATGCGATTTCACTGAAGTGCATTTCGAGGATTTTTTCATTACGATAAGTAAACATACTATAGAAATTTCATACCGATTGACATCATGCATACTTATGACGCTCGATATTACGTACACTGTAGTTGTAAAGAGTAACAGCTGGAATTTTTGGCGATTTGAAACTGAGTTGAAATTTTGGGAAGTAAAGGAGACATCAGCATCAACAAAGAATATTTATTTATTTAGTACACAGCGTCACCGTGCCCCCACGTGGGCAATGGGGTGAAGTGTCTTGCCCAAGGACACAACACGGTTGCCGCATATGGGATTCGAACCGAGGACCTCTCGGCTTGCAGCCTGCACCTCTACCAACTGAGCCACCGCGCCCCCATCAACAAAGAATCTCTAAAACCAGCTAGATGGAAGTTCCAACTGCTCACGACTTGCCCTCCGAATTTCCAACTATAGGAAATGTTGGCCAGGATTGGGGGGGGGGGGTGACACACTGACACACCCACACCCCTGTCGCCACGTCCCTGCTTATCCAAAGTCAATAAAATTCCAAACAGCCCTACTTTAAACATAAATCCATGCGTTTTATTTTGTTTGTTGTTGTTATTATTGTCATATTTTCACTAAATTGGACCTGTGCTCGGTTATGTTCGGCGGTTAGTACTTAGCAGTATAACCAACACTGTTGTTAATAGTGACCGAATGCCGAACACAGTACAAGCCGAGCATCAACGTATCATACAAAATCGTGTTTTCAAGACTTATTTCTTACCCAAGGTCAATAAAATTCCACACACCCCTAATTTAAACACAAATACACATGTTTTAGCCCTTTATTTGTTATTATTTGTAACATTTCATCTTATTTGCACCAGTGTCCGGCTCAGTCCGGTTATGTTCGGAATTTAGTAGCACCACTTATATTGAGCCCATGTAGAAGAAATTTGGAATAACAGGAGAGCTTCGTCGCTGCACTCAACCCCGACTAAGACACAAGCATTGGCAACATCAGTTCACTCCACCGTCCCGCATACCAAAAGAGGTGATTGCATGTAACGATACAAATACAGAGATTTATTACTTTCCAAAGTGTGATTTACTGGGATTTCCGGGTTTGATTATAAACGATAACTTCACAAGTGAATTATGCAATCAACAATTGTGTCCTGTATCCGTGCGCGGAAACGAAGACGCTTTGCCGTGGATGTAATGGGGACTTCATTGTTTTGGGTTTTTTTTTTTAACCCTTTACCTAATATGAAAAGCAGACGACATTTGCAAAAAAATTCTTGAATAGCTATTATTTTCATTTTTTGTCTCAAAAACATAGGTTATGACCCCTCATTGGAACGAGCTCGTTCCAATGAGGGGTCTTAACCTATGTTTTAGAGACAAAAAATGAAAAAATAATGAAAATTAATTGGTGATTTTTAGAATAGCGCTGGCCGTTACGTTAGGCAAAGGGTTAAATAATATATTTATTGTTAATAATGAAAAGTAATAAACAAAGTAATCGCTTGACTGGACTGGTTACGTGAAATAATTCATTCGAGGCGAGGGGCTATATTGTAAAACATTCGTGCGCATTCTCGCACTCGTGTTTGTACAACTCTCATGAATTATTTCACGTGACCAGTCCAGTCAAGCGATTACTCTCTATTTCATGAAACAAACCAATGCTTCCGCATCTCCAGAATGGAAACAAAATTTGAAAAAAAAATCCTAACAAACTATTTTGTTGAAAAAAATGAGAAACGTTGGCAATTTGTTCCCACATTTAGATCTGATGTTTGACACATATTGAACTATTTCTTCTCCTTTAGGAAGGTGAGGATTTCGAGTTATCTCCCGTCATTTTTCACGCATATTTGACATGTAATTGTCTCCAAGAAGGAGAGGTATTATATGTCGCAAGGTCATCAATATAGAAAAAAGACCACTTTTCAAATTTAAATGCAACCATTAAAACAATAACACATCCCAAATATATTAAAAGAACAAAGAAAATTAATTTTTGCTTTAATCAAATCAATGTCCGTGCAAATTCTCCCATAAGGATTTAGTACATGTTTTACCCGCCTCAGTCTTTTCTTACCAACTCAGCTTTGACTGATTACGAATTGACTTGATTATGAGTTGACCCGTATCCATGAACTGGGGTAAAAAGTGAAAATTTTAAACAAAAATAGGCCGATTAAATCGTCAGATGTGTACCCATACGCGCAACTAGTAGAAAGCTGTATGGCGGAGGGCCACCCCGGTTGCCGACATTATGTACATCATACATGGTATGGGTACATATAGACATGGATTGGAGGAGTGCCTAATTTGATGGATAAAGGGTTAGTATCTCCGGATCAAATTATTAGATTTACATACAAAAACTATACAGCACAGCAAATCAGTAACTTGAATCCATATATAAAGTAACCTGATGATCGGATTAATATTTTTTGAGTTATCACATGCCGAAGAAATGGATTGGAGGAGTTCTCAATTTGAAGTATAAAGGGTTAATATCACATGACCAAATTATCAGATTTACACCAAAAACTATACAGCTCGGCACATCAGTAACCTGAACACAAATATGAAGTAACATGCCAATCGGATTGATATTTTTTGAGTTATCTCATGCCACAGGGATTGGATGAATTTTCAATTTGAAGGATAAGGGGCTAATATCTCAGGATCAAATTATCAGATTTACACCAAAAACTATACAGCTCGGTACATCAGTAACCTGAACACAAATATAAAGTAATTTGACAATCCAAGCAATATTTTTCAAGTTATCGAATGCCAAAGGGATTGGAGGAATTTTCAATTTGAAGGATAAAGGGTTAATATCTCAGGATCAAAATAACAGATTTACACCAAAAACTATGCAGCTGGGAAAATATATATAGAGTAACATTACAATTGGATTGCTATTTTTTGAGTTATCTCATGCCAAAGGGATTGGAAGAATTCTCAATTTGAAGGATAAAGAGCTAATATCTCAGGATCAAATCATCAGATTTACACCAAAAACTATACAGCTCGGCACATCAGTAACCTGAACACAAATATAAAGTAACTTGACAATCCAAGAAATATTTTTCAAGTTATCGAATGCCAAAGAAATGGATACAGACGTCGGACGGACGGACAGACGGACGGACAGACAAAGGATGGAGGAACGACGGAGGTCCTCCCCGGATGCCGGCATTATGTGTACCACACATGGTATGGGTACACATAAAAATGGAAGCATTGAAACTAATTTTAACAAAACGTATTTGATACTATTTTAAAATATTCTAAAATATTTGCTCATATTTCTGTCCATTCCGTAAAAAAAAATGAAATTTGTGGCAAATTAAAGTTTTTCATTTTTCTCCAAAAGATCGCTATAGTAATTTTGATTGTCATCTTTACCACTGTTTACACGCATGCGCATTCAGGGGAGTAAAATAGTTCAATATGGTTAGTATGTAACTAATGAAAAGGTACTATGATTATTTTTGTGAAATTTTCTGTCAGGTCTTCAAAAAATTTGCTCTCCAAAAAATACGAGTAGAACAATTGGGTTGAACAGGGGAGGCTACAAAATTCAACATCTCTCCCTGACATTCAACTTTTTCGGACAAAAAGGACTCATCTCCCCCTCTCAACAACTGTGACATAACAGAAATTCCGCTGTAAGCCATCTCGACTTCCTCCATCAATGGAGAACACATCCCCGGAGTCTTTCTCAGCCATGACGTTGCTGTTCCCAAGGAACGAAATATTGTTCATATAGCAAATAAATCGAAAGCAAATTTTGACACCCAATTATAAAGTGATGAGCGGGACTTTAATTTGAAGGAATGCTTGTGGTAAATGTTTACATAAAAACTTCAATTTGAAAGTGAACAAAACGCTATAATTTATTTATATGGGTAGTAGAATTGACACCAGCTTGGCACGTGACAGCAATTTGTTGCACTCATAATGAATCCTTTCTAAAGATTCACGTAACCATCATCATGCACCTCTGACTTCAGAGTGTGAACACCTGGATTAAGACAACATGGGAGCATTGGATTTACCGGCAAGACTACAGAACACCACATCAGCTCTTGGCGTCTATTGCCCCATCACCTGGACTGTCCAGGAGAAGGGCGAGAGCGTCTACCTGACCTTGGAATTCTCCCCTACTAAGGAGAACACCACACCACCTCCCAAGAGTAGAGGTAGTACCTTTTGCGAGAGGATCTCCTCTCACACTGGTCCTCACCCAAGGGGTCTGGAGGCCCCGAAAAGAGAAAGGGAAGAAAAAACGTCAGAAGAAAGAGCCCGTCCACCAGGCGGACGGATGTCCGACGCTTGGGGGCATTTTTGGAGAAAAAGAAAGAGAACGGTGAGGAAAAGAAAGAGCCAGAGGCGGTCGCCACTTCCCTACCCACTCCCACAGACAGACCCAACCTACTGCCGGCTCCCCAACCGGAGTTGTCGGATGTGGAAGAGTCTGTGGAGACTGAGGTGGAAATGGAAGCTGCCCTCTCGCCATTTCCTGATCCCCACTCGCCTCTTCCTTCTGAACCAAAATGCCAGGACTCGGACAAACGGCTGGACAAACGGCTGGAGAGAATGTTACAGGATAACCAGGGAAAACGAGATGACCACAGAAAGGAAATGGATGAGCAATATGAACAGTTTCTCAAGAGAACCGATGAGGCAACCAAACTGGTAGAGGCTCAATCGCAGCCTGAGCCTCAGTCACCTCTCATTGCAGGAACTCTACCAAATGTGCAGACTCGGCCAGGACAAGACCGTACGATACTCGTCAGTCACCATCAGACAGCCACCAACAACGCCGACTGCCACGGTCTCTCCACCCAGACCACCTCCTCTAAAAAAGAAACACAAGAGACACAAGCGCCGCTGAGTACCTATACCGTCTCCTTTACCACTGCCAGACAAGACACAATTCCAAAGTTATACAGTGGGGGTCGAAAGGGGCTTGTTCCACACCACCCCTGCGCGCCTTCAGCGCGTAAAACCATTTGATCTGGACAGTTCATTCACGTAACACGAGACTGGCCTAATGGTATCACTCATTGATCCCACCAGAAGTTGGAGCTCTGGAAATCTCAAAATCTCAGAATCGAAAACAGAATCGAATCAGGCTGATGATATCGAATCGAACTGAATCTAAAATCGAATCTTCAACGCTCTTCAAGTTGTAAATATTGTCCAGCCTCTCAACGGAAAACATAGTAAGCCAGGCATGTCAAAGTACCACCGGTACCAACATAACCGGTACCGGGACGGGAAAAGAGCCTGTCCCATTGAAACCGTTACCGGTAACAGACAAATCAACAATTGGGTGACATATCACAATCAGATGGGAGAAATTCGAATTTAAACCGACCCAGTCCCCAAGATCCCAAAGACAAACATGGCATCGTGGAATTATTCTGTGGCGACATCAAAGAAATCATAAAGCACGAAAATCGTGCTTTATGATTACTTTGATGTTGGAACAGAATAATTTCTTCGAAATAACTGATGACGGCGCTTTCATTATCTTTGATGCCACGTTTGAAAAGTCAAAATGGTCGACCTTATCAAGGACGCTGTGCAGACAGAACATGCACCTTCAAAGTGTTTTGAAATGTTTAATCACAAATAAGTTTAAAGTATGTTGTGCAAGTGTGCCATACACGATTTCCAGTCTGTTTATCCTCGTTCAGTGAGGAATTTCGGCATAAAATAATTTTGTCGCGGTACCGGCTGGACAAAAACCTCAGTATCGGAACCGGTTGGAGCGTGAAGGAACCAGAGGTACCGGTACAGGTACCGGTTGACATGCCTTTAGAAAGCATTCAATCAAGCATTGGACGTAATGACAACTCGTCTATTTATACAAATCCATCAAACAAAAAGGAATATTTCCAAACGGAATCAAAGTTAATATGAACGAGGAACCTCCCTGCAACATCTTTCCATCGTTATCCAGGCCCGTCGGAACGAAATTTATATTGGGGGGGGGGGGGGGGGGGGGGGCGATATTGCTAATTTGGGTGAACTGGCTATCATTACGCCAACGATTGTCGTGGTCTTCTAAGCTGCCAATGGAATTGCTCAAAACGTTTGCACATCAACATATGCAGGTACATGTTATACATTCAGTGATACGCTCATAATTCTAATCCAGGGGCGTAGTAAGCTAATTTTATTTGGGGGAGGGGGGGGGGGGGGGTAGGACCTATATTCCCATGACGCGACGCGTCATCCGAGCGGCGAGTGGGGGGTGAACACGAGAGGGGGTATCCTCCGTCTCGTTGGTGGGGGGTCCGGCGGCCTCCCCCGGGAAAATTTTCGAATTTAAGATGTAAAAACATGCATTCTGGTTGGGTGATTCTGAGTAAATAAATCGTATATTCCTATGACGCGAAGCGAAGAGGCGAGTGGGGGTGAGCACGAGAGGAGGGGGTACCCCCCCCCCCCGTCTCGTTGGTGGGGGTCCGAAATTTTTTTAATTTAAGTTGTACAAATATGCATTCTGAGTGACTCTGAGCAAATACATCGTCAATGAGGAAATACGTCAGCTCTCTGATCAATTCAGCGTGATTTCCGAGCAGAATGACAGGAATAGTGAACATGCAATGAATTACCCTGTGGTTGGTTGGGGTTTAACATCGCTTTCCACAATTAGGCGAAAACACGACTGTCAGTTTTATTGGTGGAAGAAAGCTCACATGGAACCCACTCAATCCAGTAATCATTAACAGCAATGTCGGAATATGGTAACCAGTGGGCATCCCGTGTGGAGAAACCACAAACCCAGCACAGTAAAGCCTACTTTTGACAAATTTGTGGGTGAGGGGGGGGGGGGGGAATATCTCCCTCCCCCCGGTTCCTACGCCACTGTTCTAATCTGAGTTAAATAATGTAATGTCCAGTTTTATTCAGATTACATCGGTTGCTCCCATCATGGATAAACTAACGACGAAATATGAGCAAATTATTGGGGGGGGGGGTCTGCAGCCCCCCCCCCACCAGCCCCCCCGGTTCCGACGGGCCTGTTATCCCCCACCCTTCTCTCACAGGAGGCCTGGTAACAAAAGAATACAAACCCGAAGCTGGTGGCGGTTCCAGGGGGCGAACCGCCTGCGCATGAACGTCTCTGTCGGAAATCTTCACTAACCATGCCGACATTTTTGTTCTCCGAGTCAATAGCCATGTGCAAATACTCCAGAAGTTGATCTTTTGATGTGACATTCACAAAATTCTAGAGCTACTGCGATCCAATAGCCAGTTGGAATACAGTCGCTTTTGAATTTTGTGAAAATTTCATCAACAGATCAACTTCTGAAGTATTTGTACATGGCTATTATTTAAACTATTCAAACGAAATCATCTAATGGCAGTTTACTGTAATTCATTGGAACTTGAGACATCTGGGTGGGGGCCGTCGGCATGTCGAACATTTTTATCCCCACCCCCTATGTCGGATGGCAAAGGGTCTCCTGGATTTTGGGACTGCAAGAATAGTTAAAGAGGAGAAACTGGATGTGATTTTGAAAGCATCTCGACAGTTGGAAAATTTCAGAAACAGCGCAACTGAAATTGAATTGAATCGATTCGATTCGAAATTATTCAGAATTCAATTCCATTTCAGTTGCGCTATTTCTGACGGTTGTCACGTCCAAGCCTGGAAATAAGTAATCTGACATTTGCAGAACAGGCTTCCCAGAGGGTGAATTTGCTGATGCTATCCCATACAGTGAGCCAATCGATCCTGTGGGTACCTCTTTCTGTTTAAGAACGAGAACTCCATTCAGAGTGAGGTCCACAGATGGGTAAATTTAATGATACTACCCCGCTGAGCAGGGTGGTATCACCAAATTCACCCCGGAGACCTCATTCTGCAGATATATATTTATTTATTGGTGTTTAACCCTTTACCTAACCTGAAAAGCAGACGACACTTGCAAAAATAATTCTTGAATAACTAATTTTTTTCATTTTTTGTCTCAAAAACATAGGTTATGACCCCTCGTTGGAACGAGCTCGACGAGCTCGTTCCAACGAAGGGTCATAACCTATGTTTTTGAGACAAAAAATGAAAAAAATAATGAAAATTAATTGGCGATTTTTGAGAATAGCGCTGGCCGGTTTTGGCTGTTACGTTAGATAAAGGGTTAAGGTCACATATTTCTGCACAATGGCTAATCATGACCACGGCAGTTTTACGGGTGGGGGATGCCGGAGAGAACCACCTAGCAACGGAGAGCAACTATCAGCTCCCCAACATACTAACTCCACACAAGCAGGGTCAGCATTAGCTGGAGACAGGTGCACCATCGACGTGTAGTACGCCTTAGTACACTACCCCCTCCCACGTGGGTAATGGGGGTGAAGTGTCTTGCCCAAGGACATAACACGGTTGCCGCAGGTGGGATTCGAACTGAGGACATCTCGGTTTGCAGCCTGCACCTCTATACCTACTGAGCCACCGAACCCCTCATTCTGCAGATGTCAATCTGCTTATTACCGAGCTTGATCACGTCCCCAATGCCTCCTACGCCCCTGCAGTGAATGCTGCGCTTACCGAAATGGTCGTGGTTGGAAATAAAGGGTCATCAAATTCCTTGAAGTAAATTAGAAGAAGATGGGATCACTAGCCGATCAAACACAGACATCAGAAACTAAACTAGAAAACATTAATGTCATCTTGTTGACATTTTCCAGAGAATGCATGCTTCGATAGGTAGCTTGAAGGTAGGAAAATTAATTAGCCGAGCGATTGAAATGTTAAGGAAAGATGTGTAAATTTACTTTAATATGCAGTTTAAAAGTTGAAGTCACTTCTTTTGTGAAGATCAAGATAGGTTCATTGTTAACAACGTTTTTTCTCTATGGTATAATTACTCTCCAATCGATTATATCTTCCAGATTTATTTTAACGTTCTGTATGCAGCAATCCACCGCCCAGCTCTCGCCCCCACCCTCAACACCCTCAAAGGAGGATTTTGTCTGCAATATACAGTTCTGTCTTAACGCTAAAATAACTGACATGCTGTCATTTACAGTGAAGCAGGTTACATCTCTTAATCATATAAAGTTAAAGACGGGGCAGTCTATACGTATTGGGGTAGTCTATATGTATAGAGGAAGAGACGCCCAAAATACCTCCGACCAAAATATCGGTGTTTATGATACCCTCACCGAAATAAGTCTGCCCAGGAAATTGTGGTTTTGGGTGGGGTGGGATGGGGAGGGATCACAACTCAAATGCAGTCATCTGACACATGTATTTTGCTTTTAGATTCTCGTCATTGCGAACTTAGAAATTAGCAGGAACTCTATCAAATGTGTATTCCCAGTTCCTTATTCGACATTCGTTATCAACCGTTAAAATCGGTTGATAACGAATGTCGAATAAGGAACTGGAAAGAAGTAACGGTTGTCACGTCCCCGGAAGCATTTCATACTTGGGGACGTGGGGTGGAGGTCACCGCCACTGGAGGGTTCCTTCACACTCATGTGCTATATCAGTAATGGTCTCTGCAGATGCCTTATTTGGTGAGAGGTTTGGGGTACATACATACACAGAACGACACACGCGTATGAATGGGTTAATCTATATGGCGCCAGAGGCCTCGAGTTTTACCCTTCCGCGTTGGCACAAGTGCCATATCGATTAACCCATTCACACGCGTGTGTCGTTCTGTGTTTATTACACGCCTTCACTTGAAAAAAAATCAATTATTACACGGACACTCAGCAATTCATTTGACAACTATTAACAAAAGGAACACATTTTATCGCCAACCAAATCTGTGAGGGGAATCAGTGTCACTTTTTCGTTTCCCTGAGTTCCAATGTGTTCTATGTGCCTACTGGCACATAGAACACATTGGAACTCAGGGGACGATTTTCAGCTGTCACTAGCGATTCGAATTGTAATTGCGTGGCACAATTTGTACAAAATTCCAGTGAAATTTCGCTTCTATTTAAAAATAGCCGGTAAACGATTTTTGTTATAGGGGATAACATAGAACAGGCGTGTAATAAAATAACAAAGGTATTGCTTGAACTAATGAATATTTACGCCTGAGAAATTACGCAGTTTCGGCTTCGCATTTAACAAATTTCATGCTTCGAACTGGTGGAGAAATTTGTAAAAAAATATATAGCCAGAAGGTGCAGTTTCACGCGCCCCCACTTTCCCTCGGCCCCAAAAATCAAACTTTACTATCTGACCGTGGTTTTCCCACCTAATATCACACCCGCAGACGGCACACAACAATACTCATCATGTCAGGTGTTGTAGAAACGCTCAGATATCGCTCACAGGACGTCCAAATATAAAAATGTTTCCTGGGGAGATCCTCAATAACGCTCCACCCCCAATCGAGAGGTGGCTACCCCTTACCCTCGCGAAACTACCTCCTCCCCTATCCTCATCTAGCTCAGGCCTGCGGCGTTCGGGAGATGCCTTCGGCATCTCGACCTTGACCACCCCCCCCCCCCATATATCTTACTTAGGGCCCCTCCTAAATTGAAATCCTGGCGCCGCCACTGGCTTCACGATTTTTGAAGGCGTGGAAGAGACAAATCACGCGAATGAATTCCTAGGCGCTGCCCTTGGCGGTGTTTGGTTTTCCTGTTAAGTTCCGGTTTTTGCGGCAAACCGGAAAACCGAAACGCACGAATCAGCAAAAACCGGCCGAACGGTTTTCCTGTTTTTGTACACAAACGGATGAGCGTTAATAAGCCATGTTGCCCATTTTAGAGAGGATTTGCACCTCCCAAGCATTAGTGACGGTGTCCTATTTTATCAGTAAAACAGCCTGTTTATCGCAGTGACGAGGCGCTGTTTCACTTCCCGGGGTTCCCGCGGGGAGTTACCCTGGGTAAACGGTTAATGACTTTCCTGACTCAAAAGGCTAAACTGATCCCCTAGAACCCCGAAGAATGAATGAATGAGCAAAGGGAAGTTAGGCTGAACCCAATGAAGATACCTACAGACAGGGCTTCTTGTTGTGAGTGGCATCATAGAAACTATTGCAGATTTTTTCCAAATTCTAGAGCCTGAAGTGTTATTTATTATATATTCATATTTTTATTTATTGGTGTTTAAGGTCACACATTACATTTATGGGTTTTTTTTCTCTCACTGAACAGGTTTAGAAACTGACCCCATAGAACCCGTAAGAATGATCAATTAAGTACAGTTGCTAATAATACTTCAGGCACCTTAACGTGCAAAATCATCCGCAATACTTTGATAACACCACTCACCACAACCGCTCTGTCTGTAAGTATATCTCTATTGGGTTCAATCGAACTTCCCCGTACCGAAACCGAATCTGAAAATCAAAATCTCCCAACCGACGAGTAAAGATTGCAGGCACACCCTTCTTATTAATTCTCAAAGATGTTGCAATGAAGGGACTCAAAAGAGAATATTCCGTTAAATTATCCATCATATCATGTGACACTTAACATTTTTTTCTGAAACCTTGCTATTCTGCGGTTCCAGCTTCCCAGCTTTCGGTACGGTATTATTTGTAAATGTACAATTCATTTAAACGGGTTTTTTTTAGCGACGTGGCCTTACCAGTGTCATCCGTATTTCGCGCGAACAATAACATGCGTATTTGAGGTGACACTTGCAAGTGCATTTCAGATGGGGGTCAAGGTCACACAGGAGTGTTCAATGATTGACCCAGACCTGTTTGGGACCTGACAATTTGAAGGTTACAAATGAGACAATGTTTGCGTAAATTTGCTTTGAGAAAGCCTTCCGAAAAAATGAATAAGAAACCCATATGTTTTTATTTGTCAGAATAATCATCTTACGCTGTACAATCCTCAGTGGGGGAATGAGGAATTCCTATAACCCAGTTTTATCATATCGATGCACAAAAATTGGAAATTTATCCCAAAAATTAGAAAATTTTGACCATTTTGAGCCATTTTTTTAGGCATCAACTGTGTCATTCAGCTGAGTGCATTTGAGTGATATTTTAAGATTTTTATCGTGTGCAGATGTCTCCAGAAAAGGCCACATTCAGAGCTTTCCGAAACTGTGTACATTATGAGTATTGTGAATAGGGGAGGTAATTTAAATGTAAAATATCCCTGGCCGTGTTAATGAGAAGCCGAGCATTTCTTGAAAAACCAACGTTTTCACCTGAATAACTGTAACGAGACCTTAGACACTTGACATCTATTGCAAGGAATATTTCCAGTAATTTTTCCGAGAAGAATAATAAACTATGTTTTAACCACTTGAACCCAAGTGATATGTTCCATGTCAGTTCAATAACATGAACAGCATTTCGAAGAGTTCATATTCATTGTTTGGGGGTAGACCAATCAATATTTTCAACATGCAGCCCTGGAGCTGCACGATGAAAACAATGATTGGTCTACCCTCATACGCATTTAGCACCCATCCAACTTAATAAAACGGTGACGTATCATGTTTTTGGACTAAAAAATAGGCCTCTCGGGTTCAAAATACCACAAAGGCCCTTGCTTCCAAATGAGTGAAAAGTTACAAAATTTAATAAAATTTACATAATAAACGATATAAATAACACTTGACTGCTGATTGCTGTTACTGTAGCTCATATTTTGAGCAAATAAGCTGTTTCCCCCATCGTCTCGCCGATTATACTACAAAGTGAGCTCGATTTACATGAGTTTCACACTGGATGGGGTGATGGCTTGTGGTGATGGCTTTTATCACACTTGAATAATGGAGGTGTTAATTCATTTGAACATCATTTATTTATTGGGATTTAACGACACTTTCGACAGCCAGAGCCTTCTCGTGTCGGACAGTTTTAAGGGTGGAGGAATTCAGAGTATCTGGTTAGAATCACCGAGCAACGGAGAGCAATTGTCAGACTCCCCAACGTACTAACTCCACACAAGCAGGGTTAGCATTGATTGAAGACAAGTGAACCATCGACGTGCAGTCCACCTTAGTAAACAGTGCCACCGCGCCACCGTGCCCCCACATCGGTAATCGGGATTAAATGCCTTGCTCAAGGACACAGCGCAATTACCTATGGCGGGGATCGCGGGGATCGAACCGTGGACCTCTCGGTTTGAAATTCAATGCCGTATAAACCACCGAGCCACCGCGTTCCCCATTTGCACACTGCCAATCAATTTAACGTGAAGGGTATCAGAACAAGGCTCGAGGCGAGGAGAGAAATCAAATTGAACTGAAGTTGTTGAATTTTGTCTCAAGGACAGACCCATCAAATCCTCCTCCCTCACACAATATGTACACAAAATGGATGGACAACATAATTTTAAACGTTTATTGTGGTGATAATGGTCCTATTTATGAGATTTACTTACAGTTACAGGGGCGGGGGGGGGGGGGGGGGTGGCGGGGGGGGGGGGGCTGGATCGGGCGATGGATGGTCGTCGGTATGAAAATTTTAAATTCCAGGGTCCTCCAAACCCCCATTTCCATGCATCTGAGTGGATATTTTGAGATTTTTCAGGAGGTGTATTTGAAAGATTTCAGACTTTAAAAAACGTTGGTAAAGCATACAGGTGAGGTCTATTTATCAGCTTTGGTCGTTACGACCAAAGCTGATAAATATACCTCACCTGTATTCTTTACCAGACGTTTACAGCAATTATACTGTCTGTGGATTATCTTGTCTAGGGGTGGATTTGGTACTTGTATGTCTGTAGGATTACGATCTACTTCAGTTAACCGATTTTTAAGAGACTGTATACATTTTAGCGTTTGCTGCCACTTACTGCAAAAAATGATCCGAAATCCATCGAAACTGAACATGTACGAGAGAAACATAGCTGGCGAAAATATGGGGGGGGGGGGGGGGGGGGCTCTGGATCCGCCCTTTGTTTCACCAGTCATTTGTTGTGTTAAAATATATGCATACAAAAAAACATGGCCCGGTAAAAAAAAGTGGAGGGGGCTGAAAAACTCCCCAGCCCCCCCCCCCCCCCGGCTCCGCCTCTCCTGAGTTAGAGCTACACAGAACAGCCTACTATAAACAGCACTGACTGACTTGAATTACTCGAGAGGTAGCTTCTTGCGAAAGCTCGAGATTCGATTCGATTTCGAATCTTAAGTTGATATTCGACTCGATTCGAAATCATTTGACCGATTCGTTTCCTTTCGAATCTTTACAGGGGAATATAGCTTGGTATTAGTCATTGTCGTCGTCTCACAAAACGTATAGTTCACATGGAATTGGTACGTAAATAATGCTGAAAATAAAGACAGAGCGATATTTCATCTCTATTAACATAAATAGCATCTGACCCATGACACCTCCCATGCTAATTCCAGTCTCACTAGTCTCTACCAATTTGGAAAACAAAGTTAAAGTTTCCAAATAATGTTGACGATAAGCTGTTGCTATTATTATTATTATAAAAGCATTTGTATAGCGCCATTTTTACATTGAAGTATTCAAAGGCGCTTGATATAACAAACAGATTATCACACAATGAGACATATCACAGGTTGAAAGCCTGTTTAAATAAAGGATTTTTTAGTGCTTTTCGAAATTGATATACATCTGTTTCCTTGCGTACATCTACGAGAAGAGAATTCCACAGTCTTGGACCTGCTACCGAGAATGCCCTGTCCGCGAAAGTCTTACAATTTATTTTTGGCACAAAGAGATGAATTGTTTGATCTCAAATTCCGAGAGTGACTGATTTTAAAAATAATGTCTTTAAGATAGTCCAGGGCATTGCCGAAGATGCATTTGTGTACAAATGTCAAGATTTTAAATCGAATCCTTTCCACAATTGGTAACCAATGTTACGACTTTAACGCTTCCGTGCTGCTGTCAAATTTTGCTTTTCCTAAAATCAATTTGGCTGACATATTCTGAATTCTTTGTCGCTTCGACAACAGTTTTTTGGAAAGGCCAAATAAAAGTGCATTCCCATAGTCCATATGTGAGGTTACTAATGCTTGGACTATGAGTCTGCAGGAATCAATGATAAGATGTTTTCTAATTTTTCTGTTATTACATAAATCGTATGAAGCTATCCTACATTTTTCCCTCACATGCTTTTCAAGTTTCTTCCACTGATCAATCCAGAAACCAAGATACTTCACAGAATTACTCTTCATTATACTATTGGTACCAACACGAATACTCTTTGTGCAACTTTTCAACAATTGATCATGAGATCCAAAGAAAATTATTTCAGTTTTTGAGTCATTCATTTTTAACTTATTTTCAGACATCCAGTTACACACATCATCTAAACATTCTTCTACCCTATTGCAAACTTTCTGTTCATTTCTGATATTACTTGCGGCTAGTCTAATGCGTGGCTAACTGCTGTAAGTCTCGCGTTTATATTGAAAAATTCACCCACACACGCACACACCCGTCGACACCTTCCAGCACTGGGTCGACCATGGTTCGGCCAGGTGCGTGGAAATTTGGTATTTCAAACCCCCAGAAATGAAAATTCCTTGTATCATGCAGATTCTTTGCCACTCCTAGAAGGGTTAAGTAACATGCTCAATGGGGTCACTGAAATAAAACTTAACAAGCGAATTATGCAATCAATAATTGGGCCATGTGTCCGAAGACGCTCTGCCGTGGGTGTAATGGGGATTTCAATGTTTTTTTTTGTTTTTTTTTTTTGGGGGGGGGGGGGGGGGTACCCTTTACCTAACATGAAAAGCAGACGATACTAGCAAAAAAAAATTCTTGAATAACTATTTTTTTAATTTTTTGTCTCAAAAACATAGGTTATGACCCCTCATTGGAACGAGCTCGATGAGATCGTTCCAATGAGGGGTCATAACCTATGTTTTAGAGACAAAAAATGGCGATTTTTGAGAATAGCGCAGTCCGGTTTTGGCCGTTACGTTAGGTAAAAGGTTATCATACCAAATATGGAGCAGCTGTGGTGTCTGCGTCACTCTACACCCTTTCACACCCTACCCCTACTCCACACATCACCTCACCAATGAAGGCAGGGTGTACATAAAGTGGGTTTTGTAATCAGTTTCAATGTGAATCCTATGGGATGCCTAGACAGCGCGCCAGGATTTCTCTTACAGGAGGCCTTGTACTCCCCGACGGGGGTGTGTGAACATGGTAGGTTATTCCGACAAGCACACAATAAAGAAGGCAGTTTCCACACGAGCGGTGGAGGGGGGGGGGGGGGGTAACCACTACAGCGGAGTGAGGGTAGACGTGCAGAGACGAATGAATGGGCCCAATGCGCGCCAGGGATGTTATGGGGATGTTCGACCCTCTTCAGGTATCAAATTGTCTTTTCCGTGACATTTGTCGAGTCAGCAAATTGACCGTCACCGAGTTTACATTATTGTTTTAATTGAGGCATAAACAAAAATATAAGTAGACTATCCGTTGGGTAAGGTTTATTCTATTTGGTAAAGGAATAAATAAGTGTAAACTCTTTACCCAACGTAACGGCCAAAACCGGCCAACGCTATTCACAAAAGCACCAATTAATTTTCATTATTTTTTTCATTTTTTGTCTCAAAAACGAGGTCGTTCCAAAGAGGGGCCATAACCTATGTTTTTGAGACAAAAAATGAAAAAAATAGTTATTCGAGAATTTTGTTT
Source organism: Pictodentalium vernedei (assembly GCA_031216915.1). Lineage (NCBI taxonomy): Eukaryota > Metazoa > Mollusca > Scaphopoda > Dentaliida > Dentaliidae > Pictodentalium > Pictodentalium vernedei. Next base: position 94,132,966 of record CM062290.1, on the reverse strand, counting down.
GCAGGTGTCGTCTGCTTTTCATGTTAGGTAAAGGATTAAACAAATATACATCCAAGATGTGCCTATGTGCCACCTGTAATGTGTACACATTGTGACACAATGTGTGCTAGCATACAAGCACATTCCACCAAGCATCAGTCCTACGTTCCATGGGATCCCTTTCCATCTACCTGTCCAGAATCCCCCTTTCATCGTATGTGACTATGTGCTCCATGCGATATGTACACATTGTAATAGAATCCCTTTTTCATCGTATCTGCCTATGTGCTGAATGCGATGTGTGCACATTTTAACACAATGCGTACTTAAGGAATAGTGCATGGCTTGGAGTTGACTACGCATATATAGTGCCCAGTGAGGTGGTGTAGTTCCCGACGCCAAACGACAAGCCAGGCATTAGTCCTTATATTATATCGAACAACACGAAAATGAAAATTAACCAAATAATCTACAATCCAAATTGTAAACATGTAATGATGTTTTTATTTTAAACAATAAAGGAGAAATGAGATTAATGTGTTAACGGAGCTTGAACAGAGTTAGAATGTTGAGGAGCTGACAGTTCCTCGTCGATGCTCGGTGGTTCTCTCCGGGTACTCCGGCTTCCTCCACCCGTAAAACTGCCACGGTCACGATTAGCCATTGTGCATAAGTATGTGACCTTAAACACCAATAAATATATAATAAATAATATGATTTTCAAGATTTTATTGAATAAAAATAGAAAGCTCCAAATGGAGCGTAATATTTCAAAGAACGGTTTCAAAGTTATGACCCGCCCTTTGAACCCGAGAGGCCGCTTTTCCGGCACAGGAGCATGATTCTTTATAAATTCATTAGGTTTGATAGCTGGTAAGTGAATCTGTGGGGAAGACCAATCAATATTTTCAACGTGCAGTCTCGGGGCAATATGAATTGGTCTGCCCACAAATAATGAATATGTCCTTTTCCAATTGCTGCCATTGAATTGATATGGAAGATACCATCAAGGTTCTAAGGGTTAAATAAAAACAAAACACAATAAATACTCTGAAGTTAGTGTCTTAGACAGAGTGGCATGAATACACCGCCCCACCACCATTGACACCCCCCCCCACCCCCCGAAAGGAAAAATATTTTCCATCCTACACCCTTGCGGCACCAGAAAGGTGTGACCCCCCTCCCCACACTTTTTTGGAGCTTCCGCCGCCTCTGGTGGGAGCTACTAAGCTTGTAGCAGTGTTACAAGTAAATAGTTATAGAGCAAGGTAGTAATGACACATGACTGCAAGGGTGATGTAAGACTATAGTATTGGATGAATATAATAGTATCGGATCACACCACAGATGGTGGTGCCTATGGGTAAGTGGCGGCCTTGTAGCTATGTGTGAGGCAGCCTAGAAGGCCAGACCAAACAGGTACTAGGAGCCATAACTATCTTCAGATACATATCCTCCAAAAGGTACAGTACAGTCGCCGTGGGTTGGTCGTAATCCACGCGTGGGCAGTGATGTCCACGCATGCGTTTACCAGGAAATAAAAAAATCATCATCATCAAAATTTTAATCAATGAAGCACCGGGTAGTACCCGGTGCTTCATTAATTAAATTTTTAATGATTATTCCTGTAATTAGTGTTTGCAATCTAGCCTGTATGATGTACACACATTGTGCATAGGCACACAGGCACATATCAGCACATCCAGCATGTGCATATGTTCTATCTGTAATGTGTACACATTGTGCACTAGCACATAAACACATCAAGGGATGTCAGAATACTTTATAAGAAGATGAGGGACGTCATAACATGGCTTGCAGATACAGAGGTAGAAACCGAGGATTCTAAAAAGAATCCGAAGTAGTAAAACTTGTCGGGTCTGTTGGGTAAGTAGATTCGCCCTTATATAAAGGAACGCGCCTTACAGAACTGCGTGCTATTCTTATAAGTCCGAAATGGGAAAATCCGTAAAAAATAAAGTCCGTTTCGGTAGTTTAGGGCTGATTTTGGTGATTTGGAACGATTGTCGTGTTGTTTGTGGTAATTAGATTTACTTCTATTCAATTGAACATACCCTCCGAACATACCCCTGGCCCTTTAGAGGATTTTGGTCACAAAGCAGGCATGTGCTACAATAGAAATCAATATGGCCTGCCTCCAATATACAAAGTGGACGACTGAAACACGAATCACCCTAACACGCGCCGCGCATGCGCACTGACGCCACGTATCACTATGGTAATGACGTAACAACATGGCAGCGGACTACCATGACACCCAAACCTGACGTAACTAGGTCACGTAACATGTAGTTCTTTCCGGGGTCCCCTGCAGGGTCCCGCTGATGGGGGACGCCCGGGTACATGATATACTACTTACATACGTCCGGAGCTGTCAGTCCGTAAATGAAATTCTCTGACTTTTTCAATCAGCTGACAAAATTTTCCGAAATTCCGACTCGAACCTGTGACCGGTCCGGTTTTTCGAATTTATCGTTCCGTTTCCCTTACAATGGCCAGGCTACACAAGGACTATAGACTGACAGCTATTCAGCCAATTCCGACTTCTTCCAACTGACTGACATTCATATAGGAGTAGGTATTGTCTGAATAGCTGTCAGTCCATAGTCCATATGTAACTGGTCAGTGTTAGGGAAAACTCATGGACCTACCTAGAGAAATGCATTTTTCTTGGGGATAAAATGACTAGATTTAAGCCAGAGGGAGACCTCAGAATCCATCTCAGGGATTTAAAAATTAAACATTTTCCCCCGGGGGAAATTCCCTAGACCACCCTCCACCGAGAGGTAGATACCCCTACTCGAACTACTCTTCCCAACACAGAATTGCGCCCTCCGGACATACCTACGGCATGTCGTGCTGAGACCCCATTCCCAGTTAGAAATCTAACTGACTCCCCCCACTCCACTGAAGACCATCTAGCTGTGTCCCAGTCTGTCAACCACTGCTGTTAATTATATTACTGGTCTCTGACCATATTGCGGCCCCTTCTAGAGTCTTCCACCTTTATGACTGACTTGTAGGGTTAATATAAGCTAGTTAGTTGTATCGGACCATATGTTGACCTCTGCACTCGATCAAGGCTTAGAAGAGTCGGGGTAGTTCTCGCCATTCATCTAAACCAGTATCAGTCTATAATATAAGTTATCTCCGTCAACAAACACATAGAGTATATGGAGATTTAATAACTGGATGTCGTCTTTTAAACACCGAGCCGCAGGTATTAAATCTCCATATACCATACATGTTGAAGGAGATAACGTTTTTGTCCTGTTTGAAACACAATAGAAACATTGTGAAGAAAAATTTGTGGACGCGTTTCTCGCGCTCCGTAAAAAGTTAGACCAAATTCGTGAATAAATGATTTGTTTTTACAAACACTGAAGTCAAAAGATAGAGCTACATCCCTTGAGTCGTTAAGGAAACGAGAAAACAGTATTTTGTTTACACATCGTCCGCTTTGTTTCAATGTGTTCTATGTGCCTAAAGGCACATAGAACACATTGGTACTCAGGGGGCGAATTGTTTGCTCTTATTATATTTTTCTTATGCTGTTTCATTTACTTATTCGACTATTTCATTTATAACAGCAACATATGATCGAATTGTCGGAAATCTGATGACATTTGTAACTATTTTAATGTTTTTTTGTTCGATTTTTATATCGTGGCGAGCAAAAGTGGAAAGCTTTCATTTAAACCACATACTCCGATGTTTCGCGTGCGCTTATACCCTGTATGTTGCACAATTTCATATACCCTGGGTGTTGGGTGCACCCTTTGCCATGGTTATTTGTCCAAGGCATTCTGACCAATCAAGAAACAGAATTTATCGGGATATAGGGACAAAGTTTCTTGTCCTACTGCATCCAATAAGGGACCGGTTGTTGCTCGAACAGTGATTTGCTTTTGTGATAGTTAACAACGCAAGCTCGACACATGCAGCACATGAACACACGCCGGGTATGTACAGATGTAGTTGTGCAATGATGCACAATGTGTCACAAACATATTTAGCACACAAACTTATACGTCCCAAAAGACACTAACACGGTAAAAACGACACAACATGATTCTTCAAGCACTATCCATACCTACTATACTATAGGGCTGAAACGGCTGGCTCATTTTCACAAGCGACTAACCGAGAGCTATAACCGGATAATATCCGGTTAACCGTTGCCATTATTTCACCGAATCTGGGATCAAAACTATAGGAACTGGAAAGCAGTATTCTCAGAAACTATTCCGTTGTGTGTATACAAACGAACGTTGTCGTATACATACTGCGGAATAGTTTCTGCGGTTGCTCAGAACTCACGGAAATTGCCGATCATTAACGAAGTCTTGAACGCCAAAGTCGATCATTTCTCAATATTTTCAGCACTGCGTCTAGGTGTAATCTATCCCAAAAGGAGAAGCGGCAGATTTACTACGTTTTAACTGTGGATGACGATCACTATCGATATTTCGGATAACCGGTTGACGTTTTTTTAATTGGTTAGGCAGGTAACCGGTTTCAAACCGGTTATCCGATTAACCACTTCAGTACTAGTATACTACCGGTATACATCGGCGTTGTTTGCTACCTATATACAGTCTATTTTAATCATAATTCAAATTATAACATTTACATTATAAATTTAATTTCGATACTCTTTTGAAAGTACGTTTGGTTAAAAAACGATAGTGCCTTGGAGCATGTCTGGAGTGGGAAAAGAACACTCAACACTACGTTATGCGTATTTGTCGTATATTAAATGCGATTCATATTTGACTAAGTGTATCACTTGCACACGTACAAAGAAATTTGTATTTGACATGCTCAGTTATATTGTTGTCTGTGAATATTTATCTTAGTAAATCATTATAACGGGATTTGTTGAAAGAATACTGACACAAAACTGCAGGTGTTATATTTAAAATCATTAGGCCTTATAAATGACCCTCAACCTTAACGCAGACGTCGCCGTTGCTTGCAGTTTATATCATGGTTACCTATTCTACTCCATATGAAAAAGTCTATGACATGAATGCTAGCTATTTCACCAACCGTGGTGAACACGATAGCAATGGGATTTCAAAAATTAAAATTTACACCTACAGTGGAACTGCATCCAAGCTGACCATTGGTGACGTCGACCTGAATGAGAACTAGTCTAAATTTCACGCACGTCGCCTCGCAAAGAGTGAAATAAAAATAGCAATTATTTATTTTGTTTTTAAATGAGTTTACCCCCACAAGACCCCCCAAATTAACAAACATGTATTATATCATGTTAATAAAGCATCCATTACTCGAAATAGTATGTTATTATGATATAAAAACGAAAAAGGCTCCGTTTCTTTTTCCATTTCGTTTCGGCAATAAAATTGACAGCGGAAGTACCGCCCGCCGATGCTCATGTAAACAAAAACAGATTCGCTCGTGTGAACGTCTGCTGTTCAGTAAAATCGAGAAAAAATAATAGCGACTCTTAATAATCTGACGACCATGGTATAAATAAAATATACCTAAAGTAGCTTGGTGTACCAGACGGCTCACCACTCGTGGTGAAGAGGTGTTAACCGCGTGCCGAAGGCTCGCTGTCAACACCACTTCACCACCCGTGGTGGTTGATACATCAAGCTACTATGGGTATATTCTGTATAATACAAAGGTACTGTCCATTATTAAGTGTGTTTAGGTAGATTAGCACCCTCAGAGATAAATAAAATAATGCCCTAGGCGAAACAAAGGTCAGCTTGTTTTTTTTATTATTCAGTGTTCATTCACTGTAAAATCATTTGGGTTTAAAACTCAACCCAGTTCAACTGGGATGAGTGAACATGCACCCAGTTGGATCATGTCCAATCGGGTTCATATTCTCTGAGCCCAGTTGATTTTTAACCCAACTGATTTTAACGTGTTGGGTGTAATTATTTATAAACATGTCAAATAAAAAAATATTTTAAAAACCGTTAACATAAGTTGCGACATATTAACCTCTCATATTGAACTATTTCTACTCCCCCGAATACGCATGCGTGTAAACAGAAGTGAAGATGACAATCTAACTTGATGTCGCGGTCTGTGGGAGAAAAACGAAAAACCTTCATTTGCCACAAACTTAATTTTTTACAGAATAGACGGTCATATGATAAAATATTTCATAACATGTTTTTTTAAATGGCATCAAATACGTTTTGTTAAAATTAGTCTTTAATGGTTCAATTTTTGTTTAAAATGTTCGCTTTTTATCCCAGTACACCGCCTTATTAGTTTGTATGAAAAGACTGATGGGGCAGGCCTGGCATTCTTTAGGAGTGCAGGAGTTCTGCATGCCTACTACACGCCTAGAAAAAATTGAAGAGGGCAATTTTTTGCACCCCTTGATTTTCTGGAAACCCAGACCTGTTTGGGATTGCTTTTAAAATCTATTATCATTTCGTCCCCTGAGTTCCAATGTGTACTGGCACAAAGAACACATTGGAACTCAAGGGACGATTTGTCAATGTTGCATTGATTCGCAATAATTCATGACCCATCCTGTGTCACATTTCGGTACATTTTGAGTATAGAAGACAGTCACATAAGAATTAAATGCAACAGTTAGAATAATGAGATGTGTGTGCCAATTTGTCCACTATGTAGCTGAATGTAGTACAATTTTTCAGTCACAATATTAATACCTTGAAGTGAATATAACCAAATTAGCATACAAGTTTCTGCATTGAAAATTTCAGGTGCAATTGCACTCCCACACAATCTGAGGAGGGCAACTGTTATGCACTCCTGGACTTTCAAGATTGCCAGACCTGATGGGGGCAACTTTAAAGTCCAAAAATGTACTAAATCCTGATGAGAAAATTTGGACGGACATAGATTTGAATAAAGCAAAAATTAATTTTCTTTGTTCTATAAACATATCTTATTGTTTTAATGTTCCATTTAACTTTGAAAAGTTAAGTTTTTCTACCTTTGTGACCTTGCGACAGATAATACCTCTCCTCCTCCGGTGTCAGCACGGGTAACTTCTAACGTCTGGACATTAGGGGTGTTTATTTTTACAGTTGCGACAAATGGGTGATGCCTGCAGTTTGGAATATATTGACCGATGTGTGTTTACAGCAATAAGATTAAAATAGAATAAAAAATGTCCAATTTCAATGGTAACTCCTTTGGTGGGATATTGTTTTTCTAACAATTAAACAATATCATGTTTTTAACTGAAATAAAACATTTAGCTCCCCATCAGACGTTAAAAGTATTATTCGTTTAAACAGGATTCATTTAAAAACAACACACATAAAACTTGGGCCTTGGCAGAGCGGTTACTTCGGCTCAATTAGCGTTCAGAGGTATAATGATTTATTTATTTATTTATTGGTGTTTTAGGTCACATATTTATGCACAATGGCTAATCGTGACTGTGACAGTTTTACGCGTGGAGGAAGCCGGAGTACCCGGAGAGAACCACCGAGCATGACGAGCGGATGTCAGCTCTTCAACATCGCAACTCGGAACTCTGCACCGCGGCACAGGCAGTGTTAGATTGGTTGAAGACATGCGCACCATCGACGTGCAGTACACCTTAGTACACAGCGTCATCGTGCCTCCATGTAGGCATTTGGGGTTAAGTGCCTTGTCCAAGGACACAACGCGGGAGCGCGAATCAGTCTCTGAAATGGTCACTCATCCAACTACTAACCGCGCTCGACGTTGCTTAACTTCGGTGATCTGACGAGAGCCGGTTACCGCGACGCCGCCCACCCCCCCCCCCCCCCCAGAGGCATAATGGAGTGGTTCAAGTTTTTGTAATGGTGAAGAATTAGGGTTGAATATTTTCCCGGTTTTCTATAGTTACGGGAACGGTGATGAAATTACACTCAGAACTGGGGACCGGGAAATATTAATTGGTCTAACCCTAAATAATGAACATGGACTCTTCCAGTTGCTGTCATTGAACTAATATGGAAGATACCACCAGGGTTCAAAGGGTTAATTAACGTCTATGGCCTGTCGAAGCTTCGAAATTCTATTCGATTCGAAATACTTTCTTTAATTCGATTCCAAATCCGTTGGAATATTCTGGAATAAAACGAATCTCTGCCAAATTTGAAACGCATCTAAAAGGTGATGTACCTCCCTTTTCTTCGAGGCGACACTTAGTATTGGATATGCGAACTATACTCGTTCTGAACTATAACTGCAATAGTTTCTCGTTTGTGCTTCATAATGCCTCCACTTATTGCTTCAGTGCAGAAGCGACGATAGCTCATGGAAACTGGCTTGGGGGATGGCATAAATATCAAAACGTGCAGGACCTACCATTGTTCAGCCCATCGAAAAGCAATTTAATTTTCTTGAAGTCGTGGAAGGAGGGGGGAGGAAGAGACAGAGAGAGAGAGAGAGAGAGAGAGAGAGAGAGAGAGAGAGAGAGAGAGAGAGAGAGAGACAGAGAGACAGAGAGACAGATAGACAGAAGAGAGACAGAGAGAGATAAAGAGAGAGAGAGAGAGAGAGAGAGAGAGAGAGAGAGAGAGAGAGAGAGAGAGAGAGAGAGAGAGAGAGAGAGGCAGACAGACAGACAGACAGACAGACAGACAGACAGACAGACAGACAGACAGACAGACAGACAGACAGACGGACAGACAGACAGATACCTATTTCAACCGTGACGCATAGAATCACTGAGTTATGATAAAAGTACTACGCCTTTGAAACAGCTAACGATCTTTTTTCGTTTTATGCCATATATTATAATGTCTGACCGACCCGTCCCTAGAATGGTTAACCCAACCCGTGTATAAATGTATGAATGTTTGGCACTTAAATGGTTAAGATTGCAACGTCGTGCGCTTTTCATTTTGTCATCATTAAACATATCGTTAGTAAATCTTTCTCTATGCTGAGATTCTAATCCATTTTTCAGGCACACATATAATATGAATGTTCTCCACTCAGATGGTTAACACTTTACCTAACATGAAAAGCAGACGACACGTGCAAACAAAATTTTTGAATAACTATTTTTTTTTCATTTTTTGTCTCAAAAACATGGGTTATGACCCCTCGTTGGAACGAACTCGACAAGCTCGTTCCAAAGAGGGGTCATAACCTATGTTTTTGAGACAAAAAAATGAAAAGAAATAATGAAAATTAATTGGAGATTTTTGTGAATAGCGCTGGCCGGTTTTGGCCGTAAACGGCGGACTCTTTTTACGATAGATTAAAATAATAAAAGAACATAAATTATTTAAATTATTTATTGAATATGCTTTTATATATTTCTTTCCCAGAATTTTCCTTTATCAAATTCGGCTGATATGGCATCAAACTCGACTGATATGACGCAGACTCGACGGTATTAACCAAGCTAGAATGCACCACAAGGTGCAATCAAGTTGTTTACATCGGAATGGTCACCAGCTATTCGTCGAACACAATCGGAAAAATTGGCGTTACCAAGAATGGTGGAGTGGTTTGAAGCAGAGTTTGTGTAATGAGGAATTGATGAGGTCAATAAGTAATATCATGTGGATGAATAGAAGAGAGAAGAGAGTTGTACGGAAAATACATCGCAAACCTAGATTCAGAGTCTCAAGCGGAGATTCGTCGAAGTGGGTGTGGAGGTGGGGAAGCAGAGTCGTTCAGATAGCTGAACTATAGCTGAACTAGGCGTAGGAGAGGAGGAACCTTTGTACTTTGTGAAAAGAATGAAAACCAATAACACTGTCAGAAAACTGTAACAGATCCGACCTTCAGTCTCAGGTTGATATGGAGTCATCTCGGCATGATATCCCGGCCGATATGAAACTTACCAAGTAATAACCTCTGTTTATCCAGGGACGCAAGAAGCATTTCAAACATTTTATAGGACACTCACACAGTGATTGCATATCAGTGGCGGCCCACGTGACTTGATGGAGGGTAAATATAGCCTACAAAGCTACGTTTGGGTTTACTGCACCTCTCAAGTTGAGACACTTACACATTTTAGGCTTCATATTAAAGAAACTGTTGAATGTATTACATATGAAGTTACAAAAGGGACAAATCATACAAGGCAATCACCATTCCTTGTTGGCGTTTTAACCCTTTGAACGCTCGTTTCCTGGAATGGTATCGCGTTTGTGTACACTTACAGTGACATGGGTCAGTCTAATATCAATATACAGGGAGGACAAAATAATAACTGCAGTCTGCCGCCACCTGGCTGCAGACTGCAGTTATTATTTTATCATCAATGTCCCTTGTGTATACCTCTTATAATAAGACAAATTCGGCACTGGGCTGAAAAATCAGTCTTACGAGTTCAAAAGGTTATGAGTAAATAGTTTAGGCACCACCTAGCTGCTATTTCCAAATAAGACTGTAATGGCGGGAACCCCAAAAAGAAATACAGATTTCAGTTGACTACGTTAGCCCCCCGATACTCTATGGGTTGTGCTGATTGCAAAATAAGCATTGGTTAAGATTCTGTTGGCCTGAACGGCTCTCTCTCTCTCTCTCTCTCTCTCTCTCTCTCTCCAATCATCTGAAGGGATTACCGGCGTGGGGAGCACGTATTCCCGATTCCTACGTAATTATTATCATGTACTTCAAATAGTGCTGTAAATTTTTTTGCTGTAGACTCCCTTTTGAGAATTATAAATAACGAAATTGCAATGCTTATCAACACAACCTTGGTATTAGCAACAGTGACGAACCCTGGCCTTGCTTGTGTAAGAGGGAGGCTTCACTTAAAAGATAATTTCGTTTGAAGTGGTAAAGTTTATTGAAAACGTACATAAAAATTTGGATTGTGTTGTACAAAATCGATAATACATAAATAACATGAGATGAAAATGGATTCGATAGTGTGCAAAATAGAAGGAGGAAAGTAAGATAAAAACATGCCCTCGTTGTTATCATATTACATATATGATGTTTCAAGAATTTATGTTGTTTAAATTACCCCTCGCAGACTTGTTAAGTTACGGGAAAGAAGGGTGGCACCAGAGATATTCAAACACAGTCTTCAACATGTTCAATAGACGAGCTAAAGTGTCCGACGAAAGACGATATTAGAAACTTATGACACGACCTTTCCATTCGATGGAAAGGTCGTGTCATAATTTTCTAATATAGGCTTTCGCCATCCATTATAGCACTAAGTTAGAGTCACTGGCCCAAGCTCTCCGGCTACCCGTCTGAGTCTAATTCTGTGTGAGGAATTCGACATTGTTATGGTTTGAAATTAATCTAGATAATGAATAGTTAATCTCCTTTGTTTATATTATTATTATTATTATTATTATTATTATTTATTATTATAAGCCACATCAGCATCTAAGTCTATATCGTGGCGAGAATACCTTAAAAAGTAAACATGCCAAATGTTCATATTCACTCGTCTGGAGTATTTCAGACACGGTTTAATCCCGGGAGTGAGAAGTCTCGAGTTGCCGGTTTCAAAAGCCGTCCCCGATACCCGGGAAATCTACAGCACGGAACCGGGAATGAAGCGTGGCACTCTTTGTGTACTGAACTGAAGTTTTCTGAATTGAAACTTTGTAGGATTTCGTCAGGCCTTCCACGCCTGAATTTTTTATAGTCCTGATTCTTGACGAACCATTTTCAACGAATCACTGTAGCTCTCAACCAGTTCTTGAGGACCCCCTCCCTTTCAACAGCAAGATCATCTTCATCCGCGTCAAAGTTCAAACTCGTCTTCATTTTCAGGATCACTATTATCGCCATTCACTACCTCCGCTAACATCAACACCTTCTTCACAGCCGTCACCAGTCTTCTCTGCTTGGAGCAGAGGAGACTGGTGACGGCAGCGAAGAAGAGTGTGCTGATGTTGGCGAAGGTAGAGGTGATAATGCGAGTGATTCTGAAAATAAAGACGAGATTGAAGCGGGTTTGGGCTTTCATACTTGTCTTAGGAAAATATCATTTCCGTTTGGAGATGGGAAATTGCCAATGAAATATGCCCATTGTCATTAAAATGAATGCGTCATGTTACCCTCGTAAACTTGCTTGATATTACACAGGAAATTACCAGGTTCCCGGTACTGAGAGTACTTTCGTTCCCGTTCCCGGTTCCTAGAAAACCAGGGATATATTCAACCCTAATTTTAGATGGCCGGAAAAGGGAATCTACGCTTCGCTTTACCGTCCAACTGAAATATTCAGTCCAATTGAATCTTGACAAAAACATCACAAATATTCATTTTTTTAAATCAACTCAGCTGATCAACTGGTATATTTCAAACGATTGGATCTAAAAAAAATACCACCAGCATTCATTTTCTTTGAAGCATCGCTAGAGGTGTTGCTGCTGAATCGAGACTTCATTTGATCGAAATTTTTTAATGACACCATCATTTGGTATGAAAACTCACTACAGACGTAGTTTTTATGAGTATGTCGCGTAGTTTCACCAATTGTGTTGACATCCCGATGGTTTAACCCTTTTCCTAACACGAATTTAAAAAAAAATAAATTAAATTTCACATTTGTAGAAAAAAATTCTCACAATTTTTCAACAAAATCATACAAATATGGATATCCTTAGAACCGACTCGAAGAGCCGGTTCTAATGACATCCATATTTGTATGGTTTTATCGAGACATTTGTAAGATATATAAGGCTGTGATAGGCTTAGTTTGGTCAATTTCCTGGCCGTTTTTTTGCCACTGTGTTAGGAAAAGGGTTGAAGGTGAATTAAATACGTACTGGTTGCAATATCTATAACTGGAATACGAAAGAATATCTGTAAATGTCAGTCAGTGAAGAGACATCATATTACACCAATGATAGTCTGCGCGCGACGGACACGAAAAGTGGGCAAACAAACAGCTGATACCAGCGTCAGCTACATAACATAATTAGACTGGTGGCCTGGGAGATAGCCAGTGACACTGGAAAGGCCAAGCTTGTGAATTTAGTCCAACTAAGCGCTGGAGTAACATGCAAGCAAGTGCTTAGTGTTACTCAGTTTCGAGGTTGCACACGTATTTCATTCAGTCGGACCTTCAGAGATCCATCCACACACAACCACAAACACATAAAAAGTGATCTATTTGTACACCGAATTACATTTTATTGTGGTTGGTATTTTTGTTAATATTAGTTTTTGTTGTTAAGAATTCGATCGCCCACCCAAGCACACAATTTTAGGTGGAAAATTATAACTTTTATTTCGAGACAAAATTGTACAATTGCAAATGTAAACAGAAAGTGTACGCCCTGTTAACGTACAATGACAAGTGATTATACATCATATATGCGGAAATACTGAGCCAAAAACTCAAAGTAGATATTTTTTTTCTTTTACGTTGATTGGTTCTTTCCGGGATCCGTTATTTACACTCAATTCCAAAGGCATTAACCAAAAACCGGCGCACCCACCAAACTCACATCAAGATTACCGTTGATTTTATACGTACTTTATGAATCGAGTTCATAAAATTCTCATTCAGTCGAAGTTTACTGCCGAAACCTCTGTTCAAATTGAATTTAGGAGAGTGTAACTAGAAACAATATTGGGAAAATCACCAAATAGAACACTGGGAAAAAGGATTATTAATTCCAGTTTGCGATATATTTTAGTTCATTCTCATTCTATACAATAAATAATGTATGCCGAGAGATACAGTTCTGTTTTCAACAATTTAAATATTTAATAAATTGAGTTTAATTTTTTTTTTTTCTCGCCACTCATTCTCATTGTGGTGAGGTCCAACACCGACAAATCCATCATCAACAGTTGTGTCTTATTGTGGTGTTTATGTGCTGAGCGAGGCCTGTACATTCGGCATATTATACCACAAGAAAATAAAGTTTGATGGAACTAAAGTATAAAATATTGGCTCTTTTATATCCATAGCTTTCGGCCAAAGGCCTTCATCGACGAAGGCCTTTGGCCTAAAGCTATGGATATAAAAGAGTCAATATTTTACACTTTAATTCTAATACTAATCTGTTCCTTCCTGGACCAGTCCTACTCGGAATGTTTGAAAGGTTTGAAAATATGTTAATGATGGCTCAAGGCCAGACTAATCAGAACAGAACAAAACAAAACATAAAAAACTCAACTACATCGTAAAGACATGCCATGATGATGTAGTGGGAATAGTAGTATTATTAAGTTAACATGCTGAACCCCCAGCAAGGTCAACAGCCAAAATCGTACTAGTACATTAACAAAGTTTAACAGGGCATTACAAGAACGTAGCGATCAACCTAAAACGTCACGTGATGTGTCGGGCCGTTAATGGGTTGAGCATCTCATTAACAGCCTGACACGTCAAGTGACTTTTGTTCCTCGCTGTCGTACACTCGAAAATGGAAACAGTTTCCAGAAATGCTTTCAACTAGTAAACAATGTGATTTTTATTTAAATTATTAAATATGTAAAATGTCCAGCAAAGTTAGTCCCATGAGAACAAGCAGCTGTATATGGTAAGTAAGTCTGCAGACAATTTAAGCTTTTATTCCTGACTTATAGGCGGTAAATATCAGGTCTGTTTTTAAGTTTTCTAACTTCGTTGCAATTGAAAGAGTACCGGCGCCGATCACGTGATAATCATGTTACACCAGTTTGTTTGAGAACAGACGATAATATCATCTGCCAAAATTGAAAACGTTAAAAATGTCTCAATCAAGCGAATTGAATGAAGACCAATTGGCTGTTTGTAGCTGCAAAGTAAGGTACAGGGTCAAACCGTCTCAGAATCGCAGTGGTAATAATATAGTAATAACATGACTTTGTCGGGCCTTGTGGTTTATTAACGGCCCAACAGGTGTGAAAAACAGCCCTTCTGCTTATTAACGGACCTCCACTTCGTCTCGGGCCTTTTATAAGCTGTCGGGGTGTTATTCCCACCTGTTGTGCCGTTAATAAACCACAATGCCCTCCAAAGTCATGTTATTGTTATATTGTAAGATCATCGATGGGGGCAATAATAAATCTATGTACGCAGAGCTGATCAAATACAGGCGTTCATTCTTCGCGCGCACTGCAGTGGACCGAAAATACCAATATTATGTTACAGAGAGAATAATTTATTGTTTTATTTACTGGTGTTTAAGGTCACATATTTCTGCACAATAACTAATCATGACCACGGCAGTTTTACGGGTGAGGAAGCCGGAGTACCCGGAGAGAGCCACCAAGCAACGGCGAGCAACTGTCAGCTCCCCAACATACTAACTCCACACGAACAGGGTTAGCATTGGTTGAAGACAAGTGCACCATCGACGTGCAGTACGCCTTAGTACAATGCCCCCACGTGGGCAATGGGGGTGAAGTGTCTTGCCCAAGGACATAACGCGAACCGAGGACCTCTCGACTTGCAGCCTGCATCTCTACCAACTAAGACACCGCGCCCCCAGAAAGCATAATAGAAGGGTTCAAGTGATCGGGGACATTAGCGATAAATCGCCCTCTCACCGTCACATAATAGCCCACCAGGGATTCTATGAATTCTTCATACCTATACGGAATCATGTACTACCATCAACACTTTAGTAAATATTTTGGCCAAATAGGCCTACATACACACACGTTGTATAAACAAAAATATACTGGCAAATTTCTTAATATGCTTGATGAGAGTGCATTTCGCTTCCTGAGTGGAACAAGGCACCATCTGCAATGCTGTGGCATTGCAGGTGGCGCGTTGTTCCACTCACGGTATGATTTAAGGAATCACCTTAACCCTTTACCCAACGTAACGGCCAAAACCGGCCAGCGCTATTCTCAAAAATCGCCAATTAATTTTCAAAATATTTTCATTTTTTGTCTCAAAAACATAGGTTATGACCCCTCGTTGGAACGAGCTCGTCGAGCTCGTTCCAACGAGGGGTCATAACCTATGTTTTTGAGACAAAAAATGAAAAAATTTAGTTATTCAAGAATTTTTTTTGCAAGTGTCGTCTGCTTTTCATGTTAGGTAAAGGGTTAAAGACTTTCAACGAACCAGTGAAATCGAGCGGAAAGTTACTGTGGTGATGGTTATTTGTAGATACAACACTATTTACTGAAAAATGCGCAGTGAAACGTAGCGATTTGGATATTGGTTTGTAGATATTAAATGCATGTTTCGTTATTGAAATGTTACAGTTTGTGATTAGAGTCCACACAAATGATGAAATACAAAAATGTTAGGAGTAAATATGTGGCAAGTCCTTTTACCATTCGATGCTAATTCCACTGATGAGAACAGGAAAGAATTAATTTGTTCGATTTGGGTATTGGTGTTATTCTCGAGTGGGACACTGAAGGAAAATTTCACGACGTGAAACGGAATGAAATAAACGACACCGATCCAACTCCAAAATCCAAGCTGACCGTTCAACTCCGGGTAGGGACGAGAATTGCAAACATTAACCATTCATTATACACCCCACAGCAGCCGCAACGACGAAGAAGATGATAATTTTAAAACCATCGGTCATTCCTTCCCTAGCGCACTTGCAGGTATTTTGTTTTGCGAGGGTGTATACGTGCCGTTGAAAAGTTTGTTATTAATTTCTGCATTTAGCAATCACGTCATCACCACAGAATGTACCGACTTGAGTCGGAAAAGAAAATTAGGATTATCCGCAAGGTCCCTCTTCATATTTCCTAGTATCGAGTAAGAATTCAGAAACTTCGGGCAAAAGAAAGTTGTAACATTAATACAAAATTTCATTCAAATTATGGAACAGTCTCAACATTTTATAAGAGAAAATTGTTTGCCTTTTCTTTTTCATTTGGCCTGTTTTCAAGCCGTAACATATTTACAATGCTGATAGTTTCCATTTCTGTTTCCATTTAGGAATCTTTGCGAACATTACCGTTTGATTAATTTCCAGTAGAATCATGAATATGAAAATACAAGTATGGTTCTTCCGAACAGTAAACATTATAAGTTATTGTGATGAATTGACGCTAACATGATCTGAGGTTTGCGGGTTGGGGCATCCGAGCCACAGACTGTGTTACCGCCTATTCATCACAATAACGCATATGTTCCAATACGACCCCACCCATAGGTCAAAACCCATGTCGTGAAATGAACATGGCAACGTTTACCGATAGCAGGTTTAGTAAACAAACCTCTAGTGCACCACACGACGCCACCGGCCAAATAATCAATTAATCAGTAACAGATCGAGGCCGCTCCATTTTAGTTCAAATCGTAAACTGATTTGCAATTTAAACAACATTTCTTTCGGACTATCGTCTGCTGCACGTGTGAAAAATCTAGAAAAATGAAGCGGTTTGTTGAGAAATAATTACGAAACGGGCAACTTCATTTCAAATATTTCGCGTTGAGACGTCGAACGGTAAAAAATCTACTGGAGCCGTAAACATAGAAAAAACTACCCGAGCTCTCGTCAAATCGGAGGGCGAAGATTTTAGTCTTATTGGAACACCTGTCTATGCCTATTTTCAACTTATTTTTGATCTTCGAAATTGCTCAGAAACTAATAATTCTATTGTTAAGACAACACCTCTGCTCCCCCGTACACGGTATGATCACCTGTCCGTTTCTCCGCTTTCATACTTGATAGGACGTCACCCTTCCCTTGAGCGTAATACAGAAAATTTCATGTCTAGTTCACGTTTATATGTAAAGGTAGTTTTCAGCCAGAATATTAATGGTACCATTTATTCGACCTTTTCAGTTTTGCGACAATGGCACCAGGGAAGTAAATGATAAGACGATTTTCCGTTTTATCAGGTCAGTAACTGTCTTCAGATGATAAGAGTGGGGCGGGGAGGTGGACTCATGTTTGCCCAACTATGGCATGAATTTGACCGATAGTTTTCACACTTTCATTCCTTTGCGTCTCGCCCAGGTATTCTGACAACGATTCTAAAATCACTGTAATAAGTTAGGACTATCCGCAATGACCCGGTAAAAGTAGTGGCAGAACTGCCACGACTTTCACCGTGTAATTGCAGATTACCATGGCTAATTATTGCCCTGATGTGACCAGCTACTTTAGGGTGAGGGTGTGACACTCCCAAGCCTGTACCAAAATTTACGACCCCGCATATTATAACTGAATATCATTTCAGCTTCCATTGCAACTGACATCAAATGGTAGTACAGATTGCCACGTAAATACTGGGTCGACTATATTATGTAAAATATACTATATACAATTGTAAAAATAACGTTTGATAATACATAAAATATAATTATAAAGATATATAAATTAGCAAGTATAAACATTAATAGGAAATAAAGTTTCATAAAATTTATAATTGGATCCATGCAAGTGGATCATAAAATTATTATCATATTTGCATATACAAGGTTTCATATCAATCTTCACAAAACTTCGCATAAAATTCTCTAAAACGAAACGGAAGATCAATAAATTTGGTCTACCTAAACTTAACACTTCTCATTATATTACAAATTACCACAGCGAATGGGTTTTGGAATGGAAATATTTTTAAATATAAAAATATGAATGATAACAGGACTTTATTCCTCGAAAACTTAGAAATTTCGGGATATTTTAATTTTTACTTGCCATTATGTGTAGCTCGTTCCAAAAGAGGCACAAGCCTTATGCAACGTTAGTTAACGCCATATCCGGTGCTCAAAACATCAAATTGTTCTAAAAAACTAATGACGCTTGAAACAAATTTGGACGGCGGGGGCAAGGGATATAAATGAAAAATGGTCGCGCTTGGTATAACGGAAGCATGCCATATCCCTATGACTATTTTAAAATAGAATCTGATGACCTCTCCAAGTTTATTGGTGATTGTTTTTTTCCGGCGAATTATGCTTTCGACTTGATATATGTTAGCTGCCCTTTACCTAACATGAAAAGCAGACGACACTTGAAAACAGAATTCTTGAATAACTAATTATTTTCATTTTTTGTCTCAAAAACATAGGTTATGAACCCTCTTGAGAACGAGCTCGTCGAGCTCGTTCCAAAGAGGGGTCATAACCTATGATTTGAGACAAAAAATAAAAAAAAATAATGAAAATTAATTGGCGATTTTTGTGAATAGCGCTGGCCGGTTTTGGCCGTTACAGTTAAGGATGATCCGTAATAATTCCATCTCTTCAGCCCTTTTGAGGTGTGGGGATTAAATTATTATTGCCCCCCCCCCCCTCATACAGAACAGGTACTATCAGACTCGTTGGGATCAGTATAGTATCAAAGATCTGAGACAGTAATCGGAGTTAATACAAAACGTTTCATACTTTTTACAGAAGCGTCAGGCCATTTTCCATACCCACAGACTTCCTAAAATTGACAGAAACCAGAATCTAGGATGATGCTTTGGACAACAGTAACACAAGGTAACCCTTTAGTATGGATTGAGTAAGATGAAAGGAAAAACCCTATTTATTTTTTAGGTTATTATGCCAAAGGTCAAGGTCACAGTAACCTTGAAATTTTATCGATCGGAGCTGGTTTCCGCTCTCTTAATTATTAAAATTATGCATTACCGACCAAAACCCAACTTGGCATGCGGGTTGAGCATGATGAGAGGAAGAACTCTACATATGTTTAGGTCATTGTGCCAAAGGTTAAGGTCACAGTGACCTTGAACTTGAAATTTTTTCGGTTCCGATCGAAACCAAACTTGACATGTCATCAGATACAGGTAATCTTATCTGTATCATTTGAGGAAATAATACCAACAGTGGCTGTGTTAATTTAATGTAATATATTACCAAAGTTACTGTATCAGGGTGATTTGTCGGGGGGATTTTCCACCCTTGGCGGTTACCTCTAGTTTCCATACTTGTTAAGACCTTTTCCAGACTGATACACATTTTCATATTTTGTGCTTAATTTCAAAACAGCGCAACAACTTTGGTTCAAAACGAAAAATTTGACCGGCCTCATGTTGGCATAAATTCAGGTGCAGACATATAAATCACAGAGGAGCAATTCTTTATCCTTACCTTAATCCATCGATGGAAGCAGCATCAGGTAAAGTTCTGAGTGTGACTTCATAGTTTTGGATTTAAATTCAGACTTGGCAGAATAAATTAGAAACTGCTTTATGTGAAATGGGTTTTTCGAATTTAGTTGAAAACAATCCAAGTGTTCAAGTATCAAGAACTCCATAATCCTTTCCAATGAATATACCAATTTAAAGAAACGAATCGAGGGAAGACGCTGAACGAACACTAGACTGGTACTGAGGGGAAGAAGTAAAAACTAATTCTAGTAGTTATAACTAATTGTAAGGAACAGTAGTTATAAATTATTCTAAGGGACAGTAGTTATAACGTATTCCAAGGAACAGTAGTTGTAACTTATTCTAAAGAGCAGTAGTTATAACTTATTCTAAGGAACAGTAGTTTTAACTTATTCTAAGGAACAGTAGTTTTAACTTATTCTAAAGAGCAGTAGTTATAACGTATTCCAAGGAACAGTAGTTTTAACTTATTCTAAGGAACAGTAGTTTTAACTTATTCTAAGGAACAGTAGTTTTAACTTATTCTAAGGAGCAGTAGTTATAACTTATTCTAAGGAACAGTAGTTTTAACTTATTCTAAGGAACAGTAGTTTTAACTTATTCTCAGGAACAGTAGTTTTAACTTATTCTAAGGAACAGTAGTTTTAACTTATTCTAAGAAGCAGTAGTTTTAACTTATTCTAAAGAGCAGTAGTTATAACTTATTCTAAGGAACAGTAGTTATAACTTATTCTAAAGAGCAGTAGTTATAACGTATTCCAAGGAACAGTAGTTATAACTTATTCTAAGGAACAGTAGTTTTAACTTATTCTCAGGAACAGTAGTTTTAACTTATTCTAAGGAACAGTAGTTTTAACTTATTCTAAGGAACAGTAGTTTTAACTTATTCTAAGGAACAGTAGTTTTAACTTATTCTAAGAAGCAGTAGTTTTAACTTATTCTAAAGAGCAGTAGTTATAACGTATTCCAAGGAACAGTAGTTATAACGTATTCCAAGGAACAGTAGTTGTAACTTATTCTAAGGAGCAGTAGTTTTAACTTATTCTAAGGAAGAGTAGTTGTAACTTATTCTAAGGAACAGTAGTTTTAACTTATTCTAAGGAACAGTAGTTTTAACTTATTCTAAGAAGCAGTAGTTTTAACTTATTCTAAAGAGCAGTAGTTATAACGTATTCCAAGGAACAGTAGTTATAACGTATTCCAAGGAACAGTAGTTGTAACTTATTCTAAGGAGCAGTAGTTTTAACTTATTCTAAGGAAGAGTAGTTGTAACTTATTCTAAGGAACAGTAGTTTTAACTTATTCTAAAGAGCAGTAGTTATAACGTATTCCAAGGAACAGTAGTTATAACTTATTCTAAGGAACAGTAGTTTTAACTTATTCTAAGGAACAGTGGTTATAACTTATTCTAAAGAGCAGTATTTATAACTTATTCTAAGGAGCAGTAGTTTTAACTTATTCTAAGGAACAGTAGTTTTAACTTATTCTAAAGAGCAGTAGTTATAACGTATTCCAAGGAACAGTAGTTATAACGTATTCCAAGGAACAGTAGTTGTAACTTATTCTAAGGAGCAGTAGTTTTAACTTATTCTAAGGAAGAGTAGTTGTAACTTATTCTAAGGAACAGTAGTTTTAACTTATTCTAAGGAACAGTAGTTTTAACTTATTCTAAGAAGCAGTAGTTTTAACTTATTCTAAAGAGCAGTAGTTATAACGTATTCCAAGGAACAGTAGTTATAACGTATTCCAAGGAACAGTAGTTGTAACTTATTCTAAGGAGCAGTAGTTTTAACTTATTCTAAGGAAGAGTAGTTGTAACTTATTCTAAGGAACAGTAGTTTTAACTTATTCTAAAGAGCAGTAGTTATAACGTATTCCAAGGAACAGTAGTTATAACTTATTCTAAGGAACAGTAGTTTTAACTTATTCTAAGGAACAGTGGTTATAACTTATTCTAAGAAGCAGTATTTATAACTTATTCTAAGGAGCAGTAGTTTTAACTTATTCTAAGGAAGAGTAGTTGTAACTTATTCTAAGGAATAGTAGTTATAACTTATTCTAAGGAATAGTAGTTATAAATTATTCTAAGGGACAGTAGTTATAACGTATTCCAAGGAACAGTAGTTGTAACTTATTCTAAGGAAGAGTAGTTGTAACTTATTCTAAGGAACAGTAGTTATAACTTATTCTAAGGAACAGTAGTTGTAACTTATTCTAAGGAGCAGTAGTTATAACTTATTCTAAAGAGCAGTATTTATAACTTATTCTAAGGAGCAGTAGTTTTAACTTATTCTAAGGAACAGTAGTTTTAACTTATTCTAAGGAACAGTAGTTATAACTTATTCTAAAGAGCAGTATTTA
Organism: Pictodentalium vernedei; assembly: GCA_031216915.1. Lineage (NCBI taxonomy): Eukaryota > Metazoa > Mollusca > Scaphopoda > Dentaliida > Dentaliidae > Pictodentalium > Pictodentalium vernedei. The sequence goes on along the minus strand of CM062290.1, from coordinate 94,110,676 downwards.
TAACTTATTCTAAAGAGCAGTATTTATAACTTATTCTAAGGAGCAGTAGTTTTAACTTATTCTAAGGAACAGTAGTTGGAACTTATTCTAAAGAGCAGTATTTATAACTTATTCTAAGGAACAGTAGTTATAACTTATTCTAAGGAACAGTAGTTATAACTTATTCTAAGGAACAGTAGTTATAACTTATTCTAAAGAGCAGTATTTATAACTTATTCTAAGGAGCAGTAGTTTTAACTTATTCTAAGGAACAGTAGTTTTAACTTATTCTAGGGAACAGTAAATTTAACTTATTCTAAGGAACAGTAGTTATAACTTATTCTAAGAAGCAGTAGTTATAACTTATTCTAAGAAGCAGTATTTATAACTTATTCTAAGGAACAGTAGTTTTAACTTATTCTAAAGAGCAGTAGTTATAACTTATTCTAAGGAACAATAGTTATAAGTTATTCTAAGAAGCAGTAGTTATAACTTATTCTAAGAAGCAGTATTTATAACTTATTCTAAGGAACAGTAGTTTTAACTTATTCTAAAGAGCAGTAGTTATAACTTATTCTAAGGAACAATAGTTATAAGTTATTCTAAGAAGCAGTAGTTATAACTTATTCTTAGGCACAATAGTGTGCTAAATGTCTGAATATCTCCACAAATAGAGTGCATTCGCCAATTTTGCTTTAATTTCCTATGGTAGGATCTTTGGCCTGCATCAATTAAAAAAACAAAGCAACACGAAAAAGTTATCGCAGCAATTTCCTAACAACCCTTTTTCTGATTTTGTGATTACGAGAAGGTAATACTGAAATACTGATACGCTATACCAAGGTTAATACAAAGACTGTGATGAGCAACCGAAAAATACTGTAGCTTTCTTCCATAAATCTCATTCCTTGTGCCGATGGGGTGTTGTGTTGTAACACACTGTTGGAGTGGGCTCAGAGTGCCCATTCCAACAGCATTTCACATCACGGCACTTTATCTCTAAACGTTTACATTCTTTACAAAAAACATCATGGCCTGGAGAAGCAAAGAAATGAAAACCAAGGGAAGTTGGAAATGTGTACGATTCAGCAATGAAGGAGAATAAAAAAATCGCTCGTTTTGTTCTCTTTTAAAACGGACGATAGACGAACAAAACCAACGTTAGACGAAGTTGTCAGGTCTGCTATTTCGTTTAGCGACAAGACGTCGAGGGGAGGATGAAAAGTGAAACGAAATAAACGCGATGGAATGTGAATAAGCAAAACACAAAATCAGCCTCATATAAAAAATTCACCAGTCTCTGACAACTGTTCGAAGAATTTAAAAAATCACAGAATATTAAATGCAAATATTCAATATTTCACAGTGACTTTCGCTGTTCTTTTACCCTAGTCGGGTTAACCAGAACATTTCTCAACAGTCTTGAGCAAATTGCAACAATCATAACACTTTCGTTTGGGGTTCCGGGAACTGTTTTTCAATGTACCCAAATTCAAATTGTTTTCATTAGAAACGGCGCCCTCTAATCACCAAAAGAACGGAGAAATCAGTAAAAGTTCTCTTCGTTAAGATGTAAATGTTTAGATTTTGCCATTTCAGTAAAATGTAACTCGAAATTTGGGTTGACACTAAAAACGAGCCCTAACCTCTGAACTGATATCTATTAAAGAACTGACGTCACGTGAATGACCATTCTTCTTTGCACAAGCCTTCCTTACACGCCTGACATAAATCCGAGTTATGCTGATTTCTTGGTTTTCCAATTCGTCTATCAATGCGTAGCGGTGGTCTTACAAATCCATAATGTAACTGTCCAACTCGGTTGTAGACATTCCCTACCACCTGAAACGAAACAAAAGAACAGAAGCGTTGTATCAACTCGTGCTAAAGTCTATTTTTTTAACTGTATGAACAAAATGGTTTCTATACTGGACTGGTCACTTTCCATGGGGTGGGCAGTATTTCCACAATCGCAATAATATTAGATTTCAAACACTAATTATAGGAATAATCATCAAAAAATTAAGTAATGAAGCACCGGGTACAACCCGGTGCTTCATTAATTAAAATTTTGCTGATGATGATTTTTATTACCTGGTAAACGCATGCGTGGACATAACTGCCCTCGCGTGGATTACGACCAGCCCACGACGAGTGTACTGTACGCTAGGCTCGAAGTTACGACTCCAGACTTCGGGAAGAAGAGGATTTTCCGACATGGCATGCATCAAGGCACAAAATAATGGCTTCGAGGAGTGTGTGTCTCCATTGGTGTAGATGCAACAGGGTCCAATGGTGATTTTCTGGGACATTTTTATAAAAATGGAGTAAAAATGACTCTCTGTTGAGTGAAACAGAGAATCAATTTGTCTTAAGTTTGGGATGCACCTTTGAAGATTTTTATATCGTCCAATTACAGCACTGGTATACCAGGTGAAATAAGTTATAGGAAAACCACAAGTACATTTTTGTTCAATTGGTATATCCAGGCCTTGACATCATTTTGGGAAGCTGCCCAGGAAGTGATATAGATGTATAGAATGACGAACACGAAAAGAATGAACATTCCACATGCAAAGCACAATGTTGCGACGGGTAGGTTATCTATCCCCGGCCACCCCACCGATCAACCACGGGCCTGTTGGCCATGCATTATGCATTCAGTGCAATAGCGATCACACATTCATCAATTATTGTTTTGTTTTGCTGGCTGTTTCGTGTTAGAGGTACCTAATTTACTCCAAATGAATCTGTTCTACGGAGGCGCGGTGGCGTTGCGGTGACCGATTCTCGACAGATCACCAAAGTTAAGCAACGTCGAGCACGGTTAGTCCTCGGATGGGTGACCGTTTGAGCGATCTATTCGGACTCCCGCGTTGTGTCCCTGGGCAAGGCACTTAACCCCGATTGCCCACCTGGGGGCACGATGACGCCGTGCACTAAGGCGTACTGCACGCCGATGGTGCGTATGTCTTCAAACAATCTAACCCTGCCTGTGCCGCAGTGCGGAGTTACGATGTTGGGGAGCTGGCAGCTGCTAATCGTTGCTCGGTGGTTCTCTCCGGGTACTCCGGCTTCCCCCACCCGTAGCCATTGTGCATAAGTATGTGACCTTAAACACCAATACATAAATAAATAAATAAATAAATAAATAGAATCTGTTCTATTATGGAGAGTGGTGGTGGTGGGGGGGGGGGGGGGGGTCATCGAAGAAGAAGATAGAACATCTGTTGTTATGTTACAGCCTGTAGAAAATGTTCACTAACGAGTTGATGATAATAGCTTCAAGATAAAACCCTGCTATATATTGTGGAGAGACGAGAACAATTACCACAGGCCGTGATTTGCCGGCGTAACATGCGGCGCACAACATTGTGCATCCAATTACGATTGCTCGTGTCACAATCAATAATTATTCTGCAGCATGTTTCTGTGAATACTTTATTCATTGAAGAGTGAGGAAATTATTTTAGAAATAATCCATCACTGGTAACTTTGTAGGTTCATAAGGCAGGTAGGTTCGTGTCAAGTGGTTACAGCTGTAAATTTGATGGAAATTAAACAACTATGACCGACAAAACGCTTATTCTGTCTTTCACGACACAAGGTGCCCCAACAACAAGGGCCATGGACCCTTGTTGTTGGGCAATTTTGCGTCGTTTCTAATAGGGGTAGAAAAATCCCCGTATACCATTTTGCCGTATATCCGCGTCACAAAGATTTAAGCAGATAATACAGACACACAAAAGGACGAAAAAGAATAACACATCGAGGTGGCATGACCACTTTGACTGTCTAACAACTTGTTTAAGACATGTACATGTTTAGTATGTGACACAGCAATGACAAACATCTAGGTAATGACCTGATAACAAAGGTACATGTAAAGTATTGTAACGGTCTGTACATAAATGCTAACCGTAGCCTGTAACAAATGTGTAGGTAAAGGTGGGCGACAGTTAGATGCCAAACTAGAAAAGAAATCTTTGAGTCCTAGAGTGGGTCTGACTGAACCCAAAAATATTTGTTCTCATAGCACAGTGATAACGAAGGCACCCCAAAACACTCGTTCCTGTCACAAGGTGATAACAAAGGTACCCCAAGAAGTTTCGTGAACATCAGTTCATAAATACAGACTCTAGCCCGAGCCGTATTGACATGTGCACTTACTGTGTATAAGTAGCACTGAACAAATCAAAGTTCATCTAATTTGCATAATTTCTGCACGAGAAAAAAACCCTTTATTGTATGTGATGTATTCCATGTTACTAAACATTCCTACAAAAATTTATTCAAATCAGAACTTTCATACAGAAGTTCTGTACAAAAAACTGATTGCACTAATTTTAGTACAAAAAGGTTGCTGGCGGCCATCTTGAATTTTGGACCGCACCCAAAAACACTCGTTCTCGTCCCACGGTGATAACAAAGGAACCCAAGAAGTTTTGTAAAGGTCGGTTCATAAATACGGCCTCTAGCCTGAGCCGTATAGAAGTTGTGTACAAAAAGCTGATTGGACCTAATTTCGGTACAAAATGGCCACTGGCAGCCATCTTGAATTTTGGACCGCACCCAGAAACACTCGTTCTCATCCCAAGGTGATAACAAAGGTACCCAAGAAGTTTCGTGAAGATCTGTTGATAAATACAGACTCTAGCCCGAGCCGTATTGACATGTGCACTTACTGCGTATAAGTAGCACTGAATAAATCAAAGTTCATCTAATTTGCATAATTTTTCCACGAGAAAAAACCTGTATTATATGTGGTGTATTCCACGTTACTAAACATTTATACAAAAATTTATTCAAATCAGAACTTTCATACAAAAGTTCTGTACAAAAAACTGATTACACCAATTTTGGTACAAAATGACCGCCGGCAGCCATCTAGAATTTCGGACTGCACCCCAAAACACTCGTTCTCATCCCAAGGTGATAACAAGGGTGCCCAAGAAGTTTCGTGAAAATCGGTTCATAAATACGGCCTCTAGCCCGAGCCGTATTGGCATTTGCAGTTGCAGTGCTGAAAGTAACATTAAATAGATCAAAGTTAGTCTAATTGGCATAATTTATGCACGAGAAAAAACCCCGTCTTATATGTGATGTATCCCATGGTACTAAACATTCACACAGAAAATTATTCAAATCAGCGATTTCATGTGGAAGTTCTGCGCAAAAATCTGATTGCACCTAATTTTGTACAATCTGATTGCACCTAATTTTGTACAATCGGATTGCACCAATTTTGGTACAAAATGGCCCCCAGCGGCCATCTTGAATTTCAGACCGGACCCAAAAACACTCGTTCTCGTCCCACGGTGATAACAAAGGTACCCATGAAGTTTCGTAAAGATCGGTTCATAAATACGGCCTCTAGCCCGAGCCGTATTGGCATTTGCACTTACAGTGCTGAAAGTAACACTAAATAAATCAAAGTTAGTGTAATTTGCATAATTTACGCACGAGAAAAAAAAACTGTATTATATGTGATGTATCCCATGGTACTAAACATTCATACCAAAAAATTATTCAAATCGGGGCTTTCATATGGACGTTCTGCGCAAAAATATGATTGCACCTAATTTTGGTACAAAATGGCAGCCAGCGGCCGTCTTAAATTTCGGACCGGACCCCAAAACACTCGTCCTCGTTTCACGGTGATAACAAAGGTACCCAAGAAGTTTCGTAAAGATCGGTTGATAAATACGGCCTCTAGTCCAAACCGGGTGTACAGCGCGACGGACGGACAGACGAACGCTCCAACATTTCGGGTTTATGGGCTACCAAAAAACATTTCGTAAGTCCAAAACCTTATTTTACCCAGAACCCCACCCTCCACCCTAGAACTTATATTTAACCTTAACCCCACACCTCCACCCAAAAAACACACCCTAACCCTACCCTACCCCATCCTGACCCTAAACCCTAAAAGCCCACCCCTGACCTAACCCCCACCCACCCCCGGGACCTAACCCTCCCCAACCTTAAGCCCTACTCTGAGGCTACCCCTAACCCCACCCCACCCCACCCCACTCCTAACCCTAACACTATACCTTAATTTGGAGGTAGCCCCTAATAATAATATTCCCTAAACCCCCAATGTTGGCCCGGACAGACGGACAGACGGACGACGGACGACGGGCCATGGCAATACCTCAAATTTGGCTTCGCCAAAGTTGAGCTAAAAAACGACATTGTGTAACAGTGTTTGATGATTGGCAATCGAGTATTTTCAAACGTTGCCATTTAGAGCTGGGCGGTTTTTTCGGCTCGGTTTTGGGTTTTGCAGCAAAGACCCAGCAAAACCACAACACCCAGCAAAACCGGCGGAACGGTTTTAGAGTGTTTGTACATAAACTGATTAAACTATCTTACTGGGTGGGTACTGGACTAGTGGCCCCCATGGAGCCTCGTCACCTGGTCTATCCGAAAAAAGGTGCGAATACGACTTGTTCTGATTGCTACATTTTCTCCTCTATTGCCTCGACCACCGAATGTACTCCTACGAATGATCACAAGGAAGTTATGCTGAACACAATGGAGAAACAGAAATAGTTTTATCACATGACTCGTCCGTTTTGTTCACTTTAAAACATTTGATATTTTGTTTTCATATTAATCAGTGATAAATAAAGCCTTCCGTCAATTTCATTGGTCAATTTCAAAATTAGACAATTTGATTGGCTGAACAAAATACAACTGGGCCACATTTTCATAATTTGCATAATTAGAGTTGGGAGCTTTCATTGATCAATTTCAAAACTGGACAATTTGATTAGCTAAACAAAATACATCTGGGTCACATTTGCATAATTTCAGTAGGAAGAATTTACGTTATCTGTCCTATTTTGGGTGGGTTATATTGTATTAATCTTTTACCTACAAGAAAAACGCCATTCATTTTTTTTTATATTTTCACTTTTTGCTTCCAAAACATAGGTTATGACCCCTCATTGGAACGATCTCGACGAGCTCGTTCCAATGATGGGTCATAACCTATGTTTTGGAAGCAAAAAATGAAAATTTTTAGTTATACGAGGATGTTTTTCCAAGTGCCGTCTGCAACTCAATTTAGGTGATGGGTTAAAAGGCTCATACTAAGTGGCTAATTTGTGCGTGTGTGTGTCATATGATAAAGAGAATATGAAATGGGTGTTTTTCTCATATAATATTCATGAAACTCGTCCGAATTTTCCGTTTGGGCTCACCAGAGGCTCGCCAAAACGGAAAATTCTTAGACTCGTTTCATAAATATTATATGAGAAAAACACTCATTCCATATCCTCTATTTATGTGGTGTTCTTGCGGATTTTCTTCCGTGTAAAGGTCGTGTGAGAACCATAAGGTTCTATCTTCCACTGGAACCCCGACCCTAATCCTTCCACTGGAACCCCGACCCTAACCCTTTCACTGGAAGATAGAACCTTGTGGTTTTCACGCGACGATATGTTCTTGACATATAGAAAAAATGAGTCGAAATAGCGGTTTATCCTAAAACCCAAACGAAATAAATCTGAAAAAAACAAAACCTCGCAGTTCAAATGCCATTTAAATCTAAAAATCAAACTCCGGTGTCTACAATACCCGCCCACCTTTTACGTCTTTGTCATAGACATTAGAATTATTCATTGACAAAAATCACAAAGTTGAATCGAAACAGAAAACGCAAATTTTAGTCCGCGTTGGCTGTTTGGATAAAGTTCTGATTCTTGAGATCTATATCAAAGCGAGCATCTGTTATCCGACACTTTATGTAATAGGACATATAAAATTACATGACGCGTCACTGAACAAGATAAATAAAAACCTATCTAGTATTCTACCTTGACGACTTCCTCGGGATACCACATGGCGTGTTCATAAGATCCATTCTTGCATTTCATGCACTGTTGTCCATACAGTTTGAACATCACATATCCAGCATTGGTTCCATAGTTTAAGTGAAACCAGAAGATGACTCGTCCTTTCATTGATGTCCATCCATGTCCGCATTCCTGAAGAAGAGAAATAAATAATGTCCCGTGTCGTCTCGCTTTCTATCTAGTTTTAGGTCGAAAATTATAACACTTCATTTAATCTTTAAACTCAAAGACAAATTCAAATATCATTGATCTTTCCCACGAAAGAAATATATGCTCTTCTAATATATTGCCATTTGTCGCTTTAGAAACATAGTTTACGGTTCCTCCTTGTTTGACAAAAGCTATCTTTAACCCTTTACCTAACATGAAAAGCAGACGACAAAAAAATTCTTGAATAACTATTATATTCATTTTTTGTCTCAAAAACAAAGGTTATGATCCCTCCCTGGAACGAGCTCGTTCCAATGAGGGGTCATAACCTATGATTTAGAGATAAAAAATGAAAAAATAATGAAAATTAATTGGCGACTTTTGAGAATAGCGCTGGCCGGTTTTGGCCGTTACGTTAGGTGAAGGGTTAAGAAGCACAAAAATGATTTTCTAGATATTTTGTGAAAAATATTATGTAATCAACTAACCGCGTTCGGTAATGGGTAAACTATATTAACTTGGACAGAATGTCACCAGGTGCGTCACGAAGATGGGTGTATGTGCATGTGGGTGTGTGTGTGGGGAGGGGGGGGGGGTGGTACCCAGATTTATCCCGACTGACAAAATATCCCAACTACATTATCAAGGCATGCCTTCATAGAAGGCATGCTCTGACGACGTAGATTGAATATTAATCAGCCGCGATTATAGTTTAAAAAACTCAAGAATTATTGGAACTTTATTTGTAAAAATCAAAAGTTTGGCCCACATGTAGTAGTCGAGACACAACTTCCTATTTAATTAACATCCACTGTCCTCCTATTTGACCATGCTGCACCCCTCAACGACCCGAATGTGTGTACTACAGCCTTCCATTTCTATGGAGTGTGTGACATAAGTCCAGTATCAAATGGTGTGTCTTACTAAAGTTTTTTTTCGTATTTTGTCCCGAAATTCTCTAATTATGAATGATCTTAAAGTGCCCAGTGGTCAAGTTGTATATCAATGTAAAGCTTATTATTTCCTTTGATTCGGAAATACACCTAGTGGTTCAAGTTTGAGACGAATATAAAGGTGAAAAGTTGGGTTGTTTTGAAAAGTGTGGGGAGTGAGGGGTGGGGGTGGGGGTGGGGGCGTGGGGATGCTCACCTTGTTATATCTATATATCTATTAACCCTTTGAACCCGAGAGACCGATTGTCCGGTCCAGGAACATGATCAGGGCTGGAAATGAACAAAATTGATGGGTCCAGTTTTAATCGGGAGTAAATTGCACTCGTAAAATATTAGTAGATGAATTTTGAGGGAATACTGTTACCAAACATTAGAAACTTTAACCCTTTTACTACAACGCCCATTTAGCCATATATGGAGGATCTGTATGCGAGGATGTTTATTAAAATTTATGACATACTTGAAACTCTATCATCTGATTAATTGTTGGAAAGGGCTCTCTGAGCTCTCTGAGCCCTTTCCAACAAGTAATCAGATGGTAGGTTTGATCTGCGCATACCAAAACGTACAGATAATCATCATAAAATGGGTGACAAGAGTCCGTTTGGCAGCATATTCCCATAAGTGTTAAATTTATAAGGACCTGTTGAACTATAACACTAACTTGCCACTGGCCACAGAGTGCAGTTTTCTTAAAACAACACATTTATATGCCCTCATGGTATATTAGTGCTCCACAATATTTTTCAAGAAGTGCACTTTTTTAGCTCCCGTAACATAGAAAACACGGATGCTGACGGGAGTAATTGCACTCGCACCCGTCTCATTTCCAGGACTGCATGATATGTCATAATTTCATTACGCAGGGTGACTGCTAAGTGAGTATGCGGGGTAGACTAATCGATATTTTTAACTTTCAGTCGTAAGACTGCATGCTGAAAATATGAAGTGGTCGCACCCCAAACAAGTGTTTGACCACCGAAGTGGTATTAGCCCCCTACGGCGCTTTTGTGACATAGGCATTTTTGTCACATAAGACACTAGAGCATATAAGCATCTCTGCAATTCAGGTTAGTAGTTTAACTGGTAGAGTGCTAGGTTTTTTAGGTTATCAAAATTTGTTCATGTGTCTTTGCCTTGTTACAATTTATGGGAGAGTGCCAAGAGGCACTCTCCCATAAATTGCAACAAGGCAAACCCACATAGACTAAGTAATTTCGCTTCTAGGATAATGTGAAGCACATCTACAGAGTATGACACCTTCAGGCTGGGGTCCTGCTCATCATATTAAAGCCCTGATAGTGGCTTCTAGCACTCTACCAGTCAAGAAGTACAAAGACTGCCAGTAATGGTCCGATCCAGTGAAAAGAAGTTCGAGTCCAGCTCTCAGTGGTGCAGTATTTTTGCCTGGACCAGGGCAATCATTATAATAACCTTAAATGAAGGGAAAGGTGATGAAATCTTACTTTTGGTAATACCAAAAAAGGAAGATATTAAAACATTTTCCTTCATTTAACGTGTTTTATAATGATTGAATTGGTATACGCATTTGTGTTACAGTAAGCATCAAGTTACTGATGTCTGCTGGGGAAGCTTGGTAACTCGGACATGTTATATAATACACTGTATGCACATTGTGGAAATGTTTCTGCAGGACAACTGAATACTATAAACACGGAAACTTTCAATATATTTAGAGTCGAAAGTTTGATTTAATGCTGCAAAAATGGCCGCCATTCCGCCATCTTGGATTTTTAAAAAAAATATTGAGCGAGTATCATCCCCTCAGAACCATTTATCCACGTACCAAATATGAAAGGTGTAGCTTGAAACATGTTTGAGGGAGAGGTGGTAACATAAAACAGACAGACAGACAGACGGACATATAGACAGATCTTAGATTTTTAAAAAAAAAAATTGAGCGTGCATAATCCCCTCACAACCCTTTATCCATGTACCATATATGAAAGGTGTAGCTTGAACCATGTTGGAGGGAGGGGTGGTAACATAAAATAGAGAAAATGGCTTAAAATACACAACAAACATGGCTGCTATGGCGCCATCTTGAATTGTGAAAACAAAATATTGACCGTGTATCATTCCATTACAACCCTCTATCCATGTGCCAAATATGAAAAGTGTAGCTTGAACCATGATGGAGTGAGGGGTGGTAACATAAAACAGAGAAAAAAGCTTCAAAAACACAACAAAAATGGTCGCCATGCCGCCAGCTTGGATTTTGAAAAAAACATTTTGAACGTACATCATTCCCTCCCAACCCTCTATCCATGTGCCAAATATGCAAAGTGTAGCTTGAACCATGTTGGAGGGAAGGGTGGTAACATGAATATAGAGAAAAAAAAGCTTAAAAAACACAACAAAAATGGCCGCCATTCCGCCATCTTGGATTTTGAAAAAAAAATTTTGAGCATGCATCATCCCCTCAGAACCATGTATCCATGTACCAAATATCAAAGGTGTAGCTTAAAGCATGTTGGATGGAGAGGAATTAACATAAAAACAGACAGGCAGACGGACGGACGGACGGACGGACGGACGGACGGACGGACGGACGGACGGACGGACGGACAGACAGACAGACAGACAGACAGACAGACAGACAGACAGACAGACAGACAGACAGACAGACAGACAGACAGACGCACAGACAGACGGACGGAGTGCAATCCTATAGTCCCCTACGGTTCCCGTAGGGGACTAATAATAAATAAGGACTCTTCCAATTACTACCATTGAACCGACAGAGAACATACCACTATGGTTAAAAGGGTTAACGGGCGAAAGGATCAATCAAAAATTAGTTTTTAAATATCATTTTCCCTAGTTTTCAGTTGGTGCAGAGTAGCTGTGGGTATCGCCGTTAGTGAACCAATTTAATGGCACCATAATTTATTTCCTTCGATGCATGTTATCTCGGCTTATTGTTGGAGAGTAGATGTGGCTACATAAAGAAAGTCACCCCTCCCCTGGATTCCAAAAGGTTGAACCTACGCAAATCGAATCAAACTGAAACGAGTCGTCATGGCGGTATCGAATCTCTTCGAATCTCGAAATTGCGCAGAGTACAATCATATGTTGGTTTGATGTTCAATGAATTCATCTTTTTTCATGCATCCGCGAGTTGATGTATACTCAAAGATCTTACTCTTCATTCGAGATAAAATAAATAAAAAAAATCTGTTGTCTAAAACAATACACGTGATGTGTGAGGTGTTGCCTTCATTCAATAACATACCTGACACGAAAACCTGACTTTAGCGCTGTCTTTGAAGGAATTCCATCTTTCGCTGGGTGGATTAAATGTGGGTACCATATACCAGAGTTGTGGATAATACTGACTAAACAATCGGTCAAATTCACCGTGCCATACCAGTTCCATTCTATAAAATAAAGAAAAACAATACTAAAATTAACCCTTTACCCAACGAATCGCCCGCATCCGCCCGCGTAATATGCAAATTCAGCAGTTGAAAAAATATTATTTTTCAAAAAATTGCAACAAAACCATATCACGTGACCCCTCGTTGGAACGAGCTCGTCGAGCTCGTTCCAACGAGGGGTCACATGATATGGTTTTATTGAAATTTTTTGAAAAATTTGTAAAAATCATATTAAAAATAATAAAATTTTATATCGTCTGCGTTGGGTAAAGGGTTTTAAGGGGGATGCATAATTTCAATTAGGCTGCACAAAGTAGATCTTCTGTTCCTCAGGCCATTTTTCTGTAAAATTTCAAGTGGGCTGGCGGTTTTTTATTTTATTTTTTATTTTTGTAATTATTCCCTTGCCACCAAAAGTTCATGTTCAGGGTTTGGTTATTGTTTTAGGCCTCATAATCTACAGAATAGCGTGGGTGCTGGTGTATTTCGTTCCTTGAGTGCAAGAAGGCTTTGCAATGCTGAGGCATTGCAAAGCCTTGCTGCACTCAATGGACAAATTTAATAATTTTATTCACCTGGGTAAAATATCAAGTTTTTGTTTTTGTGTGTAAACTGGACATCTTCATCCCGCATGCTGCTCGAATGCAGACACGATGTGACAATGGCCCTTCTCCTCGTCCGATTTTCCCATAGTTCGGAAACCTCCCGCTGTATATTTTGCATCACACAAAGTTGTAAACACGGAATATCTCCGTCGTGCATATGATGCAAGCTTGGTTACCAAGTAGGCTAAGGATTTCCAGTTTCTCCACGACTCGCACTGCGTCTTCTTATAGAATACATCACCTCTTGTGTGTCACAAGGCGTCATCTGAAATACTGAAGCATAAGAGAGAGAGAGAGAGAGAGAGAGAGAGAGAGAGAGAGTTATCTCTTATAAAAAGTATCATGGTAAACCATGGTAAATCCCAAAATACCCTGGTAATACCATGGTATTACCATGGTATTACCAGGGTATTTTGGGATTTACCATGGTTTACCATGGTACTTTTTTATAAGGGATTCGTTGAAGAGACCGCTGAAATCGAATCCATTTGTGGACGTTGAACCTGTCATCGCATTCATTGCATAACGTGGTGAAAAACAGGAGGTCGTAAAGATTCCTATAGAGCCTAGAATTGCGTTGCTGAAAACAATGCATTGATTGGTAGAGCGTCCGCTCAAATAAAATACGCCCTCCAGTGACGTTGAGCATTCAAACATTCAAAGGTCGGCTTTTGTTGAAACAATGATTCAGAACTCAAATGCCATCTTTTACAACATACACCATACGAAATGTAAAAAAAACTAAGCAGGAGAGATGGTTCAAGTTCCGCACAAGAAAACTGAACTTGTAGAACGTTTGAACGTGAGATTTTACGATCTGTGACCTCTCTGTTTTGCGAGTTTTCAAACAAATGACATATAATGTGCACAATTACAGAGTGAAAATCGTCGCGATTTGAGCGTGTGTTCTGATACAATCCTGTCTCGAGCATGAGCTTACGAACGTATCTATGACAGACTACTTATTATAAGTTATCTCCACCAACATGTTTGGTATATGGAGATTTAATAACTGGATGTAAGTTTTTAAACACCGAGCCGCAGGCGAGGTGTTTAAATGAGACATCCGGGTATTAAATCCCCATGTACCATACATGTTGGCGGAGATAACGTTTTTGTCCCGTTTGAAACACAGTAGAAACATAGTGGAAATAAATTTGTGGACGCGTTTCTCACGCTCCGCAATCAGTTGGACCAAACTCGTGAATAATTGTTTTATTTTTACAAACGCAGAAGACAACAGATAGAGTTACACTCCTTGGGTTGTTATTGGAAACATAAACATATCGGAAGCTGAATATTTGTTGACAGATTTCCTCGTATATTAATTTTCTCAAGTTGTTTGATTTAATTATTCAACTATTTAATTTATAACAACAAAATATGACCGAATTATCAGAAATCTGATGATAGTTGTGACTATTTCAGGTGTTTTTTGGTTCGATTTTTATATCGAAGCGAGCGACAGGAAACGCTTTCATTTAAACCATATACCCCCAATTTTTCGCGTGACCTTAAAGGGACAAGAAATAATATATTATCTGCCCAGTAATGCAATCATCTATATCTGCTATACAGTATATAAACTGTCTGGGCTGTTAATATATAAAGTTTTCACAAAAGACAAAACATAACAAAAAAAAAACCCAAAACAAAAAGAAAACTCCCAAAAAACAAAAAAATAAGAAAAAAAAATAAGAAAAAAAAGAAGACGAAGTATAATTTCTGAAAGAGACACTGACAGCCACTAATTGGGTTACACTTAGTTATTTATTGTTGATTTTTTAAATACCCATAAACCCTATTATCTCATCATTAGGAAATTATAAAATGTCATATTAACTGATTGTTTGAAAAACAAATATTCGAATCTGATAAAATTTCCGGACATGCTTGATCCTTTGGTGATATATATAAAATTAAAAAGCAGAAACCCATCGAACTCTGTCAAACAATATTGATTTGGTTTAACCCTCAATATCAATTTACAGTGAGAATAAAATAATAACTGCCGTTTGCAGCCGTCTGGCTGCAGACTGCAGTTATTCTTTTATCATCAATCTCCCGTGTATAGATCTCTAAAAAAGACAAAAAATGCGACAAAATTATGCCTTGGACCGAAAATTCGGTATTACGAGTTCAAAGGTTAATTCCTAGCAGCATTATTGGAAAAAGTGCTCCTTGAATTTCGATATTTTGTTTCTTGACAGCAGTGTACAGGTTATTATTGCATCACGATTTAATCACAATAGTCATCAAACGTGCTAAGTGTTGAACTCATTTAGGTATACTTGGTTCTCAGATGCTGAATTAGTCATCTTGAAGCTGAGTTGCCGATATCACTACAATTAGGACATGGGCTACCCGGAGGAATTTTCTACACCCCATTTTTCTGAAAGCGCATGTCTCTAAAGCATTTCCCCATTTTCTGCCACTTGACAGTTGGGGCGTTTGTAAATTACTGCGCGTAATATACGTAACCATGAAAAATTGAAAGTGGAAAACTTCAACAAAAACTAGGAACCTTGGAATAAGTAAGGGTTGTCACGTCCCCTGAATTCCATACCTATCTGCCTGCAGGCCCTTGTCCCATCTTTTCTTTCCTTATCATTATGAAGTCTCATGCGCTGTATGTTGCTTTGAAGACTTTTACCTTTGAAAGATAGGCAATACATGTCTTGTTTCACAAAAGTGTACACACTTAAGGGCACAGCACTTCAATGACACATTGAACAAAAAAGTCAAACCTTCTTATATTCCACAATTTAGCACCAATCCTCCCCCACACATTGTGTTAGAATCAATGTGAGGTTCAAACGTTGACTATCAAACTCCCTGTTACTGCGCCTTATGCTGCAAACATGCCTGCATTACACTACCCCCCCCCCCCCCATTTCTTTCAATAATAATACACACTTAACCCTTTACCGAACATAACGACCAAAACCGGCCAGCGCTATTCTCAAAAATCGCCAATTAATTTTTATTATTTTTCATTTTTTGTCTCAAAAACATAGGTTATGACCCCTCTTCGTCGAGCTCGTTCCAACGAGGGGTCATAACCTATGTTTTGGAGACAAAAAAATGAAAAAAATTAGTTATTCAAGAAGTGTTTTTGCAAGTGTCGTCTGCTTTTCATGTTAGATAAAGGGTTAAGGATGTGTAGTTGAAGGTATGCAGATAACATCAGAAGTTCTGATTCACAACGACAATAAAGAATTTATTTATTTATTATTTATTTATTAGGGTTTAACGGTACATTAACAGCCAGGGTCATATCATGTCGGTGACAGTTTTACGGGTGGAGGAGGTCCAAGTACCCAGAGAGAACCACCGAACAACGACGAGCAGCTGTCAGTTCTCCAACATCGTAACTATGAACTCTGCATCGCGGCACAGACTGGGTTAGATTGGTTGAAGACATGCGCACCATCGACGTGCAGAACGCCTTAGTACACAGCGCCATCGTGCTCACGTGTAGGCAATCGGGGTTAAGTGCCTTGCCCAAGGACACAACGCGGGAGCACGAATGAGTCGCTGAAATAGTCACCCATCCAACTACTAACCGCGCTCGACGTTGCTTAACTTCGGTGATCTGACGAGAACCGGTTACCTTGACGCCACCTCGCCCCCACAGTTGAGAATATAATTTACCACACACCTATTAATGTAAAATACAAGATTTCCAATGTTCTGCCTGTACGATAAAAAAAAGTTGTATCGCACATGTGGTGATACAAAACACGTTCGATTTCGTTTCCAACGTAAACAGAGAAGGAACCCGTCTAAATAAATCACGTCATCATTGGTTGAATGCACCGGAGTCGAGATCGCTTGGAAATTCCAAGTTCCTCGTTTAGATTTGTTCACCCGGGATATTTAAACAATCAGATTCGAGCGTAAACTTTACAAAATAAAAATAACATTCTGACTGCTTGTTCCTTGACAAATACTTTCTATAACTGGTCATATAATGATGAAGTGTGATAAACTTATTATAGTGTTATTCTCCACAGTTTAGTCAATATTTGAAGTTCGATCATCGCAACCGTGACACTGGTCAGTATATATTGGTTTCCACTAATTGAATGCCGTAAAAATTAAAAAGCAAATTAGGGTTGGTATCCGGTCAACTAACAGCCATGTCTCGCTGGCAACGAAGAAAATGCAGCAATTATCCAGCTGAGGAGTGCTTTTAGTTCACTTTTCGTGCAGAATGGTTGTTGCATGGGAGAAGAGTGATAAATACAGAACCGCACATACGTTTGAATGGATTAAGAATTATCGCACTCGTTTGCTTTGGTGCAGGATTGGTCCATTCAAACGAATGTGCGGTTCTGTATATATGCAATGAAAATGAGTTGTTTAATAAATGTTGACAATTACGTTACCATACGTTACATTTCCAATTAATGCTAAGTATATGTATATTCCAAGCATATTACGTTACAACTAATTTTTTGTCGTTAAAATATTAGCAGTTCATGGAATTTACCCTAAATAAACAAATGATAAACAATTTAGGAAAACCTGTAGCGCATTTCTGTTTTGGTAAAGAACAATTGATATCGCTAACATTATAATTTTTTTGCCAGTGTGGTGAATATCAGTTATAATACTTCAATCAAACAATCAATTTGAAACATATGCGAGTCCACAAAAATCACTTGATACCCAAGTTTTTCTCCAGAAAGCTGCTGTAAATTCGACATAAACGCTCATTTTCAGAATCCTTATACAATATTCGATTCTTTCAATAACGTAAACTCGATAACGTACGTTACACAAAAAAAAATTAATTTTGACGACATCTATAATACATATTTATTAATTTAATAAATTTTATTACTTTCCAAAGTGTGATTTACTGGATTTCCGGGTTTGCTTATAAACGATGACTTCACAAGAGAATTATGCAATCAACAACTGGGCCATGTATACGTGCGCGCAAACGAAAACACCTTCCCGTGGGTGCAATGGGGACTTCATTGTTTTTTGTTTTTTAACCCTTCACCTAATATCAAAAGCAGACGACACTTGCAAAAAAATTCTTGAATAGCTATTATTTTCATTTTTTTGTCTCAAAAACATAGGTTATGACCCCTCATTGGAACGAGCTCGACGAGCTCGTTCCAATGAGGGGTCATAACCTATGTTTTAGAGACAAAAAATGAAAAAAATAATGAAAATTAATTTTTGAGAATAGCACTTGTCGTTACGTTAGGTAAAGGGTTAAATAATATAATTATCGTTAATAATGAAAAGTAATAAACAGACTAATCGCTTGAGTGGACTGGTTACGTGAAATAATTCATTCGAGGCGAGGAACTATATTGCAAAACACTCATGCGCATTCTTCCACTGGTATTTGTACAACGTCCCTCACCTCTCATGAATTATTTCACGTAACAAGTCCATTCAAGCGATTACTCTCTATCTTATCATATTATGCGCATTCAGAGCGCTTTGTAATTTTAAATAACATTGTATCTTGAAACTAACTAATTAACTAACTAATTAACTAACTAATTAACTAACTAACTAACTAACTAACTAACTAACTAACTAACTAACTAACTAACTAACTAACTAACTAACTAACTAACTAACTAACTAACTAACTAACTAACTAACTAACTAACTAACTCATTTGGTCGTATCTAATAATAAATATACCGTCTGTAAGACATAGCAACTTCGCAGCTCTCGCACAAACTCATTATGACCATCGCCTTGTTCGTTTTGTATTACTTTCAGAACCCTTCATTCGATCTACCTTTCCTCCGATAATTGATAACAATCTCCTATATCCACGGATGTGATGTCTGTTAGAAAAGTTGTCGGCAACATCACGTTTTCAATGTACACGTGTTTTCTTTTTATGTAAAAAGGGGTTACGTCATAAACGCCCTTTGACCATACATATTTTTGAATTTGGTCGTGAGAACATTTCTTCTTACTAAATTGTTATTGGTAATCCGGATCTTTTTTTTATTTTCGTACCTATAGAGCTAGTAGCCAGCTAGCGGATTAATCCAGTTTATTATTTGATTTAAGAATAATTATGTTTGCACGGCCCCAATTTATGGCAATTTAATAACGTGCTTTTGCAGTTGAGTTAAGCAGAGAATATGTTTTTTGTTTAACACTGAACATTACTGGGAAAACTTTTAAGACAGGACCCCGGAAGGGGGTGGGGGAGGGGACAGGATAGCAACTAACTAACTAACTAACTAACTAACTAACTAACTAACTAACTAACTAACTAACTAACTAACTAACTAACTAACTAACTAACTAACTAACTAACTAACTAACTAACTAACTAACTAACTAACTAACTAACTATTTGTTTATTGGTGTTTAAGGTCACACACTTATGCACAATGACTAATCGTGACAGTGACAGTTTTACGGGTGGAGGAAGCCGGAGTACCAGGAGAGAACCACCGAGCATCGACGAGCAGCTGTCAGCTCCTCAGCATTCTAACTTTGTTCAAAATCCACTCAAGCAGGGTTACATCGGTTGAAAACATGTGCACCATCGACGTGCAGTGCGCCTTAGAACACGGCGTCATCATGCCCCCATGTAGTCAACCGGGATAAAGTGCCTTGCCCAAGGACACAACGCGACTCATCCCGGATGGGGATCGAACTCCGGACCTCCAGCATAGAAGTCCAACAGTCTACGACTGACTGACTGACTGACTGACTGACTGACTGACTGACTGACTGACTGACTGACTGACTGACTGACTGACTGACTGACTGACTGACTGACTGACTGACTGACTGACTGACTGACTGACTGACTGACTGACTGACTGACTGACTGACTGACTGACTGACTGACTGACAGACTGACTGACTGACTGACTGACTGACTGACTGACTGACTGACTGACTGACTGACTGACTGACTGACTGACTGACTGACTGACTGACTGACTGACTGACTGACTGACTGACTGACTGACTGACTGACTGACTGACTGACTGACGCAGCACGTGCTTTTTCGCCAGAAGTGCACCAGTGGAAAAGACTTTACTTTCAGAGAACTGCAATTGAGAAACACTCGAGTATTCGCTTGTAACGTATTTTACGTGTGCCACGGGGTGGGGTGGGGGTATCAGGTAAATGCTGCAGTTTGGTCGATATTCACAGTCGACTGGGGGTACTTCTAAAGCTTTATATCGTCCCTTGAGTGGAACAACGTGCTATCTGCAATACATTGCCACTACAGAATTATTATTTATTTAGGTTTAACGACACTTTAAAAGCCAAGATCATATCCTGTCGGTGACAGTTTTACGTTTGAGGAAGCTGGAGTACCCGTAGAGAACCACCCAGCAACGACCAGGGGCTGCCAGCTCCCCAATATCGTAACTCCGCACTGCAGCACATGCAGGGTTATATTAGTTGAAGACATGCGCACCATCTACGTGCAGTACGCTTTAGTACACGGCGTCATCGTTCCCCCATGTGTTTAATCGGAGTTAAGTGCCTTGCCTAAGGACACAACGCGGGAGTCCGAATCGATCGCTCAGACGGTCACCCACCCAAGGACTAACCGGGCTCGTCGTTGCTTAACTTCGATGATCTGACTGCCACTGCAGATAGTATCATGCTCCTCTCAAAAGACGATATATTATATATAATAATGTCACTACTATTGAGTGTCTTCCGGTCTTAACCCATGTCTATAATCAAGGGTCCCTTTTAACTCTTTACCCAACGTAACGGCCAAAATCGGCCAGTGCTATTCTCAAAAATCGCCATATAATTTTCATTATTTTTAGCTCAACTTGACAAAGTCAAGCTGAGCTATTGCCATCACTTCTCGTCCGTCGGCGTACGTACGTTGGTACGTTAGTACGTACGTACGTCCACCATTTCCTTTGGCCCACCTCACAGGTCGCATTAATGATCAGATCGCGTTGAACCTTGGTACGCTTGTTTAGAGTGACCTCTAGATGGGAGCTATCGATTTCCTTCCATTTCCGTCAAAAAATGTTGCCGCGGCCAACGTTCTTAGAACTTAGTTTAGTCAGATCTCAATATTTCCCTTTGACACACCCTACAGAGCACATTTATGACTTGATTGCTTTGAAACCTGGCATGCCTGTTTGGGGTGACCTCTAGATGGGAGCTATCGATTTTCTTCCATTTCCGTCAAAAAAATGTTGCCGCGGCCAACGTTCTTAGAACTTAATTTAGTCAGACCTCAATATTTTCCTTTGGCACACCCTACAGGGCACATTTATGATCGGATTGCTTTGAAACCTGGCATGCTTGTTTGGGGTGACCTCTAAATGAGAGCTATCGACTTTCTGCCATTTCCGTCCATCAAAATATGTCGCTGGCAACGATCTTTGAACTTAGTTTAGTCAGGCATCAATATATTCCTTTGCATGCCCTACAGGGCTCATTCATGATCAGATCGGTTTGAAACTTTGTATGCCTGTTTGGGGTTACCTCCAGATGGGAGCTATCGATTTTCTTCGATTTCTGTCAAAAAATGTTGCCACTGGCAATGACCTTCGATGAACTTAGTAAAAACTTAGTGCAGTTAGGCATTAATATTTCCCTTTGACACACCCTGCAGGGCACATTTATGATTGGATCGCTTGCAAACTTGGTGTGCTTGTGTGGGGTGACATCTATATGGGAGCTGTCGATTTTCTTCCATTTCTGTCAAAAAATGTTTCCGCTGACCTTTGAACTTAGTTTAGTCAGACCTCAATATTTCCCTTTAACACACCCTTCAGGGCACATTTATGATCGGATCACTTTGAAACTTGGTATGTGTGTTTGGTGTGACCGCTAGATGTGAGCTGTTGCTTTTTTTCATTTCCATAAAAAATTATTGTCGTTATCGCCAGCCTTTGAACTTTGCATTTGTGCATCAACTTATCCCGTTTGCACTCTCTGCAGGGTATATTTATGAATTTCCATACAAAAACAAACCCCCCCCCCCCAAAAAAAAACATTGCCACAAGCAATGACCTTCTACTTAGTGCATTTGTGCATTAACATCTTCCTTTGGCATGCCTCAGAGGGCACATTCATTGTCAGGTTGTTTTGAAACTTTGTATGCTTATGCAGGGTGACAAAGATAGGAGCTATTGATTTTCTTTTCATTTCCATCAAAAACTGTTGCTGTTAGCAACAATTTTTGAATTTATTGCATTTGTGCATCAACATTCTTTGACATGGCCTACAGGCCACATTTATCATAAGATTGTTTTTGAACTTGGTTTGCTCATTACGCAAGACCTTTAGATAAGAGCTATTTATTAGCATTCATTTCTGTGAAAAAAGTTGCCATTTACAATAACCTCTGAACATACTGCATTTGTGTATCAACATTCTTCCTTTAGCCAGTCTTACAGTTTACATTTAAAAATGCATGGATTACTCTAACGTTGTGCACACACACAATGCTGTTATGTTGAAATTTCATCAAATAATATTGGTACCAATGATCTTCATTTATAACTTACCAGTCAAGTTGAACTACAGTGTCATTGACACTTTCATTTCACTTTTTGTCTCAAAAACATAGGTTATGACCCCTCATTAGAACGAGCTCGTTCCAAAGAGGGGTCACAACCAATGTTTTTGAGATAAAAATTAGTTATTTAAGAATTTCTTTTACAAGTGTCGTCTGCTTTTCATGTTACGTAAAGGGTTAATACCCCTGACCCCTTGCCCTCGGATGATTCCGGTGCCTTTGCGTTTGAGACACTCGTCACCCAAAACTTATAATAAATGAAAGTGTCAACGAATCTGTAGCTTAACTTGTCCGTGTGTTGTGTTTAATGAAAAGGATAACGTTCAATGCTTATGAAAGGATTATGAAATAAGACAAGAATTGTGATAATTGGGAATATGTTAATTTCTGTTCCCTGTATGCTATGTAAATAAAAATAATATGAGGTGTAGATTGTACTAAATAATTGAGGGGTGGGTTAATGTGGCCCTCACAGTTAATGTATGTCAACAAAAGTTACCAAGTTACAGTGAAATGTTTCCCAAACGAGTCATCCTATCAAGTTACAATGAAATCCCTTCATAAATATGGCCTGTAGACTGTGATAAAGATTTTCGGGCTTTAGGCCTGTGTAGCCATCACGGTTGACCGATTGCAACTAAAAGGGGACGTCATCATCTCGACATTATACTGAGCCATTCTACCAAATTACAATGAAATCCCTTCACAAATACGACCCCTAGTCTGTACTTTCGGGTTTTGGGCTCAGGCAGCATCATGGATGAATGATCGCGACCAAAAGGGGACATTCTCATCTGGGCATTATCTGGAGTGATCCTACCAAGTTACAATGAAATCCCTTCATATATATGACCTGTAGACTGCGCTCAAGGTTTTCGGGCTTCGGGCCCCTGAAGCCGTCACAGTTGACCAATCATCATCTAGGCATTATATGGAGTCAACCTAACAAGTTACAATAAAATCCTTCCATAAATAGACTATTCTAAAGGTTTCCGGGTTTTGAGCTCGGACAGCCATCGTGGCTGAATGGTCACGACCAAAAGGGGATGTTCTCATCTAGACATTATTTGGAGTCATCCTACCAAGTTACAATGAAATCCCTTCATAAATATGACCTGTAGCCTGTACTAAAGGTTTTCGGGCTTCGGGCCCCTGTAGCCGTCACAGTTGACCAATCGCGTACAAAAGGAGACGTTCCCATCTAGACATTATATGAAGTCAACTTACTAAGTTACAATGAAATCCCTCCATAAATATGACCTGTACACTGTGCTCAAGGTTTTCGGGTTTTGGGCTCGAGCAGCAGTCACGGTTGACAGATCGCGACCAAATGAGGAAATTCTCATCTAGACATCATACAGAGTCATCCTACTAAGTTACAATGAAATCTCTTCATATTAAATATGACCTGCAGACTGTGCTAAAAGTTTTTAGGTTTCGGGCTTGGGCGGCCATCACAGTTGGCAGATTATGACCAAATGGGGACGTTCTCATCTAGACATTATACAGAGTCATCCTACCAAATTACAATGAAATCCCTTCATAAATACGACCTGTAGCCTGTGCTAATGGTTTTCGGGTTTTGGGCTCGGGCAGCCATACCGGTTGACCGATCGCAACCAAAAGGAGACGTTCTCATCTAGACACGACCCGAAACCTGCATATGAAATTTCGTGACGATCAGACGAGAACTACGGGATGAAGCCTGTGTTAAAGGAAAACGTGAACAGACTCATATACTTCCGCACCGTGACGGCAACAGCTTATCTTGACTTTGTCAAGTTAAGCTAAAAATCACTCAAAAATGCTTCACGCGACAGCCTATTTCCATGTTTACCACGTGAGCGATGCGATTGTATATTCCCAATTCGCAATTTCAACTTCACGTGGGGCCTCTAACTTTTCTCGAATAAATTCATCATTTAACAGAAAGGAATATAAAGTTCATCAAAGAGAAACGCAAAATCAGTGATTATAATTTTGAGCGGATTCATTTCGTCAAAATATAATCAATGATTTCTTGTGTCATCTTACATATTAGGGTCTAGGAAGTGACAACCGTTACTTATTCCCAGTTCCTTATTCGACATTCGTAATCAACCGATAAAATCGGCTGATAACGAATGTCGAATAAGGAACTGGGAATAAGTAATGGTTGGCACGTCAGCACTGGAGTCAGTGAAGTCAACGTTGGCCTTCTTCTAAAGCAGGCGATATACAGACGCCGCACTCTGTCGAAACGACACACTGGGAAGAAAAACGTGGAAAGCAGAATACACCGCGACCTGTCTGACAGCTTTTATAGTATCCCAAAATACCCAGAGAACACCCAACGTATTTCATGAATGTGGCCTTTGGAGCTATGAAATTGGTATTTATGGTGAGCATGGGTGAGTTGCTATGACACAGTATAACTTCTGCGATCCCAAGTATTGACTACGCCACGGTCAGTTGCACTGTTAACGGGTTGGTAGTCGTCAACTATATGCAGGTAACATTTTACTATTAAATAGAACCCATCGCATTCGACAGGAACTATATTCCACGGGATACAAATAGAAATATGTATGGACTCCCATCCAGGGGGTGGGGGTGTGCCCGTGTTTATTGACAATAACGTTAGAGTAACTGCGTAAATAAAAGTTGGTTTGCGGAGGGTTCAATAGGACCCTGCTAATCACTGATTTTCGATTCGAATCGAGTCACGAATCGAATCGGGTCTATTATTCGAAATCGAATCGAATCTCGAATCAAATTCTGGGCGTCTTGAAGATGACTGATAAGCGGAGGGAGACTGTAAACTTGATTGTTCTGATTTTGACGGCTCAAGTCCCGACTGATAAAATATTCCAGCTACATCATCAAGGCATGCCTTCCTGGAAGGCATGCCTTGGTGATGTAGATGGAATATTACCCAGGAACGGGTGCGAGACTTACCAGTAGTAAGCCACGCACAGGATTAGCCGCTAGCTACAGCTCATCGTCAACATTGTTTGGAAACTTTAACTTTGTTTTCAACAGTTGTAGATAATATTGAGACTTGAATTAGCGTGGGAGGTGTCATGGGTCATATGCTATTTATGTTAATAGAGATGAAATTACACTCTGTCTTTATTTTCAGCGTTATTTACGTACAAATTCTATCTGAACTATACGTTTTGTGAGACGATGACAATGACTAATGCCAAGCTATATTCCAGTGTAAAGATTCGAAGGGAAACGAATCGGGCAGCTGATTTCGAATCGAATTGAATATCAACTTAAGATTCGAAATCGATTATCGAAGCTTCGCAGGGCCCAAGGGTTCAAATATAAATTTTAACAAATTCAGCAAATGTGCACAATGTATCATAAATCCTGCTTCAGAGGTTGCCGATCTCAATAAAGTTCAGCATACCAGGATGCAGGAGTATTTTGTCAAATATGATACTGTGCCATATTGTTAATATTGCACGAACTCTTCCCGGTTCAAAAACTAAATGATATTCGGGTGTATTTTATATGGCGCAACCTTCAGGAACCAAAACTTTAATAACTTTTACAACTGTATCTTCTAAAATTGTATTTTCTATCTATTAATATAACTGACTAAAATAAATCAATGACATTATAAAAGATGTGGTAATTTGCCAACTTTGAAAATTCTAATGGTTCATTTCAACCCATTTAAAGTCATAACTAGAACATCCGATTCTAGAAAATACAATTGTAAAAGTTGTATAGTATTGTCCCCGGCAAAAGAAGTGTTTATGTAGGGTGGGGGACAAAAAATACCCAATTCATTTTACCTCGTGAGGGATTAAGAGTGTGCTTATTTCCTCTAGGTGTAGGTCCGGGGCATTCCTCGGGAAGAGAATCATCTTTTCATGCCAATTAGTACACTAAAGGCTTAACTTCCAAGCATAATTGTAACAAAAATGACGCAAGAAATATCAAAAGGAAAGAACACAAGGAAGAGTGAGGGATTTCAGGTGTGATGGGGAAATATGAAGTTGACACATTTCAGAAAAAGAGTGGGAGGGGCGACCCACCCCCCAACCAGCTGCAGGTATTTCCAATTTAGAATACCAATAAGTATGCTCTCTGTTTCATTTCGGCCCTCAATTGAGAAATGCTCAGTGAAGGATGTTATACAATTGTGGACTTTTGTGGTGGTGAATATGACGTGACATGAACCTAAAAAACTTATATTGACCGAGGCATTAGCCTCGGTCAATATACATTTTTTAGGTTCCTATCACATCATATTTACCTGTACCTGGACATCTCGAGAGTAGATTTTCAGATGTTAACAAGAAATCATCCTGGCCAGATATGACGTAATCTAAGATGGCGCCCATGAGGGTGGGTCAATTTCGCGATTTTGCACCACTAATAATTTTTCTCGATTACGGAAAAACTATATGAGATAAGGAACGGGAATTAACTCATTCGTATTTCTGATACCATTCACCGTATAATAATTTCAATCAAGTAAGTGAAAATCCAAGATGACCGCCAAAATATGCCTCAAAATAGACGTTTTTCCGTAATCGAGAAAAATTAGTGATGGTGTAAAATCGCGAAATTGACCCACCCTCATGGGCGCCATCTTGGATTACGTTATATCCGGCCAGGATGATTTCTTGTTAACATCTGAAAATCTACTCTCGAGATGTCCAGGTACATGAAAAAACCGGTCTCGTTCGGTCCTGGGGGGTCCCATAGGGGGGTGTACCTAGCTGCCCAACTAATATTTTGAATGGAAAATGACGCCAATACAACAGATCGAGAGAGAAGTGTGGACCGGGAGCCGAACCGTCTACCTTTAGCACACAAAGCGACCGATTTACCGGTATCGGTATTCAAAAAAAAAAAAAAATACCGCGGAATACCGGTATATCGAAAACTGTTCAGATATCTGAACATAAGTACCACAATCGAGACTTGAGGCATCACAGTCGGAACGAATCAGTATACACGCCTTGATGATGCGGTTCGAAAAACCTTTTCTCAACGCAGACGATATCAAAATTTATTATTTTAAATATTAGTTTATCAATTTTTTCCAAACATTTCTACAAAACAATATCATGTGACCCCTCATTGGAACGAGCTCGTTCCAATGAGGTGTCACATGATATAGTTTTGTTGAAATTTTTGAAAAAAAATTTCAACTGCAGAATTTGTATATTACGTGGGCACATGCGGACGATTCCTTGGGTAAAGTGATAATATTATTCATTCTGATCTGCAGTTAAAAAAACTCAAGACATCTTGAAAGTTAAACTGTGCGTAAATAAATATTATTACACCGGTATTCAATCACTATTGGTTTGAATACCAGAATATATCGGTTTATCGATATACCGTGCAGGCCTAGCCAGCCAGACTGATTGGTAAATTACCTATGTACCTTGATCGCTGCAGGGGGAACGAATTAAAACGTAAAAACATGCGTAAGCTACGTATTTGTGAAAATGTCAGAGTGTCACTCGGGTACCTGAAGACCTTAAATATAGAGGAGAACTATTTGCTCCTGAGTTTTATCCTATACTTTATAAATATTTGTTCGGAATCCACGCATAAGAGAATATTATTAATATTAATAGTCTTATATTAACTCTATCAATAAAGTACGTATACATTTTTGCGTAAAAGAAATTTCTGTGGTAGGTTGGTGAACAAAATAACGGACAAAAATAGTCAGTGGGTCTGTTGGATTAACTAATTACTTTACTTAACCTCGCCCACTTACAGAAGTCAGTATTATATATATATATATATACTGCACCACATTCAGGAACTCAATGTTGAATGTGTTAACCCTTTACCCAACGCAGACGATTTCAAAATTTATTATTTTAAATATATTTTTTTCAAATTTTTCAAAAAATTTCAACAAAACCATATCATGTGACCCTTCGTTGGAACGAGCTCGACGAGCTCGTTCCAATGAGGGGTCACATGATATGGTTTTGTTGAAATATTTTGAAAAATAATATTTTTTTCAATTGCTGAATTTGCATATTACGCGGACGGGTGCGGGCGATTCGTTGGGTAAAGGGTTAATAGGGATGCACGGTATATCGATAAACCGAAATATACCGGTATTCAAATCAATACCGATCGAATACCGGTGTAATTACAAATATAGCGGTTTATCGTCATTATTCATTTACCCATAATTTAATTTTTTGTCTTGAGTGTCTTGAGTTTTTCAACTGTAGCCCCAAATGAATAATATTATCCCTTTATCCAAGGAATCGTCTGCTTGTGCCCTCGTAATATACAAATTCAGCAGATGTAAAAATAAATTTAAAAAATTTCAACAAAACTATCTCAAGTGACCCCACATTGGAACGAGCTCGTTGAGCTCGTTCCAATGAGGGGTCACATGATATAGTTTTGTTGAAATCTTTGGGGATAAACTAATTTTGAAAATGATAAATTTTGATATACGGTCTGCGTTGGGTAAAGGTTTTTCGAACCACATCATCAAGGCACGCTAATTCGTTCCGACTGTGATGCCTCGAGTCTCGAATGTGGTACTTGTTGTGTTCATATATCTGAACAGTTTTCGATATACCGGTATATCGCGGTATTTTTTTGAACACCCATAGCGGTATTCAGTTTTGAATATCGTGCAGCCCTATGTGTTAGCTTGCGAACATTTACAGAGGCAAGGTTTCAAGGCACAAACTTCTGTAAGGAATTCGATTCCGATATGTCCTCGAACCAGTCTAGCCCTTAAATAGTCCATCGCTTGTTGAGCTCATTCCAATGAGGGGGTCACATGATATGGTTTTGTTGGAATTTTTTTTCAAAAAATTGTGAAATCGTTTGCACCAAGTAAAGGGTTAAACAAATTTTTACGTGTGCATTTCGTACTCATATCTCACATTGCAAGAGTGACTTTTTGCATCTCACCTCCCCACCAAAATATTGCACAGATGAAAGACTGTGACTGAATATTTTCATTTCTTAGCCCTTTACCTAACAAATAGGTTGCATCCGCCCACATAATATGCAAATGTAGCAGATGAAAAAATATTATTTTCGAAAATATTTTAATAAAACCATATCATGTGACCCCTCATTGGGTCGATAAGCTCGATCCAACGGGTGGGGTAACATGATATGGTTTTTGGTGAATTTTTTGGGAAAAAATTGGAAACATATTTAAAATAATAAAGTTAGATATCGTCTGCGTTGGGTAAAGGATTAATAATAAGTACTAATAAAAAACAGTAAGTACGACTTTGTCACCATTATTCTAAAACATTCCAGATGTCATTCCTTTTCCAAACCTCTGAAAAGTGTAGTTTTGCACATATCACTAAGAGAACACAAAGTATGTTTTAAAGAAAAAAATGAATACATCAATGTGGACTTCCCATCAACTGAAATATTCCATCCGATTGAATCTTAAAAACATAAACATTTACAATGGCATGGTGGTGGGGGGGGGGGGGGGGGGCTCGAAAACACACCGAGAGAGTTTCCTTCGGCTCAACCACGCACATTACTCGGCCACCCACAGACCCTAATTTATCTATTTATTGGTGTTTACGGTCATATACTTATGCACAATGGCTAATAACGACCGTGACACTTTTACGGGTGGAGGAAGCCGGAGTACCCGGAGAGAGCCAACCGAGCAACGACGAGCAGCTGTCAGCTCCCAAACATCGTAACTCCGCACTGCAGCACAGGCCGGGTTGGATTGGTTGACGACATGCGTACCATCGACGTGCAGAACGCCCTAGTACACGGCATCATCCCGTCCCCATGTGGACAATCGGGGTTAAGTGCCTTGCTCAAGGACACAACGCGGGAGTCCGAATCGATCGCTCAGACGGTCACCCATCCAATGACAAACCGGGCTCGACGTTGCTTAACTTCGGTGATCTGACGAGAACCGGTTACCGCAACGGCACCGCGCCCCCGACAGACCCTAAAGGGAATGCTAGTTAACCACGTTGTTTTCGAGACCAGTACAGAACACGCGGAACCTCAATTTTCAATCATTCACCACGTAATCATTTAATTCTACATTCTTCACTGCAAGGAAATAAGCGAGAACTTCTCTTTTTCAAATTTCCGCGTGCCATAGAACCAAGAAAGGACGCTGGCCCCTGTAAAACCAGTGTCCTTTCTTGGTTCTATGGCACGCGGAAATTTGAAAAAGAGAAATTTTCGCTGATTTCCTTGAAGTGTAGTACGTAGAATTCAGTGATGCAATTACCTTATCATAAACACTGATATTTTTTTTAATCAACGCACGAAATATTTCTCAACCGAGACATGATTTAATCGAATCTCTAATGACTTTATCAATGTTATTATATGCGTTTATTCTTTTTTAACCCTTTAACCAACGTAACGACCAAAACCGGCCAGAGCTATTCACAAAAATCGCCAATTAATTTTCATTCTTTTTTCATTTTTTTATTTTTTTGTCTCAAAAACATTGGACTATTAGGTTATGACCCCGCTTTGGAACGAGCTCGTTCCAATGAGGGGTCATAACCTATGTTTTTGAGACAAAAAATGAAAACAATTCGTTAATCAAGAATTTTGTTTTCAAGTGTCGTCTGCTTTTAATGCTAGGTAAAGGGTTAAATGATTACGAATGAAGGTTCATTATAGCTGTAGTTTTTTTTATAGACCCACTAATTGTGTTTTAATCTTGAGGTTTTCAGGGAGAATTTATTTATTTCTTTAATTAATTATTTATTTATTTGGGTCTAACGACACTTTTGACTGCGAGGGTCACCCCGTGTCGGACAGTTTTACGGGTGAAGGAAGCCAGAGTAACCGGAGATAACCACCGAGCAACGGCGAGCAAATGTCAGCCTTCTTCCCAACATACCAACTCCACACAACCAGGGTTAGCACTGGCTGAAGAAAAGTGCACCATCGAAGTGCAGTGCGCCTTAATACACAAGGCCACCGTGCCCCCACGTGGGCAATCGGGATGACGTGCCTTGCCCAAGGAAACAACGCAGCTACCCCTGATGGGGATCGAACCGTGGACCTTTCGGCTTGAAGTTTAATTTCGAAACCACTGAGTCACCGTGCTCACTTGGAGCTTTTGTTAAAGAACGGGAACTGCCCCAAAACTTATATCAAAGCCCTTAGATGTTTCCAACCTTATGACAATCACACCTTACTTTAAAATTATGGTTCCCCCAGCTTTTCTACTATTCGTTCAAAGTTAGCTATATTTGTTTAATAATGAAAAATCATAAAGGCTATTACACCGACTGTTAAAAATCGCATGTTTTTTCTATTCACCTATTCATGGTGTGTGTACCTCGGAACCTGACCCAGCATTATCAATTGGATGATAATAACATTTATTTGCCAAGTCTCGTATCATCGCGTTCAGAATGTGTGGTTTGTTGATATTCCCTATTGGTCAGTGAAGGATAAGTAGGTTTACTGTTCAACAGATCCATTGCAAGTCAATAAAATATCAAATATAGAAATCGATAGAGTTATTATATGTTATCCAGGTATATTTCAATAGCCCACTAAAGAATTTCTAACCACCGTGAGAGTACTTTTCGAACGGCGAATTTACATGTGTTGTACAGAGTGGACGCAACACTTAGGATTGCGCCATAGCTTTCTCAACAGAGAGCGAATTTAAAGTTAAAGGGGCTTGCTGTAGCCCAACATTAAACAGGAAGAGTATGTTACCCCCCTCCCCATGGTCAACAGTTTTGTCGCAATGGAATCATGAGCTGTCCTCTGCAGACCAAGAAATGAAGCGCGTTAGCCCTTTACCCCCTGTAATGAACGAAACCGGCCAGCGCTATTCACAAAGGTCACCATTCAAATTTCACTATTTTAAAACATTTTTGTCATAAAAACATAGCTTATGACACCTCATTGGAACGAGCTCGTTGAGCCGTTCCAATGAGTTATCATAAGCTATGTTTTTGGCGCAAAAAAATGAAAAAAAATAGTTATTCAGAAATTTTGTTTGCAAGTGTCGTCTGCCTTTCGTGTTCGGTAAAGGGTTAAAATCGAAATCGACAACTGTACAGCCAAATTTACCTAATATGTCCTGTCAGGATTGCCTAAAAATGAAAATCAGATAGGCGGGACAGTACATATCACGAAAACGTGAATGTTCAGCTTAAAAAAATGCATGGAAATAATTTACATCATGGCAACCTTAAAATAAGAGAATATATTATGTTTTATGTGATCTTTGACAATATTAGCGAAACATTGGAACCCATTTGCCCGTTATTTTCTCGAATATACATGGGGGGGGGGGGGGGGGGGGGGGGAGGTCAACTGCAGGTACAACTTGCCATATTTTGTATTCACACTTTTCATACCACCCACCCCTACCATTTTTAAAGATGTCGGGTACGAAAATCAAAGAGTATGCAATTTGTTGGAATTTCCAGCCTTTTTTGTTAAACAGTAAATTTTATTTCCATAAAGGAAATGTGGTTTGGCGAATAGGCGTGGCCTATATAATTTCCTGTATGACAGCCAGCCCTGTGCATAAAGAATAATTACGAAAAAAACATGGACGAAACAACTATTATTTGTGGAGTTACATAGTCAGATGGGTGGATGAAATAATGTATGGACTCGTGACAGATACATTCAAACCAGCACAACCCCTAATCTCTTAAAGAGTTCATTCTAGAATACAATTTCACCAATATATATGTTTGGATGTAAGGTTTAATACCGGGAATGGGAATTGGGAATTTCACAGCCATGCGGCTCAAGCTTCTGAAATTAAATCACGATACCCGAGAAATTCATAGACCATGGTATCAATGATTACGTAGTATAGTTTTTAAGATTACGGCAAATGTGAGTTCCTCCGAGAATGGCATCGCATTTGGAGCTGTGGTTTAATCTCGAGAACGGGAATTTCCCCGATTACCGGTTTTGAAAATAATTGCTGATGCCCCAGGACTCAAGCTTTATCCTTCCGCGATGGCACAAGTTCCAAATCGATTAACCCATTCACACGCATGCGTCTTTCTGTGTTTATTACACGCCTTCACCTCTATGAAAGCAATTATTAGAAGGACACTGAGCAATTCATTTGACAACTCGTCCCCTGAGTTCCAATGTGTTCTATGTGCCAGCAGGCACATACAATACATTGGAACTCAGGGGACGAACTATAAACAAACAGAACGCATTTTATCGTCAACCAAATCTGCGAGGTGTGTTACTATGTTCAGATATCGCTAGCTATTCAAATTGTAATTGCGATGCACGATTTGGAGAAAATTCCAGTGGAATTTCGCTTGTATTTAAAAATAGTCCGTGAACGATTTCCATTCGGCACATATGTGCGAAACAGATTTTTATTTTCTGCATGATTTAGTGTTGCTATAGATGTGGATTTCATAGGACAGACGCGTAATAATAAATTAAGATAGAGTACTTTTAGTGCAACAAGGAACCATCTACAATGGTTTGGCATTGCAGATGGCGTCTTGTGAAACTCAAAGGGCGAAACGTGATTAATTTGTTCTCATTTACATTCAGGTTCCATTTCTCACTAATTCATTTGCCACAAAAAGTTCATTTGGGACCGGACAAAAATTCCATTTGATATCAAACGAATTTCGGGCCAGCGTGAAAACTCTTCACTATGCATCATACTAGGCTTCGTGGCTAATTTATTTTGAGCTTATTTGGGAGTCAAACCTGGTCATAAAAATAAATAAAAAAATATTACATTATCTGAGAACACACTTTTTGACATGCTGAAATCCCACATCCCTCACGTTGTGTCTGCAGTATGAGTTGGTTGGAATATTTTGTCAGTCGAGACTTGAACCATCACGGTCGAGACAAATTAGTTTTATACTCCCCATCTCCGCCACACCTTGGCTTTAACATATGTGTGGCGTTTGATTTTGCAAAATGTATCAACGCACCCCCCCCCCCCCCCCGATCACATGGCGCACGTCTGATTGGACGACATCCGTAGCATGAACTCTATAGTTTTGTTGTTCTTTAGAACAATATAGCGGCGTTCAGCACGTGTCTCGTGTTCCTTTCCAGTAACCATACGGCGGATATCGTTTTAAGCCCTGTCCATTTGCATACAGACTACTACACTATGAAAAGATCAATGCCACAAGTGATGTGGCTAGAGCGTCCGTTCACTGAGGGATATTTACTAACCAGAGAGTAGTCGGTAATTTCAGATTATTTGCGATCAAGCACCGATCCTCGTTGTCTCGGTGCCAATACCATAAAACATTTACAAGTGTTTTTCGAGAACTGTATTTTCTAGTTATGAATTCAAATGGTTGAAATGAACCATTAGCATTTTTAAAGAACAGAAGTCAGTTCCAAAAATGCGCTTCACGTGGCTTTGCAAACACCCGGCAGTTGTCTCCCTATATAATACTCGACAGGCCACAGTCCGAAGTTACCCAACAAAGCGTATCTGAAATTAGAATTGTTGTATTTCCAGATACAATAAAACAGATTTCAGTGAGCTAAACATGGAAAACGTGTACACCTGAGACGAAAACGAAATCCTGATTAGGGAAATGATTTTTCTTGTTTTCAAACAAATAAGTATCACAACATATTTGAAAGGTTCAACAAAAACTGGGGCCAGTGCAATAAAACTTTTACAATTGTATTTTCTAGAATTATATTTTCGAGTTATGACTATAAATAAGTTGAAATGAATCATTAGCATTTTCAAAGATGTGGCAATTTGCCAGATGACAAATTGCCATATCTTTTAAAATGCTAAGGATTCATTTCAGTTAATAATATTAATAGGTAGAAAATACAATTTAAGAAAATACAATTGTAAAAGTTTTATACTATTGGATCCAGCTGGGCTACCAATCGCTATTGATATAATGCTGCATGGAACATGTTGCAGAAGGCAAAAAAGATCATTACAACACAGTATCATATAACAGCATTTCATCAACAAATGCGAAGATATACACGGACATTTCCCACGCTTATGGACATTCTTGTTAATAAACAACCATATGTACTCACGATTAGTTTACCCGGACATTAAATTACGTTACCTCTATTACAAGTCTCGTAATCTCTTCACAACGTTTGAACAACCATGAATTTTCCACGCCTCTCTTTGAACCTCTTATTTGCAGTTGTCACCAATAGGTGTTGTCTTCCAGACAATTCTAAGAAAAATAAGCGGCTCCACTCGAGCAGCCAGCCCGGCTTATTTATAGGGGTACCACAGTCCAGTTTAAACAGCACAGCCTAGTACGACCTTCGTTCATTTAACAGGATTGCGATCCCGTTAACGAACTTTGAAAAGGAGCCAGGTTTCCCTCCAGCATTAAACTATTTCAATATTTGTTGTAGTTCAATAAAAAATAAGTATTTCTTGTTTTCTTATTTGAAATTCGCTCAAAACCCAAATATTAGCAGCGCAATTGAGACTGGCTGATATTGTTATTAGAGTAATATCAGATGAATCTTGAAAGAAAACATCGAGGGCATTATTAATACACAAACTATAATTGGCTAGATGACTGAAAGTTCGCCTAAAGGTCACGCATCAAAAATGCCCTGTCTTTGCAGTGTGAAAATATGTATTGAAAATATCGACGATGTTCTCTAACAATAAAGAGAAGAATTCTTACACATGGGTTACGATTGTGCTCATTAATACCATCCGTTCACCCTTTCTGTACGAATTACATACAGAATAAACGTATAGTGTTTTCAAGTAAACAATTTATTCTACGAGTAGGATTAAGAATGAAACCGACGAGCCTCTGGCGAGTCGGTTTCATTCTTAATTCTTCGAGTAGAATAAATTTTTTCCTTGAAAACGCTATACGTTTATTTTGTTTATCCCATAAATCTTCTACAGGGCAGTTGCGACAAAATCGTACTATAATTCGCTGCAAAACATAACGAGAAGTGAGGAGCACATTGGTCCAATTCGATCGACCTGCACAATTGGCAAAAATAAACAAGGCGCAGTAATACATTTCTGTCTAAAAATAATTCCCCTACAAACATTAGCTAAACTTGCAAAAATACTTTATTATATGAGCAGCGTGTGGCGTTTTCTACTGGCATTGTGTAATACTTTCAAAAAGATTTTAAAGAAATCAACAATCGAACTATTAATTATGCTAGACAAATGTGGTGGAGGCCAGAGGTCAACAAGTCCGTCGCTACTAGGGAAATAAATTTTTTCAGTGTTAAA
Source organism: Pictodentalium vernedei (assembly GCA_031216915.1). Taxonomy (NCBI): domain Eukaryota; kingdom Metazoa; phylum Mollusca; class Scaphopoda; order Dentaliida; family Dentaliidae; genus Pictodentalium; species Pictodentalium vernedei. Next base: position 94,074,008 of record CM062290.1, on the reverse strand, counting down.
CCTATGGGGAAAATTTATCACCCTACTTGGTGAATAAAGCAAAAATTTATCCAAGGCCTTTATTGTTAAAATAAACGGCCATTTATGGAATAAAAAGAGAAATATGTAAAGAACAACATACGAGCCCAGGGTACTGGGTCAGAGAATGGCGGAGTGCGATGCCCGAGACTATAGTCAAACTGAATCTCGCGGATTGATTGTATTATCGGACTTAAGTCCCACTTTGCATTAAATTCTTGTTTAATGCGAAAAAATTAAATAATTTTTTTTTTAAATTGAAAATGTGAAGAGTATGATCGGAATAATTCCCGAAGATGACATCACGGATGTTTCTATAGAAATTCGGGAACGTGACAACCGTTATTTATTCCCAGTTCCTTATTCGGCATTCGTTATCGACCGATTTCACACAGCCATAGCTCGGGTGTAATGAGTTAATGAATATGCAATAATTAGCATGTAGTTCGCGGCCGACAACGCCGTTTATTTTCAACACTACTAAGGATTTAACTGACCTCAAGCTTTATCTAAACATCTAAATCAGGAGCCGCAGCCTCTCCCTCGGAGGACGTAAGTTTCCCGTAGCAAATTCAGAGTGACATCTTATCCGCCTAA